>VZTX01002538.1:0-204827 GCA_013400915.1 Pardalotus punctatus | reverse complement strand
ACAGGAACATGCATTCCCCCCCCCCCCCCAAATAATTGTGGATAAGCCAGGCATAATTTTTTGAATGTGAGAATGACATGGTGAGCCTAATTGCTTCCCATGTAGCATGGTGTCCTTTTTCTGCTTTGATGTCTTATATAAATAGCTAGCGAAGTCTTAATTGCATATTTACAGACAAATTGCACTGAACTGAACTGTTAGCTCAAGGCTGCTTAAAAGTACAAAACGTTCAAGGGCAACAGTGATAAGTGAAGTGTTCTATGTGACTAAATAATACAAACACAGAAATGTGTATGTTTTGTTTCATTGAGATCTGTTCAGTGTGACTGTGGCTGTAATGCAAATGGTCACTTATCTTTATCTTGTCTGCATTTTTATAGCTGAAGAATTTTCAGAAATGTTTGCTTGGTATATCTATTCCCATATTTCTGTGTGATGAAGATCAGAGCACAATCATAATTTTAGTTGTTGGCCATGGTTTTGCTTTAAAATGTTAGTACTCCAGAATATAATTCAGCAACCATTCTGTTTCATATTTCATGTGAGCAGGTACTCTGTTTCAAACACAGACTCAAATATTTCTCAAATGACATTTAATAGGCTCAATTTATGTGCTTAAATAATTTGGTGACAAAAGATAAATTTAAGAAAATTAAGGTTTTTGTGATATTGGGGCCTTAGTCTGAAAATATGTCATCCATGTGAGTAATGTGATAAACACAATTTGGGTAACAGCCAAAGTCACTAATTCATGAATAATCTACTGGCTGAAAAATAGTACCTCTAAATTATCTGGTAAATAGTTATGAAAAATAACTCCAATTCTCTCTGCCTTTGATCTTGTTATTTTAATTTACATTATTTTCATGAAAGCTAGATGCTTCTTTTTCTGTAATAGCACTAAACACTGTGAAAATGCAAGGTGAGGAAGAACGAGGCAGAGAAACTTCAACCTCCCTTCAGAACTCAGGAATAGCTCACAAACAGGAAGAAGGAGATGCTGAAGGAAAATCAAATTCTTTGGCTGATTTAGTTGTATCAAACAGTTCGTGCTTTAGTGATAACAGTCCTTGTCATGATTCTGCTATCCTAAGTCATGCTCGCAATTGAATCAGATGATATGATGATACATATAGTGCATTAATTTAAAATTATGCATTTTTATAATTGATGACAATTAAGATCCATCTTTTAATGATTTTTACAGCCATTTTTTCTCACTTAGCTACAGTGAAGCCATTTAAATTTGAGCATTTGTACATTCTTCAAAACATGAAAGAACTGAAACTGTACTGGAAATTGCATTAATCTTCATGCAAATACTGATTATTTTTCTCACTTATAAGTGAGGCCTATAAAGCAAAGCTTTGGCAGAGATTGAAGTCTTTTTACCCTTTCCCACTGGCTTATTCCAACCATTCACTTGTGTCTTTATGTGGAGCATGCTGGATGAGGCAACCAGGCCTCAAAAAATACCACGATAAGGTGCTGCTGCTTGCTGCGAGCTATGTAATGTTCCTGCATCCTGTGCTCTGGAAGTATTTCTATGCCACCTCTGGTTCCATCCAGTTAAATTCACACTTCTGACTTGGCCAAAAATCACTGACTTAAGAAGGGGTCTGTATTTCAGTGCCTATGAACCACTTAGTCCATTGTGGCACTAAAATGAAGTTCATTCTAGATAAAGAGTCTGACAGGGATTTTTCCCAGGTCAGTATCTGTATGAGAGTAGTGAAAGAGCAGGTACTTCTCTAGTTGTTTCACATTGGAGACTGAAGTGGGACAGTCCTATTCTCTTACAGATTTTTTAAAATCTATTATTTGGTGCATGTTGCATTTCAAAAGAAACATAATGTACAGGTCTGAAATGGAGCAACTGTTAACCAGAAATTTGTAAGAAATTGCACTGACAGTCTTGAAATACCAATCCCTTGGTAATATCTCCACGGCCATCCCATTTAATACTCAAAAGAGAAAAATGGATCCCCTCTGACAACATGAAACCAAAATAATTGCAAAATTATTATTGTTACTATTTCATACTAGGAGCAGGCCAGATTTTTGGTACGAAAAACAAGAAGTCTATTGCAACAGAGAGGTCAGGAGAATTGTGAATGTAAATAATTCACTGTCTCCTAAATGGTGAGAGATGAGGGATTGCATACTGAAGAACAATTTTTCTTTTTCCTTAATCATCTAGGCTAATTTTCTTCTACCCACTTTCTTGCTGTATTGTTGTGACACTTACTGTCTTACTCCAGGAGTAAAACCTGAATTGTTTTGCTACAGAGACTTACGAAAGGAATTTGGATTTCTTCCTTTGTAGTTCGTACACAGTACTTTGCCAGTATGATCATGTTCTGTACCTAGCACTGTCTAATGTCAGGAGTCACTTGTATGTACTTGCTCTCCATTTAGTTATTCTGTATCCTGTCTGAAGAAGTTAGGAGAATAGGATTTTAAAGGAGAAAAGCAGTTAGGCACTTAACTCTTGTTAGCGATATCCAAGAGTCAAGCAAGCTTTTGAGAGGCTTCTATTCAAGATTGAATAAAATGCACATTTGAAAGATATAAAATTATAAGGCCTGTTTTTCTATTGCTTAGTTTTGTTTTCTGTTCTGTTAATGTTTTTGTGCAGTTGTACACAGTATATTAGTCCAGCTGATTAACAGCAGACTGATTAATTTCCTTAACGTTTCCTTAGGTGAAGGGATATATACTATGGCACACTTAATTCCTGTAAGATTTTGTTTCATTTCTTGTAATTTTTGTCAAGATCCACGTTTCCTGGTTTTGTGGCAAAGAACATAGATACTGAGTGTGGTGAAAAATGTAGTTTAGCTGCTGCATGTAAGAGAGAAGCAACGGCAGAAGAGGGTTGACAGTCTGGAACCTGAGAGTCATGACAAGGCAGGCAAGGAGCAATGACTTAAAAAGCAAGGGGTGCGCCCCCCAGTATGGGAGTGAGGGGTGGAAGGCAGGGTGGTGACAGTGCCCAGGGTCAACCAAGAGTGTAGATTGCCAGGCAAGTCCCTTGTGAGCAGGCACGTCCAAGGCCAAGCCTGCAGAATCACGTCTGTAGATTATTGTAAGGATCCAGATTGATGGGATGCCTGTCCAGACAAAGGCATGGCTGCCGTTGCAGCAGAGTGCACATGGAGATCACACAGGAGAGCTGCAAAAGGCCAAGTGAAGAAGTTGGCATGTCCACTAAGGCTGCTTATTGCTTTTCCTCAAAGAGTTCTAAGGCCTGACAAGGTTTCTCAAACAGATTTCTTTTATCAGAGAACGAGGATAGAACAAGGAGCTAAGCTCGAGCCTGTGGGGACAGTACAGGCCTGGCACTGATACTGACGTCTCCCAGTAGCTCTTCCATCAGCTTTCAGAACTATGAGATTTTCTTCTTGCTTGCTACAGCTGAGGTTTTCCATTATATTCTGGGGTTTTCCCCCCTTTCTGCCTCCCTTTTTTCACTGTATATTCTTATTCAGTCATTCCACTATTCTTTTTTTTTTCAGTTCTTTCCCTTTCCTTATACATTACCAGCATGCATTCCCCATGTCTGTTCTTTTGTAAACTGCTGTTCTTCAGTCTTATGTACATCAAAGTATGCAGAAGGAATGAATACACAGAGAAAATATCATCTAACTATATCCAGGGAGATGTTAGGGGTGTATCCTATGATAGTCATCTAACTTCCTTTGCTGTCAACAGAGAAAAGGACAAATAATTCCGGAGGATGCTCCAGCTCATCCTAAAGCAGATATCTAAAACAGAAGGTCTACTCATAAGGTACCTAGCCTATTCCACTGACTAAAAAGACACACCTACATTATGAGAAAAACTAAATTTAAGCGAGATAAAACCTGTCTGTATATAAAATCTTCTCAGTGATTTACAGCTTATGCCAGTTTGTAGAATAGAACAAATCTTTTCTCTCACATGAACTGGACTAGAGGGCTTTGAATGCAGTACTTTATTTCTGTAGGAGAGATCTGAAAGTAGTGCTCAGGTTGCCAGACTGTAGCAGAATAAAGAACCACCAGTCCTAGCCATCCTGTTATTAGCTTTATAGACTCAAAAAGGCTTTGATATCTTCAGAAGTATATGCAAGGTGATTCCATAAACCAGAATGAACCATGGAGGAACAAGTCTCCTCATAGCAAGTTGGATTTTCATGCATTATTCATAATACTGTGCAACAGTTATAGCTTGCAAAGACAGGGAAATTAAGAAAGTGAGAAAGCCCCTGGGAGTACAGTCACACAGATGACTTGGATGACTATTGGTGTTTTGGCACTAGTCCTGTGAGTGATTTTCTAGTAGATTAGGTGGGGAATGGAGTATATTATCAGTGCTAACCTTAATATGAAATTTTTTTTCTTCATTTTTTCTGTCTCTTCAGACCTGTGACCAGGAGCTGAAAACAAGTGCAAAGAAAGAACGATGCCTTCAGGGAAAAAGCCTGCTTCTGTGTGCACTTCTTCTCAGTGCTCTCCTTGGCTTTACATTGCTTATCACCTACCTCGTGATGACTTGTGCTCTAGGTATAATATGAGATACCCTTTTCCATTCTTCCTCATCCACCCCATTTTTAAGATCCTTTTCTCTCTTACCTGACTCCACTATGTTTTAAGCTTAATATCAGTGTTAAGAACCAGACTTTCAGAATCTCCAGGAATCATAACATTTTTTGTCCAAAATGTACATATTTCTACCTCTTCCTTGGGTCACAGTGGGGAGAGATTCTCCACATCTGTCGTCGTCTGCCTGCCATTTAATATGCCCGAGCCCAGTTTTGAGGGAGAACAGCATTATATTGTCTTGCACCTCATCGATGTGTTCTGCTGTGTCTATAGTCAGAACACTGAACTGAATCTGAGACTTGGAGCTCCTCCTCTGCCTTTCTGTCTCTAACTTAAGTCTAGTCCTGGTTTTCTAGCACAAATCAGTGCAGTCCTAGAGTAAAAGGAAAAGTCTCAGAGTCTCTTGATAATGGAGAAACTGTGAGCATAGACCAGAAACATTAATTTGCCTTCCAAATATGCTAAAGAACTATCTGCAGAATGGTCCATGTCAATGTCTCTGCATATAGAATGCTCAGTACTGAAGGTGCATTTATATTGGTGGACACAGACATTCCCTGCTCCAAAATAAGCGTTGTTGACTCTTTACCTAGCTTTTTTCTTTAGCTGTTGTTAGGTGCTGGAGATGGTTCACTGCAGAGACCAAGGGAAAACTGTTAGTTTAGATCTAGTCCATTTCCACTCTGCCTAAGTTCTCCCATGTCAACATTGAAACTATAATATGAGAAGTCTTACCTTGATTTACAGGTGACTTATTTCAGTAAATAATTGATCTGATCTGATGTTGATACAGGATACTGAATTAAATGAGGACATATATCCAGTGATTTGCAGCAGTTTAGATGAAGAGAGTTTTCGATCAAAGCAAGATATTCTAAAATGTCTTTGTCCTCTTTTAACAAATGTCGTTGCTGAGAAATGTTTCCCATGTTTGCAAAATACATGTTTTAATCTTACCTTGTTTCTTTCTCTGTGCTATGTCCTTCTCTTGGATCATGTTGGAAGCAACACCATCAGTTGCTTCTTGTTTATTGTTAGGCCAAAATTGGCCGATTCAGAGGAAAGACACTGAGAAGGCAGAATAACCCAATCTGTGACTGCCTAGATCATACAAATAGAGGACAATCTTCCTGGGAAGTGAAAGAGAGAACACACTTTCTCCATATTCAGCAATACCTTACAAGGAATTCAACACTGCATGCAAAGAAGCTTGTATTAAAAATAAGTCTTTTGGGGTAAATGTTCCTCAAAAGATTTTTGTTTGGAGTTGGCCTCACTCTTCACTGTCACTTCGTAGTTCTCTTATTTATTTCCTTTTCAGGATCCTGTGATGCTGAGTCAGATCTTGCTTTATTGGAAAGACTTCTGAATTCTAGGAATGACACTGTACACCCCTGTGAGGACTTCTATGAATATGCCTGTGGCAGGTGGGAAGGCAAACAGTCAAGCAGAACCACAGAAGAATCACTAAATGTATTTGATGTGTTGTTGGAAGAAAACCAGTTGATCCTGAAAAGACTTTTAGGTAGGGACAGATGATTGGTGTGTTCCCTTCAGCATCTGCCTCAGTCAGAGCTGACAAATAGTAGTAAGTGAGAGCACAATCATTCCTAACAGGGACTGAGTCCCCTCTCTTCGTTCTTCTGTCATTACAGGTACAGATTTTTTGAGCATGTCATATTACAGTAGCTGCATTTTAAACATTTTAGTTCCCCTTGCCAAGCGTGACAGGTGAAAGTCACACTTTAAAATTCTGACAGCAGCCCAAACCATTTTCCTGTTGCCTTGTCAAAGTAGGCTCTTGTTGCTGTGCTTGTCTGAATGTGCACTCTGGTGTTGTGTTCTGTCTCCATGGGGGACTGAAGCCTAGATACATAGAATTTCCTGTTGTGCTCCTGTTTCCATGCAAAAAAACTAACATGTTTGGCCTTATGAAGAGTCATGGCACTAGCAGGTGCCTTGCTTTGAGTCACTGTGGGAAATGTGGATGTATTTATTAAAATGTTCTGGATCAAAGTACAATATTTTCTTAAAACTGTTGTCTGCTCTAATACTGTCCCAACTTGTTTTTTAACCACCTTTGTAATTTTAATCTACTTTTTTTTTTCTCAGAAAGTCCACAGTTTGGGATAAGAGGCTCAGCCAAGGAGAAAGCAATGCAATTTTATCGTTCCTGCATGGATACTGAACGGATAGAATCCCAAGGAGCTCAGCCATTGAAGGACCTCCTAAATCAGGTGAATATTTGTGCTGTTTTCTGTCCCCCAAGAAGATAATTCCTGCAGGGAGAAGGAAAGGGGGCAGTTAGGGTCGTGTAGTCCTACATTATTTCATCTTTCTAGAATCTGACCCTGCTCATGGTTCATAGCCCAACTTCTAAGTGATAAATCTTCTAGCTTTAAATGCTGTTTCAAGATCTGATTTTATGGCATCAGGTACCTGAATCTTTCTTTGTGACCTTATAAATTACTTAAAGATGGTAAAATACCCCCAAGACTGCAAAGCGAGAGATCATGTTTAATCTCAGAAGTTCAGTTCAATAGGATCTGACTCACAGATAGGGAACATCTTGCAAATGGATGACATTTTTGTATCTAAAATCAGATGATTATTCACTAGTCAATGCTTCCAAGAGAGCTTGTTTAAAGGAGAAAATCCTTCTCTTTTCATTCTGGGAGACTCCTCTCAGTGCCAGGGAGGGCTGTACATCTTCCTTCCAGCAAAGAGCATTTATGCCCTGTGTCCAAAGAGGATGCAGAACCTTCCAGCAGAAGGAACAGTGACAACAGGCCCACCTGTGAATCTGCTTGTCAGAGAGGTGGGACCTGTAATACCTGATCCTTGTTTGTCCTTCCCAGTGGTGTTAGGAAAATGAGACCTATTTCCTTTCTCCTGCTTATCCAGCATCTTTTCCTGCACACCTTACTCTGTTGATAATTACAACTCCTTTTCCTTGTGTTATTTTGTAGTTCATTGCTTTGTTTAAGGGAAAGTGTCAGGTCATTTTAAAGCCAGCAGGGTATGTAGAGCAATTTCTGAGTTTCCCCTGTTGCTATTTGCTTTGTTGCTTCTCAGTTGTCATAGTGACTGAGCTTATAGGTGTAAAAGAAATAAAAATTGTAAATATGGATCCAAACAGTTTTTCTCACCTGCAGCGTTTCTGTCTCTCTGTAGGTTGGTGGATGGCATAACACAGGTGTGGGGGAAACAAAAGATTTTAATGAAACTCTTCAGATTCTCATGGGCAGATACAGCACCTTTCCATTTTTTAGAGTCCTTGTGGGACCTAGTCCTTTTGACCCCAAGACCAATATTATTCAGGTGAGTGTGCTAAAGAAAGAGCATTATCAAGGAAGCATTGTGAGTAAAGAGTTCAGATCAAGGCTTGCTCAAGTTAAGCCTATGTTCATCTCTGAAGACCTTAGAAAACATTTTCCAAAAGTAAAAGCAATTTTTTAACATTTAAAATTCAGTGATGCAGAAATTACCAAAATATCCTCTTATTTCTATTGTTTCTGAAAATAATAATAAGTTTTTCCTTTACTCCTTTTTGCAGATTGACCATCCTGAGTTTGAGATTCCTCTTGAGAGTGAATTAAAAGAGAAAAATTATCTTGAGGTAACATATCAGAGGCTGAAGAAAGGTAAAAATAGCTGTTTGGTGCAGGGATCTCCTTGAATTGCTTCCTGGTTCAGAGTGGTCTGTTTCCATGGGTTACGGTCAGTGACCTCTGAAAATGCCTCCAGAAGGAATTCTTTACAAAACTCTACTTTTCCAAAGAATAGATTGTAAAATGTAACCCATTTTAGATGCCAGGTCTAAAACTTCTAGTGTAGAAACAGTATGTTATAATTTTTATTTCTATTTGCTAAGTAATCTGAACCTGGGCTTCCTTTTAGCTTTTGCCTTGCATGAATGTTTTTTAATAAATGTTTTTGTCCAAAATAAGGCTCTATAACAAAATTAGTGTATTGTAGGCAGGGATAGCTAGCATTTTTAAGCTTATTTTAAAATGTTTGGACATATGTTGGGGGAACAAGTTCTTTGACGTTGGGATCTTGCAACAAAATTAACTCTGTAATTTCTCCAAACTTCAGAAAAACTGAGTTATTTCAGTTTCTCAATCTGAGTCTTTCAGAGAAGTCCTCAAAAAAAACCCTGAGCCATCACAAGCATTTCTCTGAAACCTCATGAAGAGGTTTTCTCTCCATTAAAAATACTGGCTCATTATATCACTGACTTCTCTCCTTTGACTCCAGAAATGGCAGGCCTACCTCTCTAAAATTTTTCTAGTATTTGAAGCAATTGTGAGCTGTGAGAAAAATAATCTTTTGGGAATTCAGTGTTCTTCACTGAGAGAGGGACTATACTTGCAAAATGTATTCCACATGAAGAAGTACATAAGGATGTTGCAGCAAGAAGACAGTTTTAGGGATGGGGCAGGTCTGCAGTAGTCTTGAAAGACTGAAGTTTATACAGTCAAGATGGATGGATGGATGGATGGATGGATGGGTGGGGTGACTAATTTTTGGTGATGTATCTCCCATTGGTCATATGCTCTGTATTGCAGGTTCTTCGTGTGTATCTTTCATATTTGAAGAAACTGGGGGTCCTACTTGGATGGACAGAGGATGGTCCTCCTGATTCCTTTTCCTTGACCTTGTCCTTCATCTCTAACCTCCAGCGATTTGTCACTCCACTGCAGAAAAGACGGGAGAGGGGGATGCTGTTCTTCCGCACTACCATTAGGGATCTACAGGTATCTGTGCCTTAGAGTTTGAGCAACACAATTACAGGTGACATTCATGTCTTCATTCTGAAGATCCAGATCAAAACAGATATGTGACACTCTATTTAGATGCCAGTCTTGCAAATTACACTTGGAGCCTGTTGAGCTTTAAAAAGCATCTTAACTTATGGTTTTTAACTGACAATCAGATTTTTTTTCAGGCCCACAATGCTCTCCCCTTCCAGCGCTAATTCCCTTTTAAAGAATTCAATTCTCCTACTAAAATCAAGATCCGCATTATAAAACAGTTTAACTTGTTGAAAGTATCTCTTAACAGTATTAGGAAGACTATCCCAGTTTCCCTAATATTTCTTGTGAGCCAGTTTAGAATCATAGTTCAGTGTATAAGCTTTGTTTTACTCGCAGGAAAAGGCACCTGCTATTGACTGGCTGGCGTGTCTCCAGGCTGTCTTCCATCCTATGCCAATGAACCTCTCTCAAACAATTGCAGTGCATGACATGGATTACTTAAGAGGCATGTCACAGCTCATCGAGAAATGGCACAAGGGAAGGTAGGAGTTGATATCTATGGTTGTAGTTGTTCATGCCCCAAGAAGTATTTACTTCAAATACCATAAATTTAATTAGTCTGTGTGAAAGGCTCCTGAATCCATCAGTTGAACAATTGCAAGGTTGCTGTGACTTTATATCCACGGGTTTGGCCAGTGCTATGGCTTAGCATATATTCCCAATAGGCTTGCATATGCACGCACCATGTATAAACACACATATAAAATAATATATTCATGTGTGTCACACAAATCAACAGAGAGGCAGCACAGTGTCTTGACTGGCAGGCACCCACCCATAGCACTCATACAAACATGAACAGCTCAGACAGCCTGATCCTATTCCTCAGCTCCAGCTGGTCAGGATTAGTCTATACCAGTGAAATATGTCTGTACACAAACACACACACATACACACACCATGTGGGTCACTCCAATAGCTGGTCTTAAGTATTCAGTCTGTCCAGAAGCTGGCCAAGATCTCCTGGTGTCCACTTGGATATATCACATGGAATGTATGAGCCACTGAGTGTTGCAGCCCTACTTTGGTTGCTGGTACTTTGGTCTCTTCCTGTTACAAACACACCTATACCATCAGGTCTGTTCAGTAGCTGGTCCAAACCACTAGTATTTCCAACAGCCAGCTCTCAGACTTCTGCTCTCTCCAGAAGCTAGCTTGATCCAAAGTCCCTCCAGCAGCCAACTCTCAGACTCATTGTGTCTCCAGCATTCAGTTCCATCCCCACACCCAGTGAGTAGAATGTTACTTAGCATTTAATAAGATGGGACATATCCTGGTAACCATGTGCAGGGCTCAATCAGACAGACAACCCGGCAAGCACAAGTTTATGCTCAACCATTCCCTCTTATCAGCTTTCCTCTCCATTTTCACATGTCTGTTCTGCCAATCCACTATGATCCTTCCCTTTCCCTGCCTTTGGTCCTTCCCATGAACATCCCATCATAAATCTTACAGAATCCCACAGACCTCTCATAATACTCCATAAGTTTTACGCAGTCCTAAAAATTACCCTTTTCCAACTTCCCGTAAAGAATCCTGTGCCCCAACAGGCACCCCTTAAGTCTCCACAGTGTTTTGGGGAGTTTCTTTGGTTGACTCATGTCAGTCATCCTCCTTTGATAGCCCCAGGTGTATTCCATTCAGAGTACTTTGTTGTCATTGTTCAGGTTCCTAGGATTTCTCTGCCTCAAGTTACTCCTTTGATATTTGCCTCACCTCTCTGTTTATGGTGACCAGCCTTTAATATTTTGTCTTTTTAACTGTCATTTTCCTATAGGGTGCTTCACATTTATATGATTGTTTGTCTGGTTGGGAATCTCTCCCCAGCCTTTGACAGTCGATTCCAAGATGCACGCCTGGAGCTGTATAAGATCCTTTATGGAAAAATGGGGTCTAGAATGGTGAGTTAGCCTTTTATCAGCTTCTTCAGCCTCCCCAACAGCTGAACACCTTAGGTCATGCCTTCTGAATGTTCTCTTGATGCCTTAGATGGCTTTAGTTTCTTAGATTTGGGGAGAAAAGCTACTCTCCCATGGTCATTAAGTGCTTCTTTTTTCTCAAAAGAAATGCGTGAGTAGACATGACACACAGAAGTTTAGAGAGCTGAGTGTACTGTGTCATGGAGCAGGGAAAAATATATAGGGCACCTTTCTTCTATGAATTTTTCTCTTTCTAACATACAGATCTTCATCTTGAGGGAAAGTAAGTGCAGTAAATCATAAGGAAATAAATGTTTTACTAGAAATGTTTACTGAAGTAGCTTAATAGAACTGTATTACTTATTCACTGCTGTCATTTTTAGACAGCAGTGCATATGCTATTGACCACACATTTACATATGATGTTACTGATTTATTAGTTCTTTGTCCTCCCTCTCAGGTGTCTCTATTTCTTTTCTCCTACAGATCCCAGCTGAACGCTGGAGGAAGTGCTTGACTGATACCAGTTCTTTCTTTGAGCCAGTTCTAGGGAAGATGATTGTGCAAGAAATTTTCCCTGAGCAAACCAAGAAATTTGTAGGTATTCATCATCTTAACCCTATGCAGAGCTCAGCTTCACCTCTTTCTTTTTTTTGACATGCCACCTTAAGACCACATCAAGGCAGCAAAATCATATGTCGGTTTCCCACGTTTTTACATATTCCTCTGCTTACACTCTTTCCCTCCTATTTTGGGAATATGTGAGAACAGGACATTGCTGTCATTCTAGAATAATCAATGCTAAATACTAGCTATTGTCTTTGCCTCGACTGTTAAAAAAGTCATACGTGCAGCACTAATAGCTATGACAGCCCTACAAATGCATGCAATCTCTGTGTGCTTCCTGGCATAACAGTTAGTGTTAACAATATTCATCACCAATGTGATATATCTCAATAAGATTTTCAATTGCAAAGTCACTAAGCAATCATATGAAAACATTCTGAGTGGATCTATAGTAAAAGGAACACCTGCCTGCAGTATGGAAAAGATTTTTTTTGTCCTGTGATGGTCAGAGTTCCTTTTTCTTTTGAGGAAATTTAGCATAGTACCAGGTTTTATAAAGACTTTGAAGTCTAAAGTGACAAGAGTAAACAACACCAAGAAAAGCTAATGGGAAAACCAAGACTACATGTAGTGAAGCATAAAGTTTAATGAATAAAGCATAATTTTGAGAAGGATTGGCTCAGATTGCCATAATTTTGGGGGAAACACCAGCAAGAAACACTTGCAGATACTGAATTTTCATTTTGCTCAAGAAGCGGGGCAATTACTCATTATTGAATGGAAGGAATTGTGTCCCTCAGTTACTGGGAGAGGCCAAATGAAAAGGCATTTGGGAAAGAATGGTGAGCCCTATGAGGAAAAACTGGATACCAAATAACTTAAACCTAAATCACTTCAGTAGGAACTGAAATCTTCTCTTTCATCACAGAATTAAAAGAAACTGTATTTTTCCCCAGTTATTCTGTGGTTGAATTGCTGGAACATGGGAAGATGGTAGCTAAGACTGGGCAAGGTTTTTCTGCAGTTGTGACCATGCCTTCTTTTCCTCATGGCAGGCTGAGCAGATGTTCTCTGAGATCCAGGATGCCCTCTGTGACCGACTGGATCAGGTGGAGTGGATGGATGAACAGACTCGCCAAAATGCTAAAGCCTTGGTGCGTGCAGAAGGCAGACATTACTGAGCCTTCCTTTCCCTGAAGCCTTTGGAGAAGGAATGGAAGAGACCTGCACCTTTACAAATTCCTACCTGCTTCTACAGGCACACAGTCTTAAATAGATGTCTCATTCATACTAAAAATGGAAGGTGGTTTTATAAGTGCCATTGTGCATGGGTACATACATTGATGTGTACGCATAGAGAAGCTCAGTTTTTGTTTGTCCATGAATACTCTGAATTAATTTACTGGATACAATTCAGTTTTATGCACCTAATAATGTTAAAAGCTGAATGGCAGAAGAAAATACAAAGAGCAAAAACATTAGGCCTCAGGTCATAGAGTTAAGATGTCTTCTTGAAACAGAGTAGCTGTCCTTATAAAGGGCTGACTCACAGATCATGCTTACATTGGATAGAAATAGCCTTTAAAAGGACTTGCAGAATGTAAAGCCTCCTATTGATCAAGTTTCTTTTTGTTTGTTTATTATTATTATTTTAGGTTTCCAAGCTACAAGTGGAGATTGGCTACCCATCTCACATACTCCAGACTGACAAAGTGAACCTGGAATACCAGAATGTGAGCTATATAATGTAAACATGCCTGCCTCGTTATTGGCAGTTTCCCTGTATCAACTACTATCTTGTCTGCTTACAAAAGAGGCTATGACCTCTGGAGCACATTTCCTACTGTTCATTTTTTGGGAACATAAGGGACCAGAGAACCTTTATCTGTTGCTTCTATATTGTTGCCTATGCTGTCTCCTATTTAGAGCTGCTGGCCTGATAAAAGTAATTTTTTACCTGTTTGTATGTTGGTTTGACCTTCAGATAACATTCCTGTCATATCTTAAATTGAAGGTCTTTAGAATTGGGGGAGAAATAAACTATAAATATCCCATTGGTTTCTCTTTTGATTAACCTGGTTTTGATCCATGGGACTTCTTTTAAAATTTTCTCAATTGTTCAATTTATTCCTCACCTATGACCATCACATTCCCTGTCTCTTCCCTCAGCTAGAGATAAATGAAGACACTTTTTTCCTCAATGTGGTGGCTTGCTTGAAAGTACTGAGGGAAAATGCTAACCTGAAGCTCCTCCAGCATCATCCACAGAATAAGTAAGTCAGACAGTGAACTGAAAACCATGACAGAATTACATACTTGTGAACCAAATGAGGTTGGAAGGAACCTGTGGATATTACCTAGCTCAATCCTCATGCCCAAAGCAGGATCAGCTAGATCTGATCTCAGAACTGTGATAATTGTATGTCTATCTCTCTCTTTTACTGTGGAAGAGGAGAAGGGGCAGGTGGGGGCCCCTGGGCAGAATTGGATGCAGTAATTCTGAATGTGGTTTCACCAGTTCTGAATGTGGCTGCAAGTCTACGTTGCTGTATCCTGCTTAAAAAACCCCTTGAATCTGGCAGTCTGTCCTGCATTCAGCCTGAGCAATGCTACCAAAATATCATTGTGAAGAGAGCACCAGATCCCTGAAAATAGCCCACTTTTTTGACCATACACCCTTAATTAAGGGGGATAGCTGGTTGTCCTGGACTTCACAACAAAACAAACAGCAAAGCACTGTGATGACATGGATGCTGGTGGAGTCATCTCGAAGGCAGGACATAGGATGCTTTGGAAGGAAGGCAGCATTGACAGATGTGCTTAGGACCTTGTACCTCCTGAAGAATATTCTGTGCAGGTCTTCACAGGAGGTTACTAATCCTAATTTACTTGATAGGGAAATTGTGAGGGAGAATCCCTTCATGTCTATGAAAACTAAGTTCTAACGATCTGTAAGCTAGTGAAGGTTTATTTCAAACACCTGTAAGTCTAGATAATGCGAATTTCATCATTTGCTGGTGCTGTGTGAACAGTTGAACTATTTTTGCAAGCTCAGTGCAGGAAAGGATCAAAGTGTGGGATAAGGAGTTATTACATTCTCTAATTCCTCTTTTTATTTTGATTCTAGCTGGCAGGTGCACCCCTGGAGTGTGCATTCATACTATTCAATAAGGCACCACATGGTGGTCTTTCCAGCTGGAATGTTCCGCAGTCCTTTTTTCCACATGGAGTTTCCCAGGTATGGAGGGGCTTCAGAGGTGCAAGCTGAATGTAGTCCCTGGGCTGCACCATGCTTCCAGGAGGAATCTTAGCAGGTGGTCTGTCTTTTATTTCTTTTTCTTACTGCATCCAGAAAGACATAGGAAAGGGGGGAAGCCCAGCTTTTTATAAAGCCAGATGGATACTGCTTGATGAATTCTGATCATTGATTGTTGACTCTGCTGGAGCAAAATCAGAATCTAGGTGAAACTAAACGAAGACAAAGATATTACTCCAGAGCAAAGAGGCAGAAGGCACATGCAGGTTAACTGCGCAGAAGACATTTCACCTTTGCCTTTCATTTTCTGGATTCCAAAAATTCCTGAAATCTAACCCAGAGAAAATAGGAGCCTTGCAGAGCAACTTCTTGTCAGAAGAATTTTTCAAATGTATCAAACACAGTTCTTCTCTCTTTTTTTAAGAAACCTTTTCTAATAAGTAAAGAGATATTTAATTTTGAGTCTGCCCATGCAATAGTGACACTTCTAAACCATACTCATCTGGTTGTGTTCTTTCATCATATGGAACAGATCTCTTAAGCAATATTTTTTCTGGTAATAAAAGTACTCCAAACAGTTGACTGTAAACATATCATTTGATGTCCTTTTTTACCTGATAGTGGATAGATACCAGCCCTAATATCATTGTACTGAAAAATAAGCTCACACTCTGGCAAGAGGCTGAAGTTTGAAAGAAACATGTCTCAGCTAAAAGTAATTACTTTCTCCATAGTGATGTTCTAGTACTTGCAGTATTTAATTAATTTATTACAGTATGAAGAAAAGGACACCTCAAAAGGATAGTAGAAAAGAAATACTTTTTTTGAGTAGTATGGGCTGTCACTATATTCTTCCTCTGTGAAAAAGTGCCTATGCCTTCTTGTTCCTTTTGTATTCAGTGTTAGTAAAGTACATTTTTCTCACTGTCTCCTCAGATGAGTAGACTGATAAGTAAAATTTGATGAGCTTTTAGTGAGTTGCTACAGTAGCATTTTCTCAGATGATGCTCCAGAGTTTAAACTTTACTGGCTAAAGCCAAATTAGGACTATTCTTATATATATATATATATATATATATATATATATGAACACAGCAAAGCAGTACAATTGGGTTGGAAGGAACCTCTCAAGGTCATGTAGTTCCACCCCCCTGCCATGGGCAGGGGCACATTCCGCTAGACCAGGTTGCTCAGAGTCCAATCCAACCTGGCCTTGAACAACATTTCCAAGATGGGGCATCCAGAACTTCTCTGGGTAACATTTAAAAATTATCAGCTGTAGAGCTCCTACTGAGTTTCCAGTGGTGGAATAATGATCTAGGACTATAATTTCATGCTTCAGCAGTGTTAATCGGTGCATGAGAAGAAAGAATGAGCCCATAATTTCATATAATGGAAATGCATTTTGAGTGTTCTCTTCCTTGTGAAACTAACTGTAAATTCATTGCATAGAATCATAGGAATTCCATTTGGAAAGAACTACTGGAGGTCTCTAGTACAACCTCTTGCTTGTAGCAAGATTGCCAATGCTAGACCAGACTAATTGCAGTCAAACCTTCATGATTTTAATTTGCCTTGCCAGTTTTATGTGTCATTGCTCACTAGACAAGTTGCAAGATTGCTTCACCAAACATCCTGCTTTTGTATGGTTACCACTGTTGTTGCTGTCTGTCCAGCAGTTCAGACAGTAGACAGCCATTAAGGGCATATTTCAACAACAATACATGTCATTACAGCTAATAAAGGCAGAATCTCATTCACAGACTCTTCATTGTTATGATGCCTTATTAGCTACAAATACTTTAAAATAAGCCCACAGTACGATTTTAAACATTGGTGGGATAATTTACACTTGGTTTTGGATTTTTACACATCTGAGTGACAATACATAGAAGGTATTTATGTGTGGTCCCAGAGTAGAATGCTCCTGTGGAGCACAAAATAGTGCTCAGTGGCTATAAACAATGCTCCTCTGCCCTCTTTTTCTTTCCAAAACTACTCTTTTCATCTTTATTTTTCAGTGCTGTGAATTTTGGAGCCATCGGGGTCTTCATGGCACATGAAATCCTTCACTCATTCTATGGTTATGGTGGGTACTGGCTGTGGTGTCTTTATTTACCCTTCTATGTCCCACTGGTACTATCCCTTAGAGGCTCTGAAATCCTGATCCTTATATCAATGTATACATATATCATTAAGGTGGATGAACTTAAGTAAAACACATTCCAGTCCATGCTGACTGCTAGGAAGAATTGGTGCATAATGTGAGGAACACGGGTGAATGCCATAAATAGCTTTACTTCTAGGACTTTATCCCCTACAGTGATGCCTGAGAGCTGTCCTGCATGCAACAGGAGTGCACTACAAAGATCTATAGACTGCTTGGTTGAACAGTATGAAAGCTACAGCTTTAATGTCAATGGCACCTTCACGCTGTTGGAGAATACAGCTGACACTGGAGGGCTCGCTGTCGCTTACCAGGTATTGTGGTTTACTTCTGCAGTCTCATAGTCTCCCTACATGTCTCATAAGATTGCCCTGCAGCTCCCCTCTCCCACATGCTGCTCCAGCTCCAGATTTCTTGCACACCTGTGCCAGTGAAGCATGAGCCCTTCATGTCCTTTGTTAGTCCAGAGATAGTTCCTCACAAAGCTTTGCTCACAGCCTCACTATGTCCAAGACAACTTCTCCCCTTTACCACCTTTACTTCCCTATTTATGTCATGCATACAAAAGCATGCTATTGTTTAAATGCTTATGTTACACTTGAGGAAGTAAGCTCAGACATGAAACAGAATTTAGTGGTGGTGAAATGACTCCATAACAGTGTTTTCAGCAGTGTTTTAGTCTAGAGATAATTTTTTGTTTCCTCATGCAGTATTTCAGCAGTTTAACTTTTGAGGGTGCTGTGAGATCCCTAGGTTTAAGATGGTACTTGTTACATTCTTCCATGAAGAACATCAGGAGGTAGAAAGTCTTTAATTCATAGTCAAATATTTGTGACTTGTATTGAAAGTAATTTTCATTCTTTCATAGTGCAGTTACCACATCTTATGACAATGTGTGTAGTGGTATCTGGGTAGTAGTATCTGAAATGGTAAGGAAAGTAATTATGTTGTTATTCTCCCACTTTAGACTTATGAAGGGCATGGCCAGCAGCAGAGAGACTCAGAGTGAGGAGAGAGATACAAACTTGCTAATATATTAAATATATATTAGATTAATAGATTTCATTGACAGAAGACATGAGCTTGGGATACTGTTTGGAGGAAGATTTATTATTATCCATTTTATATCTCCACAGGCCTATAAGAATTGGCTGAAAAAGCACAAAGAACAGAAGGATTTACCTAAGATTGGACTTTCACGTGATCAACTTTTCTACCTCAGTTTTGCTCATGTAATGAATGCTAGCTGTGTGTCTTTCTCACTCTCCATTTCTTCCACACTCTTACAGTTTGTTGTTCTCAATATTCAACCACTTTCCTTCCTCTTCACAGGGCTGAGAATGACCAATGATTCTGTAAGACCCAGAATCTTATTTAGAAGCCAAAATTCACATATACGGCTCCTAACCTGTTATGGATCTCAAAGCTAACAAAAGCCCTGTCTGCAAATACCTATTTTACAAAGCACTGAAATACACCAAAATTAAGTCGTAGTGGACCAAATGTGTCAGAGAAAGCAGGGTTCATTGCCAGCTTCTGAGTACATTTTTTGCTGTTGTGAGCCATCTTACACATGAAAAGTGAAATCTAACTGTAAAAGTCATGTATTTGTCCATCCTTTCCTTCATTCACCCTTATGTCATGAATAGCTAGATGTCATGTGAATCTGAGTGACTGATAGTGAAAAAAAGAGTTTCAAATGTTATTAAGAGATAAAGAACTAGAAGTACATGTACACATAGTTTGCTGTTTCGAAGTCAACCTGCAGTAAGGATTCTGCAATTCTGCAAATTGTGCAGCTATGCATAGCTGTGCTGTCAGTTTCCTCATGATAGATGGTTGGATTTCTGTGCTCCAAAAAATCACGTGCTTGTAAGTCACTGTAATTATGCAAAGGAAAAAGTTTCATGTGTTTATTAAGTGAGAGCAAGTGTGTAAAAAAACAGCTTATTGGGTCTTGGTGGCAAGATTTGTATTTCAGAGGTTATCTAGCAGCTACTGCATCATTTGTTGATAAATAAAGACTGAAATCACGAGAATAAAGATTTGGATTGCCATTTTAACACCAGTAAAGTTACATAATCCTCCCCTGAGTCTCTTGAGTAGTAATGGGATTTTGTATAAGTGCTCTCCTTTGTTGATGAGCACTCATTGATTTCACTTAAGAAGCTGAATCTAGGCACTGAGACAACATCTTTACCACTATTTTAGATGAAGTCCAAGGTTGCATAAGCCTAGCCAGGGTGGCCTAAATACACGGTGTTCTGGACTATGCAGTATTAAAAAAGTACAGATGGCTTGTCAGAGATTGAAATGGTGACAAAGAAAGATCTGAACATTGTTGGCAGCCATGTATATGCATTTCCTTGTTTACTCCAGCACCCTCTGACGTGTGCAGAGGGATAAGAGCCTTACGTCTTGTTCACATGAGGACTTTCAGCCAAATTGACTTTTCTATTTTGCTTCCCTTCAGGCAATGTGTGGACACCAGGATCCAGAGAAACTACAGTCTTCCCTGAACACAGATCCACACAGTCCCTTGCCACTTCGTGTCTGTGGGCCTGTCAGCAATAGCCATGACTTTTCCAAGACCTTCCAATGTCCCAGTGGATCCCAAATGAACCCAGACAACAAGTGCCGCATCTGGTAATGTGCATGGAAAGGAGGAAGAGAGATGTGATCCCAGCGAGAGGAAGGCCTGATGCATGAAAGTGTGACCATCTTCTCAAGGCCTCTAGGGTGACATGGTGCTCTTATTCACTCCTGTGCCTTCCTTTTCTTGTTATTCTTTCCTCACCATTTGATGGTAGGGAAATTCTTAAACTGATCTCATAAGAGAAGGGGGTCTCCTCCAAGGTTCTCAGTGCAATGTCCCAGATGTGTGACAAGTCCCAGGGCAGCAAAGTGACTGGCTAGTTTCTGGTAGGCAACAGCTTGTGAGGAGTTGTGAACAGAAAGACTGTTATGTTGTCAGTTTGAGTGTTCAGTGCATTTACCTGTCTGCTCCAGCAGCCTCACAGTCATGCTGAACGGGCAAGTCAATAAACTGGAGTTGTAAGGCTTGTTCATATCTTACAATAGCTCTCGGGAAAATCCTGTGGGTTACTGTGCAAGCCACACATAAAACTCATAAGAGAGGGAAGAATCCTCTTCTTTTGCTAATAAATGGAGGCAGATGTGAGGAAAGACTCAGTGGCTACAATTTGTAGGCTGAAAAGTAAGTCATTTAGTAATGAAGTTTACTGAAGGCTTTCTTTGTTCTGTTTTTGTTTCATCAGCTAAACTCAGACATAAGTGGAAAGAGGAAAGCATCCCCATTAATGGGAGGGGGACTGGGGAGCTGAGAACAGATTCTCTTTCTTTTCCAAAAAGACTTTTTTTTTTGTGTCTAGGGTTGAGGATATGGTAGAGGATGGAGTGTGGCACAAAGGTTTTTAGAAGTCTCTGAAGGTTGAACAACTAGAATTCGAAGAACTTCTCCCAGATCCTCAACCTGGTTCTCTCCCTACATTTGTAAATATTTACCATCCAAACAGAGGAGTAGAGCTGTTATAGGATTTTACTTTCTACTTGAAATTGAGTTTTAGGTATTAATTTGCATTAGAGCAAAAGCAGAGTAAAAAGCAACATGGTTTGGGGTTGCAGAAGTACCTAAAGTGCATTCTTAAGAGCAATGAAATAATTACAGCTATTTCAGGTTCTCATAATTAGAAAATTTATACCAATGTTCTAAAATTTACCAATGTTAGTAAGTACACAAAATACGTATAACTTTTGCATAATCTTCAAACTGTTCTTGTTTATGGGAACATTTTTATTTTACTTATTCTCTTGGCTGCCTGGGGATTGTTTGTGGAATAGGTGATGGCAAGAAACATCCCTTATCAGTGTAAGCATTGTAAAAATAACTGTGTTAATCCTTTTCAAGTACTGAAAAATACAGCAAAATGTTTTCCAAGAACAGACTGTTCAGAGATTTTGTTTTCATTAATTAACAAAAATATTAATAAAGTGTTTGCTTCTGGGAAAAAAAAATTACTTTGATTGCAAACTCTTTATCAACAGGCCTGTTTCTTTTTTCTGTATTTGTACTGTTCACAACATGACTAGCACTCTTAGCTGAACTTCATGAGTAATAAATAAGAATACCTCAAAATAGTTTGACTTATTTATTAGGATAAAAAAATAACAAAATTGTCTTGTGCTTGTCACTACCATTTAAACAGTGTATACTCCCCTTCACTCATTCAATTGATTTTCTGCTAGCTGCGTGTCCAGACAGTTGTTCTTTTAGATGCTAATAGCAAATAACATTGCATAACACTTTGTGTGTAATATAGACATTATTTCAGTGTTCTGAGACTACTTGGCTTCTGTGTTTATAATGTTTGGAGAAAGCAAGAGCAACTGACAATATGCATTTTGAAGAGTCTAACTTTTCTTGTTTCTATCTTGTAAGGTGTATGGGCAGGCACAGTTCCCTGGAACATGCTTTTTTCCCCTTATTCTTACAATATATGTTGAATTTAATAATATTTTGTGTAAAAGACAGGGTCAGTCCTGAAATTGCTAAGTTAAATTAATTCTTAACTATGATGTTTTTACACAAAGAACATATGGGAAGTGCAAGGAGGGAAGCCTGTCTTGGAAAAAATGACTGAGAATTTATTGTGTTTCTCAATGAGAAAGGAAAAGACTTGCACAGGGCCTTTGCCCTCATCTTCAGGGTTCTTGTTCAATTGCCTGAGATGCGGTTGGTGAAGAGAAACTGTATTGTCCAGTAGCTGATCATGAAACACAGGTAGATGTTCAAATTGTTCTCATCCATGATCACAGAAATTATTTCATGCTCTGGGTCATGCAGAAAAAAAGGACAATCTTCAGGAGAAGAGCTAGATCCAGCAGAATGTCCTCCACAGCTGAGTTGCTCAGTGTCTCTGAGCCCTCAGGCTGCACCATATCGATCATCTCCATTCCTTCCCCTGTTGAGGAGGCCACAAATGCCTCCTCCATTTCCTCCCAGCCTGTAAATGAGGGGAAAAGGGAAGAACATAAGCTTTCTTTTTATTCACTTTTTCCATACTTGAATCTTCTTTCCTTCCTATTTTTTCTCCCTGCTTTCTAAACTTTCAAATCCATTTCACCTTTACTGTACCTCCATTTCCCCTGCCCCAAGCAGCTTTTCATTCATACCTCTTTCCACTTTCCTCTTGTCCTTTCCTTGTTTCTGTGATTCTGATTTTGAAATCTTTTATTTTAGAAATTGATCTTTTCTCACTCTCCCTGCTTTGCTTCTTATTTTTCTTCTTTCGTGTACTTTTCCATGATAAATATAACCCCAGATACATTCCTTTATCTTTTCAGGGCCATGACTATAGCAGTAGGCTGTAATAGCTCTTAACAGCCTCGACTGGAGCCTTTACCTGAATCCCATGGATCCAGGAGCTTCATTTAAGCTCAGGTCTGAGTCTCAGATCTCTAGTTATGGTCTGCTGCAAGTACACTTATCTCCAGCTCCATCTCCATCACAGCTGTGCCTGGACCCTGCTATTCTGGATCCTGACCTACAAATTGACCTCCTGGTTTGACCTCGAATATACCTTATCACCATGGACTTGCATGGCAGTCATGGGACTACGTCTGACTCTATTTTCTTTTGTTATTTCATCCTGCTCCCCAGGGGTGTCCTGGACCTTTCCTTTCAGATCTCTGTAGGGTATGAGGGGACAGCTGAGATGGAGGCTGCAGTCAGGGCTGTGGGGGACCTAAGAGGGCTTAACATCCATGACCCGCCTGAACTTGTGCCTCTCCCACATCCTCTGCCCTGCATAAGTGTAGGGCTGGGCAGTCACTGGACTGTGTCTGAGCCTGGTCACCATCACTATGTTTGGTCTTGACACTGTCTGGTATTTCTCCTTGAACTTGGACTTGTCCCAACATTGTTGACTTCTTGTCTGACCCTGTCTGCCATCCCCAGGCCTGTCCTGTTTGGGGTTGTGGAATGGCCTTGCTATCCCACTCGGTTGTAAGCTCCCTCTTCCTTAGGGGTCATCTGACCTCCATTTCCCCCTGACATACATATTCTCATTCCTCTTATGATTTTCTCTTTACAAAACCAAGCATCTGTGTCCACATCCTATCTTGTTTCCTGCCCTTAGCTGCTCTTCAAGTGCCTTCTTTGTCATCCTCTCACTTCAACCCATCCTCTCACCTGCTGTTGGACTGCTTCCCTCTTGCTGTTCATTCTTGGCAGTGTGAATCATGCTCTGACTTTTCACTGGTACTGAGCAGTAAGTGGCCGGGAACAAGCTCATCAGATAGATGGCAAATCCCAAGAAAACGATCAGGATTGCATTACCACCCATCCTATTTTGCTGTCTAGAACAAGACACTTTTGCTCCTCACTGCTTTCCAGGTAATGGAGTCAGGACATAACTACCACCACAGTCTTGTTTGGGGCACATTGTGACATCATGGCACCATCTGATATACAAAGGTGTTGCATGCTGTTAGGCAGAAACACCGTGGACTTTGCACCATACGCTGATAACAGCACCCTAAAGCAAAAAAGAGTGTGAAAGCTTTTGGGCATAAATTTTTAAAAGTGTGTCTGTGCTCAAAGGTAGAATGAAAGGGACAGGATCATAACAATAGGACACTCACAGACTCACAACTGACTGAAATGGACCAAGAAGTGTTTTACAAGACTGGTACAAGTGGAGTGGAAAATGTAATGAATTTCCCACTTCAGTGCTTAACCAATTATTAGTAATTTGTGCTCTTTGGCTCAAACAGCCTCAGTGAATAGAAAAAAAAAAATTAAAATCCAGTCGAATGACAAGCATGTGTTTTTAAATGACCTCTAGATGGTGATCTAACAACATCAATACAGAAACAGCTCATCTTGCAAAGCACCTATTCTACAGAGTAAAAACCCGTCTCATGTCTTATTAACCCTTGCCATTGACTTTTCCAGACCAAATTGCCCACTCTAATTAAATCTCTATCCAGACTGCATTTTAGAACCCTGATGATTACTATCCACCATGTAGCCTGGAAGACAATTTTCTAGTTTTTTTCAAAATCATACTTAAACACAGCTATTATTGGCTATACTGAATGTCTTTCGCACTCCTGAAATTTCCATACAGTTTTATGTTAAGGTCCCTTGGATTTAATTTTAATTTTTTGTTTGGTTTTGGTTTTGGTTTTGGTTTTTGTTTTTGTTTTGGTTTTGGTTTTGTCTTTGTTTTTGTGTTTGTGTTTATTTTTGTACAGATTTTGTTCCGAGTTTGTTTTTTTTTAGTGGTGTCAGGGAGGTAGTTGTCACTTTATTTGAGGGGTTTTTTTTTCCCCTTTTCTGCTATTAGCAATGGTCCTTTCATTCAAAATCGACCCATTTTTTTCCTAGATGCCCAAAAACCTGTCTGGAATCTAGACAGGTCAGGAAATTAGCTTGTCAAATCAAGAAAATAATTATCCCAGGCCTATGACAGTTATTACAGACTTAAGCACATACACTTTGATTTATAGGCATTGAGATTTCCGTGCCAGGTGGTGGTCTTAGGTCAGCTTCAGCTTGCTGTCCAAGACATTCAATGATCTTTTTGCTAATTTTTGCTAATCTTCAAAAGATTTTATTCTCAACCCAGAAAGTGCTCATTAGAAATAGACTTCAGGAGGTTAGAACATCAATATGTCAGAAATATTGAGTGGAATTGTTGAATATTACATGGCTGTAATATAAATTTCTTACCTACGGTCTCCTACTGAACAGTGTAAAAACGAGTTCAATACACCAGTATCAGTAGCTATATAATCTAACACAGTAGTAGGAGAGAAGCTTCAACAGATCTGCATCAGAAAGGGTAAGAGGGAGTGGGACTGGAACGTGGAATTTTCAGTCCTGCAGAGCAATTAGTAAAGCAACTTCAAGGGGCATGTTCCCTACAGAGATCTCTGGATCTAAAGGAATCTGTACCCAAATCAGCGTAAGATTGTATTTCAAAGGTGTTCTGCATTCCTCACAGGGAGTGTGGAATACTTTCAAGTCCTCACCTGCAGCTCTGAAATTCTTTATTTCACTGAAGTAGGTAAGTAAATAGATGCTGGATGTGAAAACCCTTACGGTGATTGAGGTCATGGTGACATATTCATTCTGGCAGAAGCCCACACTCCTGCCTCAGCAAGGGTTCCTGCCACTGGACATCTTTTCCTTTGCTGACACTAGAGTTGGTGTTGCTCAGTTAATGGGGTGTACTGGGTGACAAAACCATTTAAAATACGGGATTTATTAGGTCGCTTTTCTATTGCGTGAGTTTTGGATCCAGTTAGCTGTGCAGCCACACAAAGTCTACTCTGCAGTGAGCCAGCAGAAACAAACAACTGAGACAGGACAGAGGAAGGCTGGACTGCCCTTTACTGAGTGACAGATGCTACAGATTCAGTAGAAGCCATGACCTTAAAAAGAAACAGTGACTATGCAATCCTTGCTCAAGTACAGGGACTTCGGACTCTTGTTTTGCTTTGTGGTTATATATATTAACTAGAAAAAGATGTACAATGAAAATGGGAAAAGGATGTGCTAAGATGAAATGCGGTATGAGGAAGATTTAAGCTAATAGCAGTGCCCTTTAAACACAGCTTCATCTCTGAAGAGTTCTTAAAATCAAACTGCAAAATTCTTTAAAAAGAAAAATAAATATGGAGAACCAGACTGTCTGATAATGTTGGTTTTTTTCCTCAGTGTGGCTGACAGTAATAGAATATTTATCTGGCCATCTTAGACCTTGTATACATATTTGTCTGGCTGGTCTCTGTTAGAGTGTTTTGCATTTGTGAATGCAAGTATGTGTGAAAATTTCAATTTGTATGCATCCCGCACAATTTAAAAAAAAAAAAAAGTTGCAAGAATTAAATTAATAATTACTTTTTTTTCTCTACTTCAACTCTATTCCCAGAATTAAATCACACTTTGTCAGCACTGCGACCCCATGTGGAGGCAAAGTCTGCAGTACATTCTTCAAATATCTTCAGTAAACTGTTTTGTTTTAAAAATTCTTGGATATTTGGCCTAATTTGGACCTATTTTGAACTGAGTCTTTTTTTGCTCGGGCTCTCCTGACCTGCGCATGAGTAGGTTAACCTCACTTCTTGCTTCTGAAGAGAACTGACCTGCATTCAAAAATCTCATTCACACGGCTTGATCCTTTTCTGGAATCCTCATGGCCCTTTCTATTTATTGTCACACTGACTGCACTGGACAACAGATTTCTGCCTAAGGCTGTGCTTTTCTAGCCAGACCAAGAGATACAGGTTCATTTCTCTAGCCAACTGGGTGAATTCCTAGTGTTGTCCAAAGGACTGCCCTTGGACTCCTTTGAAGCTGAGGCTCCAAGGTAGAAAAGAACAGTGGATATGGATTCCTCTGTCCGTACAATGGTGAGGAATGAGCAGCATATGAGAGAGATGAATACACTGAAACAATTGCACAAGCCAGTTAGAGCAATAATTTCTCTTTCTAGGGATTGTAACTCAGTATTTCACGTTTTCCTCCCTTAGCAAATTCTACAACATGACTCAGTGCGTGGTGCAAAGACAATGAAAATGCCCAAGCCAGAACAGCACATTGGCCACTGCTCCAGATCGGGCTGGGGGAGGGGGATGAAGCAGACTGGTTAATGTACGCTTTGCCTTCTCCCTCATCAGCATGAAAGAGCTGGTGCATGAAATCCAGTAAAAGCAGTGCTCTGGTCCAGTGAAGCACGGGACAATTGGCAGCACCAGGAAGGTTATCGCAGTCTGCATCAGATGACTCTCCTGTGTGAGGTCAAAACCCCATTGGATTTGTAATGAGGAGGTGGATGAGGCTGTAAAGTCATTCCCAAGATGGAGCAGTGAGGGCCTTGAGGCAAAAAGGAGCCAATGAAGGGAAGAAAGGAAATGGACCGAAAGATCATAATCAGTGAATTTCTGCATCCTGCCCCAAGGCCGTACTCCTCAGAGAACAGGATAGTGCCAGGAAACTAAAGGCACACCTACTGGCTGACTTTAATGCTGGGATCACAAACGGATAGAGATGGAGAATTCGGGGATACTGCAGTCTGTAATGGGAAACTCCAGAATAGACAAAGAGCAGATTCCTTTGGGAGTGCCCAGAACTACAAAAGCCAGGCAACAGTGTAGTGGGGAATGGCACAAGCAGAACTTTATGAAGTTTCCTGAACAGAAATAAGTGGAGACATGCAGGACAGGACAGAGGGAACTGGCAGAGGGTTTTGTGACCATAGGGTGGGAGTGACTCGGCAGCTGCAAGACAGGAATGATGGATGTTGTGTTTGAGATGAATCAATGGCCACAGCTCGGGCCACAGACAGTTGTGAGTAGACGTCTGTGGTGAAGGGACTGCAGGCAGTTCTGTATTATGGCTACTGATCTGGTGTTGCAGGGAGTCAAAAAGTGCACTGCAAATTCCGAGAAACTAGTTCCCCTCTGGCAAACCATGTTTTAAATTTACCGGTCCCGCATTATCATCAGAATGCTAACTAATCTGTCGGATCTGGTTCTCATGGCTATCCCAAGGCAGGTACTCTCCCTCTCTGCTTTCTCATGCAGAATTCACAGCTTCTGAGGTCATCAGTAAAAAGAAAACTTAGAAGGAGGGGTCAAAAAGAACAGGAGGGTTTTGAAATGTGGCCATTTTTCACCACTAATACTGGATTCTGAAAATGGAAATATCTTGCTTCTAAGAGCAGATAGCAGCAGCCAGGTTGTGTCCTCCCATGCAAGAGACGAGGATGACGTCCCTACCCCAGATGATTTGTCTGTCTCACCACGACACAGTAACAACAAACGAAAAGCTCCTGAGCTGGGAGTGATGGATGATTATTTAAAAAATAGTGCAAATTGGACTTCCACTGAGGCATGGGTTGTACAAACGCTTTCTCTACTCATTCTCTTCTTGTTCCATTTCTGTTTTCATTTGCTTTTATTTGGATTGCTATTAATGATTCAAAATAATAACAGTGGAATCATGTGCAAGACACATAGTATGAATCAAACCTGTATTAAATCTAGTATAGCAAGAGAAAGAGTCACCTCTACAAGGCAGTCCTTTCCAGCCAGCTCAAACAGCTGTACTAAGACAGGATAAATTACATTTTACACTTACTCACACTTAACTAATTGGAAAAAAAATATCTAGATTTAAGTGAAATAAAGAGCCCTGCCTGTAGGTTTGAAGAAAGTGAATTCAGATTAAAGAGAAAGTTCACAGTCAGAAGCTTCTAAATCAGAACTACTTCACTGACTGCTGGGCCACTTCTTTCAAATACATAAAAAACTTTATTACTTCACCATCAACAGAGGACTCAGAAGAAGCTTTAATTGTTGAGGCACTGCTCTGTGTGGCCTGTTAAGCCTCACATCATTTATCCAAATACCTTTATGTCTGTCATCAACCACCTCCATATGCATTCAATAAGTATGGAAATCTCCTTTACAATGGCCTTACTATGCTTGTTTTAAAGCATTTATATGTTTTTTTCTCAATTTACTTCAGGCTACCCTGACCAAATTTAGACACAATTTAAGACACAAGTTGCTTAAAAAGAGCTTCAGCTTCTTATTATTTCAGAAAGTCACAGTTATTAAGCAAGTTCTTAAGAAAATTAATAAACTATATAAGATTACAAGAAACATAATATGGCAATATTTTTTGCCTTCTGTTCTGAATATAATTGCTTAATATTTTCAGGGTTCTTTTGTTAGCAACAAAATCTAGGAACTAATTCTTAAAAGCTAAAAAATTCCAGGGACTCAGTCCAACATGCACTGTGGGCTTTCTGTAGAAAGCATTGCAGTGTTTGTACAGTGCGAGTTGTGTTCATTTCCCGTGGAATATGCATATATCCATACCTCTGTTTTTATTAATCTTTTATGATGTAGATGCTAATTTTTTTTTTTATTTGTGAAAAGGCCTAGCCAGAACAAGATACAATTTAATGACTGTTTAATTAAATTAATAACTATAATTAGTAGTTATTATTTAATAAATTAATGTGTATTATAATTATGGCAATAGAATGGGACCTCCAGGTGGGTGGAGTCTACATATACCCAGGGTTCTTGCAAATGAGAATGTGAGGCAACTCTCCATTTGCTTATTGAAAATACAAAGAAGAGGAATGGTACAACAAGCGTGGGAATGCAAAAGTCATTAGGTGCATTGTCAGGGCCCTGGATCCCTTTCTCCCCAGGCAAAACATCAGTGACATTGTTCTGACATGCTTTCTTTATGAATGGGCAATTATACAAGGTTCTGTCTTAATTTCTCTTGAACCTTTTCCAGAGTTGACCACATGATGTAACTGTTCATCAGATAAGGTACACAAATCACTGCTGCAGTCTCCTTCCAGGCTGTAATTTGGTTTGGGGTAAATGAGAGCAGTACAATGATAAGATGGAGATCCAAGATAATTAGGTAGTTGGTAAGAAAGTCTGTGATAGTTCACTGCTGTCAGAGGTGTTGCTCTGAACTGCCCCTGAAGCTGCACAATCCGTGTCATGCAGTATGTCCCAGTCACTCTTTCTAGCAAGGAAGAATACAGTATTGCAAGAAATAAAATCATTCCATGTTTAAACACTTAAATATGATTATGAAGAAAACTAGTCTTCTGTCATTCTTATTCTAATTGTGTTTTCTAAATAGGCATGGAACATGGCTTGTTAACCTTGGTGACTTTCACTTCCGAATTTCCCATGGGGTAGATATCGTTCCAGTTTCTCTCTTTCTCCAGCTCAGAGAAGCTTTACTGTTCCAGTCTCTGTTTCTTCTGCATCTGCAATATTGACTTGCTGTATGGAATAGGATAATGCCAGAGATTGCACTGTCCCTCTAAATGAAACTGTACTTGCATTTTGAAAAGAAGGTAGTTGCAAACTGTCGTGTCTTCATTGGAGCCAAGATTTTTCTCAAGTAGTAACTGCGTGTTTGCAAGCTAAATGAGGCTATTACAAATAGTGTGTCTGGCATAGGCAGTTACACAAGAAACACTCCAAAATTTTAGAGTGTCAGGGTTTTTTTTGCTTTCAGTTTGCTGAAACAAAACCAGTCAATCCAAAATTGAATGTTTCAATGTTATTTCCCGGTAAATTATTTGAATTGTGTAAACAGAGGTGTCTGGAGAGGGAGAGAGAAGTGTTTCTGTCCCATTGTGAAGCGTTTGGACTGAAGGGGATTGTGTCGCAGGACAGATTGGACAGGTAATTGCAGCAGCTGCAAAACTATCTCAGGTGCATTGCATTATCTACATCTTCTGTATTGTGCTTGACCTTCTTTTTGTCTATTGGATATAGCTCTTTTAAACCTGTGACTCTCCCTTTTACAGATATTCCTCCCAAAAAGAACACAGTAATACTGCCAACAAATGTATTTTCCTGTTTCTAATGCAGGTGCACATGTTCTGAAAGTGTAGCTGTGGCAGAAATATTCCCTAGCATGATAATACTACCATGCTTTCTCAGAATTGCAATAGAGGGTAGAAGTTGCCAGAATGAGCATTCTTCCTGTAGTACTCTGGACAAGGTGATGCCCAATCTGCAATCCGATCTGTAACTTCGGAATGTGAACCGTGCCCACTACCGCGGCACCCGAGCTCAGGCTCTTCCTGGGTTCCTTGGTGCACGTCTTGCAGTCTGGCCCTAGGAAACAAATAGCAGAAAATGTTTTGAAGATTTTTATGTTGGCGTTCCTCCTTCATTCCAAATATAGCAGATTCATGATAGTTTTTTTGAAGAAGAGCCCCAAAGGTGGGGAAGTTCAAATGCGCTATATTTAGTAACTTATGTGACTGCCTTTGAGCTTCTTTTAATGTAAAATTACATAGTTAAAAGGTATATTCTTAGGTTTTTCTCCCTGTGAATTCCTAGTCATGGCTTGGAATGTTTGCTGTTTCTACGTAACAGAAACAATACACTATTAATATAAAAACTACTGTCTACACTTTCAGAGGCAAGGATTATACTATACTGTCCAAAGGCAATATTAGAGAACTGTCACAAAAGATAAAATTCTAGAAATTATATTTGCTTCTTACTAGTGAGAAGCATTCTCAAAATTGCAAAATGATCTTTAATTAGCCCTATGATAAATTCCTTTTTTTAAAAAAAGTAATCTGTTCACTTGGGTAAGGTTTCAATGTATATCACTCCCTTAGGGTAGATAACTGTGGAAAAACTGACCATTTAAATTATTCAGTGTTAAATTACCTTACGATTTATTATCAGGTTATAATTGCTCTGTTTATTATTACAAAATCTATCTCCCACAGGTAATGCAACAAAATAAGAGAAGCTGAATGGTTGCCCCAGTTTATAGAGTCATCACCAAGATATCTCAAACACTTATTTTATGGCACCATGTGATATATAAATGCAGCCAAGAGTTTGTGTTCATCATACCATGGCAAAGTAATCAGTATAGGTAGCTTCAGACATAGGTTCCATGGCTGGAGGAACTACCAGTTCAGAGAAGAAATTTAGTTACACAGTTTAAGTTTATATTGTTAGTATTTTTGCTTCTAGTTTATTGTTTCTAAATTCTTCTTGACAAAAATGTAACCCTTTCAAAGACATTGTTAACCAGAAATGTTTTTGAGCTAAAAGTGTCCATGAAATCATTGCAGAGCTGCAGAGCACTCATAGGTCTGCAAGAGTTTTGTGAACTGTGGAATTAAATTGGCAAAGAAAGTCCTACAGGTTTTATAAGAATTATGGTATTGATGTACATGCTTCCCATAGTCCAAGTTCTGATTACATTATTCCTGAAAAAGAAACAAATATCAGAGTTTTGTTACTGGGTGGTGGAAATGAAAATGTCTCAAAAAGTTAGGAAAAGGAAATTTCCAAATGAGGAAAGATTTAAAACACTACATAGCCTAAATAAGAAAAGAGCAAGAGGTGACATGCCACTTTTTGAAAACTGGAACCAAAATACTGAGTCAATTATCTGGTCTGTAACAGAGATAATTAGTTTTCAAATGAAGTTTATATATGGCATCACATGAAAATACATTGGGAGTCAATATTTACAGCTGACGTCAGAAAAAACTTAAGATGCAGAGAAGGCTTTAAGGCATAACTATTTTCCTTGGTAATTCAAAACAGGAGAAGCAAAATGGAATTAGTGTATTCGGTTACCTTTTCTTTTTCAATAAACTTGGTGACTCCAAAAGGCAAATTATGGAAAAATGCCGTGGGTGCACAGGAGATGTTCAGGCGGAAAAATACTTTATGGTCTTTTCCCCAGGGTTTGGATGAAGGTCATCTGGATACAGTGTTCTTAGAGCAGTTCCAAAGACGTGACCTCTGATCTGGCAGGCTTTGAATCAGAAGATGGGCAAAGACTTGAGCACTAATGCTGGTTATGCTGCTGGATGAATGGAAAACAGCCATTTTAAAAGACTTCAGCTCATCTCATTTAGTGTTTGTGAAGGTCCCACTCTAAGTGATGCTACCATTTTAATTATTTGGAGAATGATGGCCTTGAACCTCCAGCAACTTGACTCTGAAATCAGGAGGAGCAGATGAGACATAGATCCTTGCCAACTATGAGCACAAAGATCATAGATATGTCATGAGATGCCAGACTAAGAAGCAGGCTGGTTCACAAGGGAAACTGGTGTGCAGAGAATGCTAAAAGGGTCTTTGTTGAAGGAGGTTTATCCTGCAGTCTGTAGTGGTGACACACCTGAGATAGCTCTAAATTAGCTGGATTGGTTGGTGGCAATAATTTTAATTTACACTGAATTCTGGGCTGCTGAGGCTTCTTGATGGGAGAGTATCATCCAAAATCCCTTAGCTAATACACAGAGATATCATGGCGACTTCAGTGTGGCTGTACCTTTGGTGTGCACATATTCCAAATAGGTTGAGACTAAAATTATTTGACAGAGGGTATACCTTTTTTTAAAACATTAATACTATAAGAGAAATCTCTCTTGTTTCCTAAGGTCACTCTTTAAAAATTATTTTTCGTCATAGAAAAGAGATGCAGCTTTAGCTATTGGGTATTTGTAAATACAATCTTTTACTTTGAAGTGTGTTTATAAGCAGTATCCAGGTCTTAGGAAGTGCTGAAAATAAAAAAAAGGTCTGGTTCACACAAAAAAATCTTACAGGATGACAGAGTCACACTTATTTTTCACCTCCAGTAACTGCTTTAACTACTGTTTGAAGAAGATGACAGTGTTGTAATTTTGACGGCTATACAGCTCTAGCACGCACCAACATCAGCAAACATGTAATGATTAGATACAAAACATTCATATCTTAATTAACAAAATAGTTTTTAAAGATTTACCAAATTTTCACTTCTTAAAAACACTTCTACAGATTCATAACCTTGAAAAAGTCTGTGGTCTCTCCTTGCTCAAAGCAGTGCTGACATCAAAACTGGATCAGCTTGCTCAGAGTCTTGTTCAACTGAGTTTTGAAAAGCTCAAAGAATGGAGATGTCACAGCCTCTCTTGACAACTTGTTGTACTGCTGAATCACCCTCACTGCAGTATTTGAAAGTTGTTGCTTTTTTTCCTTGGTGCCTCTGTGAAGAGTCTGGTTCTATCACCTCTGTGACCCTGTTTAAGGTAGCTGGACACAGCAATTAGTCCTGTCCCTTCCCTTCCCTTCCCTTCCCTTCCCTCCCGCCCCTCCCGCAATCTCCATGACAGACAAAAGCAGCTCCCTCAGTCTTCCCTGGAACAGTGTTGTCCATCTCAGTGGCCTCTGTTTCACGTGCTCCCGTTTGCCGCTGTGGGGAGCACAACCCTGCATTCAGTCCCTTATTAAACACAGCGTAAACCCTCCAAAATGGAAGGGAACAATAATTTCTCTTGACGTGCTGCCTACAGTATTGCTAATGCATTCTAGCATGTGGTTGACCTTCCTTGCTGCAAGGACACCCTGCTGGCTTATGTTCAGCCTGCAGACTCTTTTCTGTAGAGATGGTCCCCAGCCAATCTTCCTCTAGCATGTAGTTTTCCTACCCTAGATCCAGGACTGAGTTTTTGTCTCTGTTGGGCCCCATGAGATCCCTCTTGGCCTGATACTTCGTTTTAACAAGTAGTGTCTCAATGGCAGCCCTGCCTCTCAGTACAGCGAACGTTCCCCACACTTTGGGGTCTTCAATTTACTGAAAGTGCCCTCTGTACTTTGACTTTGAATGTATTTGTGATACTATCAACAATGTGAATGAACTCTGACCAATCCAGTAGAGGTCAGCCAGTCTCTCCTAGTTAACACGCAGGGCACAGGGACATGTCAAAGCTCTTGTTGTTTTTTGCAGATAAACAGGTTAAAAAGTAGGGAAGTCAACTATGTTTGGAATAACTAAGATAAAATATGCATCTATATTTGCTATTCAATTGTTGGGTGTTACACTGAGATTTGAGCCTGTGTTTAGTGACTGTGGATGTAAATTGACTCTCCCACACTGGGACATAAGGGATGAATCAAGGAGAAACGGTGTTAATACAGAGTCACCTCCTGATGCCGTTCTATGAGAAGAAATTTGTGGTGCCTTGTTGTGATCTTTGTGTCACATTACCTACACTACCTTCAGCTGCATGAGTGATATTTCTGTTGAACATTCAAGGGAAAAGTGTAATTTTGGATCATCTAAAAAATAAAAGAAAGAAATCCTTGGTTAAGATGTAGTTTAAGGAATATTTAATTTTTCGTCCATGGCCAATGATAGTAAGAGACTTCAGGGAGGTTATAAATGAGCCTTGGCCTGGGAAAAGTAATGAATCATACTTGCAAAGGGAATGGTATCTTTTTATTTCAAATTCTATTCCCAGATTGTCTCATGAAGATAGAACACTTGCTCTAATATTTTGTTTTCTAAATGTCAGTCCTGTTCAGGGTTATGTAAGTCAATGGAACTTCTTTCCACTTAAGAACGTAGTTAGTTGTCACTGTAAGCATGCACTTCAAAAGCTTCAGGACACTCTTCATAACAGAAAAATTCCGCTGTGTCTGGAGTACTTACAAGTGGCCAAAGACCTGACTTCTCAAAATAATTTTGTTCTATACTCAGTTTTTAATCAGTGCACATCTGTTTCAGGGGACAGCTTTCTGGTATATTCAACATTCTCAGGGGGAAGAGTGTGATGATTAATTTTGATCATCCATCCATCTTTAATTATGCGGTTAGAACATACCTCTTTTTGCAGTGGAGTAAAGTTTCTCTCAATTTCTTGGCAGGGAAAAAATTCACTAATGCAAATATAGCTCTTGTAGCTCTTCAGATGTCGTGGTATATCAGGCTCAAAATTCATTAGCTGATAAAATCTAATCAGATAACATGAATCTAAAAAGAATCCTGCATTATTAAACAGGGTGAATGCAAAAGAATCTGAGGAAAAACAAAAATTCAAACAAAAATAACTCAACCACCAAGTTTTCAAGCAGAAGTAAAGGGGAACATAACAAATAACTAACAAGTAACCAAATAAAAAAATAAATTATTTTCGTTGTAGTAGTTACTTTAATAAAAGCATTAAATAAAACCCAGCCAATCCCATCTTACAGAAGATTGGTTATTTCCTTTCTCAGTGCTTATAAAATTATATTTTAAGTTTAGTTCACTGCCTTTTCCCTGGATCAGTTTCCCTTTGCGTACAGCGCTCGTCAGTTTCTGCCATAAAATTTTCCATGAGGTCTGTAACAGCCCTTTTCTGAGAAGCTCAGGGCAATGAGTGCTGCAGCCCTTGAGTATCTTTCTTAACATTGCAATACCATATTTGCACACAAAGAGCAGGATTACTCCTGCAGTGACACAGCAACCTGAACCTTCCCTGGCTTAGCCGATGAAAGCTGATTAACAGACAAATACTTCTGAATGGGACACTACCTAGCAGCACATGTTCCTTCCTAGCAACAAATACGTTGAAGAATATCCTTCAGGATAACCCCTTTGAGAGGAACATGTCGAGCTGCTCTGCTTTGTCTCAGAGGAGACCGTTTTAAACTCTGTCAGCTTGGGATCAAGCTCTGATAAACTCTCCTAATCAAAGGTCTTCCAATACTTAATGCAAGAAACCACGTCTTCTTTGTCACTTCTCTACCAGAAAAATTCTGTAAGCAGCTCTTCAGATACCATAAGCGGAAACTACCGTTTTCAGTGATTATTCCTTTTCTGTTGTTGAAAGCAGCAAGTTCACATAAGCAGAGATATTTGTTTCTACTTTAGGACCAATAGATTCTCTAAATTAATTTTGCAGAGCAACCAGTCAGACCTGACATCAGCCCATGATTTCCTGCTACTGCCAAAATTTTCAGAACAGGTCAAGGCTTCACTGGGACAATTTTCAATATGGCAAATTGAAGAGTAATAGGTGCAGAGGTATCTGTAGGACTTCTTAAATTGTGAGGGAAATGTTAGGATGAAGAAAGGGCTGGCTGCACGCTAACATATGTGAAACTGACCCTGACTTCATACCAGGCAGTCCAGGGGCCTCTCAGTTGGCTACAGTCCCACACTATTTGAGAAAGGTGAGTGTGCGGACCTGGAGATGCCCAAGCAAGAGCCGAGGTTGTCAGGCAATTTTGTGGTGATGAGGCAGGTCTAGGATCAAGTCAGGAAATTAATCCATTGACCAGAATGATGACCAGTGATGGTGACTTGCTTATCACAGGGTAGGTCCATGTTGACAAGGCAAGTTTGAAATCAAGTGAGAAGCCAGTCAGCAGGTCAGGGACCAGATTGTTGGAATCCTACAAGCACAGCTGTAGACAGGAACTGGAGACACAAGACAGATCTTAAACAGGGCTTCTATGCTCCTGATTGCCCACTATGTCTGTGTGTAATTTGTTTTGAAGGCCCTGGGTCAGACTGGTCAGGGCCATGAAAGCACTTTCGTACACTCAGGAACCTGGCAGGGAGTGTCCTCTCCTAGCAAAAATGTCCTCACATCCTGCAGGGTTCTGGGGCCAGAGGGGACTGTGAGTAGAGTGCTTTAATTGCTGTGGGTCTCCAAAACACTTTGTCAGGGGGCACAAAGCCAAGGAGAGACTATTGAGAGATGAAGCATAGGAAAATTTGGGCTGGGTAGCAGAGTTCAGGCTGCCTGTGAATTCCCTAAAGGCTGGGTGGGCTTGAGGGGCAGCAGGGGATGAGTGGGGCAGAAATTCACTCTGCCCTTGATGAGACTTGGGGATGGCGCAAGGCAGAGGAGGCAGGGGGAAGGAAACTCCAGGAAAGCTGGGAGGAAACCTGGAAATGTAGGGTATGTGGGAGACCATACAGACTTTGAGGTGATGAGTATGAGGGTGGAGATATCAGATGAGGCTGGTGAGGACCATTAAAACCTTTTGGTACACTCAGGGACTGACCAAGGTGGGGCAGAGGAATAAAAAGAAGGGTTTTTACTCTGCTCTGGAATTTCACAGGTTGCAGATTTTTGTAACAAGTCTTGTAATCGGAGATGTACAATTGAATGGCTCTACCAGGAATTGCTCTCAGGATGCAATATTTTTAAAGACAAACATTTAACAGGGCCCAGATTTCCCCTGTTAGGACCAGAGTTTAACCTTTGTCATCAGCAGTTACTGTCAAAATTCTTCCTCTTCCACCAAAGCTTATATTTAGGAGTTCCCCTAATGGTGCTTTGGACAAGAGCATGACTCAGAGCTGTGTGTTCCAAATACTAGGTGGTGCCACCTATTGTCACAAAAATAAACCAGTCGCAATCCAAGTTTGATTTCCTGCCTGCTATCCTGACTTAGTAGTACAGTTGCTATGGGCTAAGACCCAAAAACTCAGAATCAAATCAGGATGTATTTCAGAGGTTTCAGAGAATATTTAAGCCTCATGCCAGCTATAAAATTGGGGGTCAGTTTGCTCACACCCAGCCTCAAATCAATGCTATAAGGCATGAAAAACAAGCTGCTATCACACCAAATTATTCCTTTTTCTGAACTGCAAAAATGTTGCTGGCCACAGATTTGGGGGTGAGCCTTACCATGGTTGTATGCCAGAGCTATACCTTCATGTTTTTGTGCATCTTCAGGAGCAAGGAGAATATCTACTGAAAAAACAGGGCCTACCCACTCATACACAGAACTCCACAGCTGTTGAATGAAAGGCTTAGCAACTCTTGTGGTGCTCCTGGACAAAAAGTAAAACTAATTAGTGAGGTCTCCTTTTTTTGCTAATGGTTTTTCCTACTCTCTTACAGGCTGGTTTAGAGATTCCTGGTATCATCCTTGGGCCACCTTAAAATCCCAGACCTCCTTTGAGGAAATCCAAATGAAAAGGCTCTCAATATCTTATAACTCCACTGTCACAATTTTTACGTTAGTCTAGAGTCCAAGTGACGTTCCAAGCCCTTTTTAAAGTTTTTCTATTTTTTGTGTTAGGATCCCTACCAGTTCCCTGTCTGCAGGCGTAGATTATTGGTTTCACATTTACTCAATCCACCTTTTCCAAAGGAATTTGCTTCTGCTTCTGTTGAGTGTATGAGTCCCTGAGATGCCTTCCCTTGGCAGCAGGCTGGGGGATTGGTCTCTTCCGTAGGCATCCAGTAAGTAAACTTTGCAATTCACTAACAGAAAGCTTTCTGACTTGAGCCAGTAGCTCAAATTGTAACAGTAGAAAAACACCAAGGACCTTGCCTGGGCTTTTCCAGCGAGATACAATCCCACTGACTCCCTCATTTGAGTTCTTTTTATGAATTGGTAATACTCTTGTTGTCCTGTTACACTAAGAGTCCTCCTTTATATTGCTGGTATGACTGCAGTCATCAGAAGTCTACAATTCTCTTTTGGCTTTTCCTGGAAATGCTATAAAGTCTGCTGCAAATGTTGGTGGGGTTTTATGAAGTCTAATGATCTTTGTGCTGCTGCACCAGGATTTTCTGTAATGTCAGTGGAACTATTGCTGATCCCTCATCCGGGTCCTGACCAGGACCTCAGGAATTCATCTTCCGAGGGAGTCTGTGTCTCTGCTGTCATTCCTCACCACCAGTAGTTGTCTTTATTTCTGCTAATGTGTGTCAAGGAGTAGAGACCACTCCACTTTAACTCTCTTAACCAGGCTTACTACACACACACACACATTCACATATGACAAGCCCACACTATTAATTAAGGGAATTCAGTGTAATACCTCATTTACAACCAGCTTCTCTATAGCCTTTTGCACTCCTTCAGGCCGGGAGATGGATTCATGGAATTACACATCAGGATTAATTGCATAATATAGAGTAGATCCTTCAAGGACACTTATGCCCTGACATAGTTTATAATGCATTGTTAAATTGTGTCTGTTGCTGAGTTACCTGTGATTTACCAGTGGTGAAGTAATTCATATTTACACAGCAGATGAGATCTTGTGAAGATAAGAGTTTCTCAAGACTGGTGGAGATAAGACCACTAGTATTCTGCTTCTGGAATATCTAGTCATTTTCCTCTGTTACTTTGTTTGGTTTTTGATATGTATCACCACTCAGCTGCGTGATATCAAGCTGTACATAATGCTGTGCATTTCCATACAATCATCCACAGCTTTGTTTTCCTATGCGACACAAGAAAGATATATAACTTGAACAACTGGAAATATCACAGTCCAACAGGATTCCCTAACATATCTGTAATACATCAAGCACTTGCTGCTTAGTTATTATTACAGTCTTCTCAGATGGAAGATTATCCCTTGCAGACATGGACAAACTGCATCACTGTTTACTGCTGACTTGGAGAATTCTTGTCTTTCTGTTCTGGGTTCTCTCTGTACTTAGAAACTGTTATTTATCACTGCTTTTTTCTGTACTTTTGCTTCTCTCGATCTTTTCTCCCACAACTCACATCTTTAGAGCTTTTACCGGATGCTGTGATTTCAGACAAAGAATTGCAGTACAACCAGAAATGTACAGGGGAGTTGTTGAAAGTCTGGTCTGGTTGTAGGTTGCACTTCCAGTCTTGCTCTTAAGATGGTAGTCTAAACTTGGGAATGCAATCCACGTACTTTGTTTTTGCTGTTGCTGAAATGACAGAGCTTCTCTTGTGATTTCTGAAGTGGGAAATTTTAAGAGAAAATTTATATAGTGAAAGTTCTTAGTGAATTTGAGAAAAAAAAAAGAAAATACGATTTGATTTTTAGGGTTTGAGCATATGCGTGATTCAGAAAGATTATATGAAACAGGACATGGAGAAATAGGTGGACGAATAAGAGCTTCTGAATTGACTTGGCAGTCTGTGGCTCTGGCAAAACAGGCCAGAGGAAATTTGTCCAGGCAGATGGGCTGGAGCAATACTTACCTCTGACAGATAAAACTTGGGTTGTCTGTACTCTAGCCAAGATAACTTGGCTACTCAGTGGCTGTGCAGTGCTCTGAATGTGTTAAGGATCTAATTATGCTACTTTATTTGTCTACCAGATGCTTAACATGGATGTGGGGGGCAAATTTGGAAGGTAAATGAAGAAGAGAATTTCAACTCATCATAATAAATGAGTTGACTTCCCTTTATTTCCTTTCTCTTCAAGAACCATTTTGTGTAAGTTCTCCTGATACCACTCATTAAATAATCTTCTGTGTTTAACAGAAACCTTAAAAAACTTTTCAGAAGATCAGAATTGGGAGGTATCTACCATGTCTAGCTGATTTTCTTTCTCCTTTAGGCTCAATTAGTTTTCTTACTTCTACAACTGCTTTTATCTTCACCTTTTCCTGTCACTCAGTTTGCATTCCTATGGATTTTGTGAAAGAACAGGATCACATTTATATCTTTATAGTAACTTTAAAATATCATGCAGCTCTTGCAATTCTTCCTCCCCCTAAAAAACCTGTAAGATAAAACAGAAAGATTTTTTTTTTAAAAAAGCACTCCCATCCTGATTTGTCACCAGATAAGCACATTTGATTTAATCTTACATACCTCCAGCACTCAAAATTTCCAGGAAGGTTAACAGGAGTTTTGTAAGAACATGGAATGTAGGGGTCAGGAACATTCAGATGGAAAGGAATCCATGTACTGTGCAAATTACGTCTGTTTCTACATTAGCACTGACGTTTCTTTTATAGTAGGTCAGGTAATAGCTGTGTTGTTTTATTTTTGAAAAGAAAGAAGGCACTGAAAAAGTGGCTGGGATGAAAACAAAACTGGAGATTATATGAAAATTCTTCCTGTAGTTTTTATCTATAATTCCCCTGTAATAATTTTTCCTTTTCAAGTATGTTGCTGGAAAATGTACCTTAAATTTCAGGTTCACCAAAAGTCAGTTCATTCATACTCAGTTGTTCAGATTTGCTTTAAAAAAAAAAAAAAAAAAAAATTTCAAGGCTAACATAAAAGAACTGCATTGCACTATAAAAAAGTTCAGAGTATTGTCTCTGGCAAGATCACAATCCCCAGTGACAAAAGTGGGTTTTTTGCTCCCTTGTATTCTTAGCAGGTATGGGAAAATAGGAATTGGTTGTTGCTGAAGTATTTCCACACATTGGCTTATTTGCACAGTTGCTGTAGCTCTGCAAAGGGCAGCACATCCTAACCTAATATGTGCCATATATGATATTGGCAGAGACCCCAGAGCCGTGGGGCGACTGAACTGCGCAGAACCAACATTGCTCCATCATTCCTGCTCTGTTTTAATTTTTTGTTGTTAGACACCGTGGTGTGAGAAACACATTTGGACAGATTGTGCTTTGCATTTCTTCCTGCTTACATTGCCTCTGGTGCCCTATGGATATAGAAGGGAATTTGTGTGTAAGGAGATTTTGACATCGGCTGTCATATTTGTTAGATGGGGTCAAGCTGGAATCAAGAGAGCCCAGGAATCAGGTCAGTCAGAATTACCCCATTCCAGAAGCAGAAGTTAAGACATACACCAATGAAAGGCATCGCAGACAACCAGGATAAGGACACTGTTTGCAGAAGAAGTTTGGAACAAGGAACAAATAGATCTAGAAAAATGTCAGGAGCTAAAGGGGCGAGGAGCCAGTCACAACATGACTCAGGAGCTCTGGAAAGGGATTTGGAGACATAAAAGCGGCTATCAGGTATGTGGAAAACCACATACACCAAAAATGTGTAGACCTACAATCCACATCTCAACTACAATGCCTTATCAGGTGGTCAGTTTTTGAAAGAAACTGTTTACAGCCTCCTGCTAGACTGAAAGCCCAGCAGGGCTTAAGTGGTACGATCACGATCTGCTAAAGAGGCTTTAGTCTATACCATATGCTTACATATTTCATCCGCCTTTCATCTCTGTATTCTATTAGCGCTGAAAATGACCTCTAACATGAATCACAAAAAAACAGCCTTTTGCAGCATTAGACTTGATGTTCATACAAGCGGGTAAAGGAAATCTATGGAGCCAGCTTTACTGCAGTCTGAAGCCATAATGAGAGCTCTAATGAGCCGCCCACGACCTGTGGTGAGTCCACCTGAGACTCTGGTTTGCAGCTGTTGGGGCTGCTGCTGCCTCCATGGTTAGCCAAGAACGCCCTCCTCAACCATTGCAGTCTGACTGTTCTTCACCTCTTGTGCCTTAGAATTGCTGTCACGGTGGCAGTGCTACCCAGAAGAGCTAGGCATAGGTCACTGCTTTCCTGCCTGGCTGATACCACTCTTCTAGGGCTTGTACTGCTTGGAGAGGCAAGAAAGTACCCTCTGCTTGGGAGAAATAGAGATTGTGTTTGTGTCAGAAGCACTTAACACTTCAGTGTCTAAATATCTTTCTCAACTTTGAGAGGAGTTGCTTCCCCCCACCCCTCACAGAGTCAGGAGGGATTCATTATTGATTTTGTTTAAAAAACCCTATTAAAAACACAGTTTATGCTCAAAACGCCTGGCTGGTATAAACTCTAACCTCTCAATGTAGTAAGTAATATCTTTTTCCCATTATGACAGCTTAACTTGACACTTCCTTCTAAAACTGGTCAACTCAGCAAATCTTACATTTTAGGATATGATTTCCCAAGTTTGCCTTAAAACATAGTTTTTTTCCGTGTGGCAATTTATGTTTTTATAGGATAGGATACATCATGTGTTTACAGAACGTTAATCCTGGTTTTGTAGTTCTAAGTAACCTCTAAATAAACCAGGAATTTCAAAGAGATGACTCAGTCTTATTGCTTACACACTTTTCTCCTTTACCTTCTGATTCTGCCTAGGTCCAGGCACCCTGAACAGAATCCTTTTCCACTACAGCAGGAGTAGGAATGAAGGGATATTTCTGTTGATTCAAGATGCAAGAATATTAGGACAAGCCTTTAGAGAAAGAAGATTAGACTAGGAGCTTTCTCTTTTGTTTTTTTCCTTTTTCTTTTCTTTTTTCCCCTCATAGCTTCCAGCTTCTTCACAAGATATTTGGTCTTTGTTTTGATATTTGGTCTACTTCTTTGCAGAAACATCCCCCCTAACCTTGGTTATGTTTTTCTGTACCAAAACCTAGGTTTTGCTAAATAAAATTTTTCATCCCTTTCCTAAATAAGATTTTTCTGGAAGAAATGTGAAGAAATAATGAGAGTTTGTAGAACATTAAATGAAAATGAAATGTGTAAAGTTTACACATTAATCTACATAGACTCTTCTTCCAACTTGTGGACTAAAGTGATTTTGTTTTCGTGGAGAAGGTGGAGTCTGTAAGGATAATTTCTTTAATGGGATTTGCAGACAGCTGAGGTGGGAGGTGTGTCCTCCTCTCTGCTACCTTCCCAGAGCCCTGTGTCTTTTAGGGCATGCTCCCACATGTTCACTCACCTTAAAGGTGTTTTGCCTGACGTGCTCAGCTGTCTATTTCAAAACTGATTACATCTTGCTTTCAAGAGGAAGTCAGAGATACAAGAGGAGTGTGGTTGCTTCTAAATTCTAGATTTCAAAATCAAAACAGTAGAAGCCTAGGACTTCGATGCTGTATGAATTCTTCAGTGCTGTACAGGGTCTTTTTGAGGGGTAGGCTGCTGGCAAGCTACTTCTGAATCAGACACACCTTTGGGTTGGGCTATTTTGGAAACTAAGTAATTGATGAGGCTCAAGGTATGGTCTGCTAGGAGCAAGTGATTTTATTTTGTGTTTTTACATGTACTTTGATCACCTGATGCAGTTGACCGACAGTCTCCTCTGTAAGTAACTGAGGGTGGAGGAGTGGTGACCTGCAGTGCCTTTCCTGCCTTTTTTCCAAAGTGGGCATTTCTGGCTTTCAGGCAGCTAGGCAAGAGAGAAAAAGGGACGTGATATGGGGGTACCTTTATTTGGGGACAGCAATCCCTTCTATTCCCGGATCTGGAACAGACTAAGTCAGAAGCTGCAAGGCAAAAAATCCTGGGATAAACATCTGGATGAAATCTACTTACTTCAGCAGAAAAGGTACAGTGCGTTTCAGCCTTCTTCTCTTCCCTTTCTTTTGCTGCTCTCCCTCTAGCTGATTCTCACTCTTTCCCCTTAGGCTTTTCTGCCAGTAGATAAACTTTAAACAACCCTGGAGCACTCTTCTCTATCAGATTTCTTCTTTCAAGGTGGAATGCTTCTGGAGTTCCAATCTTATCTGCTCTCACAGGTAGATTTACCAGGTTGCAATTGAATTGCCCTGAGTGCAGGACTTCAGTCACAAATCAATAATGTATTCTCTTGTCTTTCCTGCTTCATTGGTAAAGCTCACAGGAAAATGCATGAAGGTTTGTTTTTAATAATTATTATTATCGTTATTGTTATTATCATCATCATAATCATTAACATTATTATTATTATTAAGAGTGTGTGTGATGTATAGGCTGCGGTCAGCTGAAATAGTAGTGCTTTTTGGTGAGGATTTAGCTTTCTGTCTCTCTAAAGGTTGTTCCTGCTGCAGGATAAAGTAGCGTTAATATTGAACATTCTGGGGGTCAATCACCTCCTGGGTCAGACTGGCTTCTCAGCCCTGTGACCTGGGCGTCAGCCTGTACAGTGCCTCCTCTTAGACCTGAGGCGATCCAGAAGATTGCCTGTGTCTCCCCATGTGAGCACTGAATCAAGGCTGTTTGTTACTGCTGTGCAGGGCTGCTCCCTCCACACACAGAAATGTGGGACTATTCCTGGAAATACAGCTGGATCTGGTTTTCATTGTCATTTCGGCATGCACAAATGCTGCAGTTCTTAAATAACAAATTGCTTCCAGTTGCTTGTAAAATATGTTTTTTCTTTCCACACATAACTCTGAATGTCTCTGGGGACAAAAAGGTGACTGTATGGGACAATATCTATATATACATATGTGTACACACATATATGTATAGAAATATGCAGGAAGCAGCTTAAGAGGAGCAAAGGTACATATATGTCTTTAGGGAAAGAACTTAGATATATTGTGGTCTAACTTCTGACCAAGTAACAAAGCCTGTTCCAGTTTACTTCAGAGCAATGGGACTTAAATACACTTGAAACGGGAGGGCCAATGGGAACAATAGTGTTTCTGTGGAATGCTGAAGTGTTTACATTTTGGTGTGTTCATGAAAAACATCACATGTAACTGAAAAATAAGTTCTCAGCAGATTCTCTAAGATCCAAACGAGTACAAATGGAAGTCTAAATATATTTATATATTACATTAATTATATTAATCATATTAATCATTAATAATTAATATAATTAAACAAAATAGTATGAATATAGCAATATTTTATTATTATGGCATTGCCTTTGCATTTTTAATTCAAAGAGATGTGGAAGGAAGATCTTCTGATCTCTATCTAACCTCCCACTTAGAGTTGAACTATTGCCAGCCATAGATCACATTGCTTAAGCTCTGTCTAGCTCAGTCTTGAAAGCTTCCCAGGACAGAGACTCCACCACACCTTTAGGTACCTGTTACAGGGCTGTAGTAACCTCCTAGTGAAAAAGGTTTTGTATTTTTTTTCCCCAAATAGTCAGCCTGGATCTCCAATATCATAACTTGATCCTCCAGTCCCTTGTTTACCCTCTGCTGTTACCAAGAGGGGTTTGGCCCCTTCCTTTTTGCTGCTCCCTTTCATATTGGCTGCTGTTAGATTGCCATTGGACCTTCTCTTTGCTCGTTAGTCCTCGTTAGTGGTGCTACAGCCCCATGAACATTTGGTGTGTTGCTACTGATAGAGGAAAACAGAAAAAATGTTATTCATATAAACCCTTCTTCATAAACTTCTCTTAGATCACTATAATGCAGTCCCACTGGCCCCAAAGATAACTTTGCTGTGTTTCTTTCTAAAGCTCTCTGTAAAACACACATAGTGCATACAATATTCACTGTCTGTGAAGTCAGGGTTGCATGGGGACACGATTGTTCCCTTCCAGTTTTGGTCTGTATGTTTCCCACAGCTTTCAGCTAACAAAAATTAGCCTTCTGCTGTTTGGTCACAAATTACATGGTGCCAATATGTGAAAACTCTTTTCCTAAAGAAGGACAGGACCAATTCTCCCTCCTATTATCCTGCCCTTTCCTTTCTGTCCCCAGAGATGCTCAGAGTTTGAGGAGAAATAAAAAGAACATTTGGCAGAGGACTGGAACCAGTTTTATTGCTTTCATATTTTTAGTTCTGTACAGATAGAAAAACACAACAGGAAGACCTTCTGTGGTGGCTTGTGTATGGGAACTTCTCTTATGAAACCTCTGCTTTTGTGGAAAAACTATTGTGAGCCAAGAGGGCTTCTGCTATGACCTGTCATTTTGTGGTGTAAAGCTGCAGTGTTGTGGCTTCAGCTTGAGTTCTTCTCAGTGAAAATGGCGTTGGAATACATACAGTAATTAGCAGTGATTAAATTCCGCTATTGTTTTATTGAAAGCCAGTGGTAAATGTGTTACTATTTAAATGGTATTCTCTGACTGCACAGAGAAAGTCTGCAAGAGAAGAACAAGGCTTTTTTTTTCTGTCTGACAACTGGTGATAATACCTGAAAACAAACTGTTTGGGTAGTTGTCACCTTCCCTGGAATTGATGTTCATTTCCTTCTTGTATGAAGCAGTTCTTTGGATCTTACTAGCATCTCAGCGTTGTTCACAGAGAGGGATTAATACTGCACTGTATAGTATTTCCCTAGGGGAATCCAGGTTCAGAAAATGTGATACAACCTCCTACTATTACAGAGGACTTTGAGTTTATTTGGTCTTGATCTTCTGGTTTCTCTCTGCTGAAGACTCTCTTTTTCAAACAGCCTGTAGCTCAAGTGGAATCCCAGGGACAGTGTCACATCTCAAATGTCCTCTCTAGAATCGTCTTTGGGGAAACAAACTCTGGCATCTACACAGCCTGAAGCATATGAACATAAATCCTCAACATAATTCATAATGATGGAGGTCAAAGAGATAAATGCTTGTGGAAATTTGGGCCTGATAGAGGTTAAGAAGAATTACGTCTGTCACAGTGTAATAGATCTAGAAATTACTTTCAGCACAAGAGTTTCTAAGGAAATGAGAAGAAATTCCTCCTAGAATGTGATCTTAGAAATTCCACCCTATGAGAGTTGCCCTGTGCATAAAAAAAAACCAATATATAAATTAGAGCAAGTGAGTACATGGTTCCAATACCTGTAAAAATAGAAAATTTTTGTGGTATTTTTCCTTCTGCTATTGCTTGTATCTGTAACTCTGATTGATTAAAAAATAAGTAATGCATTAGAGATGCCTGGAACAATTTGCACAACTCGCAGAACGCTATGGTCGTTCCAAAGATGCCACAACAAAAACTTTTAAAACCAAATTCTTTAGTGGATCTTTAGTCTCCCAGACATATTAGCAAGATGTTTTGCTTACCCTGAAAACTAATGTGACACAAATATAAAACTAGCACAGCCTAATCCTGATAAACTGAGAGTTCTAAGAGTAATAGGGGGACACAGAGAGCCTTCAGCTTCTACATAAATCTTTTTCAAGCTGGTAGTGAATGAGATGTCCCCATAGTTTGGCTGTTCATTTGTCTCAGCAACATTACTGAGCTTTCAGCCCACAATTAACATAGGAATGTCCTGTCTTAAAATCCACAATGCCTGTCAGTATTAATTGGTTCCTTTGCTCCCAAAGGTGACAGTGAAATAAAGATGCCAGCTTCGAGCTCCACTACTTCATTTATAGCCTTTCAGTAAAAGAGCTTCTGAGTAGTCAAGATGCAAAGAACATTTGGCTGGAAAATCTGCTGCTGCACATAAAATAAATTCAAGAGCATCAATAGCAGCATTTCTGGTCTTTTTTTCTACTGATACACATTCATCCTAATGGAAGTTCTGAGACTAATAATGGAAAAGAGTCTCCCTAATTTCGTAAGTGTAAAGGTCCTCCAGAACTTGTGTTCCCCCAGCAAGGCACAGACACACACATCCCCAATCTCAGTGCCTAAGATGTGGAGCAGGCACATAGATTTAGGAAGTTATTTGACTTCTTAAACTTGGCTATAGGTTTCCTTATGAAGAAGTAAACATGAAATTTCTACCCTGAAAAACCCCACCCCCCAGAAAAAAGCTGTCAGAGAAAAATAAATAGACACAGGGTAAGGAACACAACATAGAATAAAACTGCAAGAAAATCCCTGTTGAAGAGGGTGGGAAGTTTTGATGCAGTTTGAGGTTATGCTTCAGAGAACAAATTTGTTTTATGGCTGATTCAGTGATAATAAATAATAATTCACACCTTCTGAACCATTAATCCAGTTCTAGCATGAGATTATTCTTATCATGGTATCAGATGCAGAATTAGAAAAAAAAAAGAAGTTAATGCAAATAGGATGCCCTGCTGGAAATGACAGATCAAGATTTCTATTGCTCAGTGTGGCAGATAGTTAAATATCTGAAGGGATAAGAATTCCCTATCAGTTTCTTGTCTAGGAGCACAGGCAATTATTAACCTGATTAATTTCTTTCCAGAGAAGCTCTGTTTACTCTCAGCTGAAGGGGCTTTGACATACATGGGCAAGAGGTTCCAGCTAACTTGCTGAGTCTTCTTGGTGCTGAAGAAATTTGCTGACCCTGTTGATTGTCCAAGCCCCTGTTATCTGTCTCCTTTTCATTTCATGCAGTTTTTCCCTAGCTCCTTCTTTGGCATCTTGCTAGGTGATTGCTTTGATCCTCTTTCAGCTTCCTCTGAGCAGCCCTCTGCTCTCCTGAAGGCTTTCACACATTTACATGCACACACCAGCAGGAGGAAGGGACAAGATGGATCTCCCCTGGTAATTTCATGAGCATGGATATTCTGAACATCACAACAGGGGAAGAAGACAAAGCTAAAATAATATTCTGCTGATGAATGTATAGCTTAGGCTGAAATAATTATTCCACAACCTCAGTAACTGACTGTCTGTGGGGATAAAGCTTGAAGCTAGAAGCAAACTTAAGCTACAGCAAACAATAGGGAAATTCCATGTAGTGAATGACTGAAGCTGTAGAATCTGAAAATGGAAGAATAGGAAGAGCTGCTTCATTGCACCTCTGATGAGTTCAGTTGTGAAACAGAAGGTTCAGATTGGTTGTTGTCCAGACAGTTCACGTACTTAATATATTTCCCTGTTTTGAAAGAATAACCATAGCAATCCAAATTCTTCTTTTTATAACAAAGTGAAGAATTACTTACTAGTCTTTGCATTCTCTATCTCTCCATATATGAAATGAGCAGGCTGTACTCCAAAAGAAGTACTTAAGGAGCTGTAAACCTAAAAAGGGTACATATTACCAGCAGAAAGTGTTTGTGAAACCTTTAAACTTGTTTAGAACTATTTTACATGACTCCCTCCGTCAGAATCTGACCTACATTTTATCTTCTCTTTGTTTCACAATGTATTTTCGGGTGTTCCTGATTTTGCCCTCACCTATTTTGGAAAAATACCTCACAGCTTCCTGAGCACATCACTGAATCCTCTGTGAAGAAAACTGACTGATAGTAAGGCATGAGCAAGGCTCACTAATTGCCTCCACACAGACACATTCCTTAGCTCAGAAAGAAGAACCCAGGAGCACATCCAGGTGGATACTGCTGTGGTTCTCACTGCCCATCAGAATTACTGGTTTGGTTGGCAGCTTTGCTAATCCTAAACTGATCCTGTAAGGCAGCATCCAGCCCGCCTAGTGTTAAAAACTTAACTTCGCTGGGTAAATCAGGAGCTTAGTATTCCTTGATTCCATAGCTGTTGAAGGGGATGAACAGGATTAGAACAGGAGCTTAACTTAGATGTGCTGAATTATCTTCTCAAGGTGTCTAGATATGTCTGCTGAATCGTTCTCTGAAACCCAGTCTGTCCATTCAGTGACTTAATGGTACTTTATGGAAACTAAGCATCTACTGTAGCAGCTCTGTTAAGAGACTTAAGTTACAGATTTTGCCAGCTGCTGCTTTGACACAAAGGAATCCAACTTGTAAAATATAAAATTCATGCTGTGTTGGATCTGTCAGGAAAAAAAGTTGGTTAAGTATGCAGAAGTTAAATAATTGAAAAGGTTTTGAAAGTTCTGAGTTCAGGTGACTTCATTTAATTTTCTATATTAGCAATTTTCCTTCCCCTAGTTTTTTGACATTTATATGCCCAATACATTGCTGTAACATATTAAAAATTAGTTGATAATTAGAACGGTATGTTTTAAATGAGGGTAAAATGTTTCCCCAATTATGGGACAGAAAGTTAAATGAGAGTAAAAGCATATGTTCTAAACATGTAACTAATGAACCTTTGAGGCATCACAGGCAGTGTGCCATGACATTTCACGATCTCCCCTGGTAATTTCTCTGGCTTGTTCTTTGGCCTGAGATCTCTGGCTCTTTAAGCCCAGTTGGAGGCTGCTACCAGAAGAAATGTTTGACAATTTTGCCCTCAGTTTCCAAAAGCTGAATTTAGTATTTTAAAGTGTCTTCCCCATAGCAGTATTTTGATTTAATTAGTTGTTTACAAGAACTTTGGTAATTTTTGATAGAAAGATACTGTGTTTGTGTCCTCCCACATCATCTCTTGCCCAATCCTTCCTCCTCTCTGAGGTTATTTGGGGGATAAAGGCCTACCCAGCAAAGCATCAACATATTAATTGCGGCATTGTTTATACTCTTGAAACCCCACCTCTTTCCCATTCCTGCCTCTGAAACTGACATTTTCCAGGAACACAGTGTCTTTCTCAGCCAAAATAGTGTCAGAGGTGGCAAGCTGACTTCACTAATACTGAATCTTACGACTTTTGCTGAGAGTGCCTCTTTATTTAGTTCCTATTTGTCTGATCCTAGATGCAATCTTCTTGTCAAATCATCTTGTCATTAGTTACTAATGAAACTGACGCATGACTAAGCTGTAGAAGGATTACTTCCCTAACTAGGAGTGTGAAGGACACATAAAAATATCTCAGAATTGCTCCCTGATTTGTTGAGGATGGCTCCTTATATTCTGAATGTTTTTATTTCTCCTCTGTTCTTTGGGGTTTTTCCAGTTCAGTTTCTAGTGACTTAGAAAATGGGGGGTTTTTGGTGACAGGAACTGCTTGTTTTGTGGAATGATAAACATAAGATTCAGTTAAGCTTTTATTACTTGTAGCCCATGCCCATTAATTTACATTTATTCAAATTATTTCTATTTATCTGTATAATTTTGATACTTCTTTTGGTTTTGCTTTATCCCCAAAATTCTCTCAAGTGTGTACAGTGTCTTTCCACTATGAAGGAGTGCAGAACTCTCACATTTCAAGTGGATTAAATCCAGAAATAATGGCATATAAAAATGTTTTTGCTTCAAGTTCCTGTTGTTCATAGAAGAATAATTCAAAGCAAGAAATACATATTCCTGTAAGCCACAGGAATTTATGTTGCCTGTTTTCCCATAGCTTTTTTGTTAAATTATCCTATAATTAAGATGCATGAGTTGTAAGAAAACATTTTTTTTTTCAATGGGCCATTTATATTCTCTCTGTCTCTGATGTGGGTTTTATTGTGGTTTATAATAGAGTTATATTCACAGGTAATGCATTCTCACATCAGTGTTATCACTTAACGCAAAGAACCTATTGCTTTATGTAGTATTTACCTCATAAAGCCCGTCCCCAAAATCTTGTAACTAAATAGTACCAGAATATATGGAACATCACCAGGAGAAAGCATTTACTGCGTCTCCACTTATATGTTTTTACTAATGTATTTGTCCCACATGGGTTTTTTCTGGGAGGTGTGTTTAAGACCGCTGTTGGCAGTTGTTAGATTGCAGGAAAAGGACAGACAGAGGCTGGTAGGAAAACGAGGGCTGGTGTTCTCCTTGTTCATATCAGTTTGAATTTGTAATTTTCTACTGCAATCCTTAGACTTATTCCACATCACACATTACAGCTGGACCTGAGCCATGCTAGATAATTAAGATCAAATTAAACATCTGTACTAGCAAACAGCAGGGGTGAGATAAAAGCACAAAATTTTCGTTTGAACAAAGATCTAAAACGGAACTTTTCCTGTTGGGAGAGAGGAATCTCTTTCTATTTCATACTGAAAACTCATGAGATGTAAACATTTTATTTTGGTTTGAGAGTCTTTCCTCCCCTTAAATCTTTAGTTCCTTACTCCTCCGAAGTATCAGGGATACTTTGAATTCTTTATTTGTATAAAATAAAAAAATCAAAAAACCCACCCCAAACCTCTTTATAATTTATGAATTAAAAGACAAACCTGAAAACATTCAAGGATAACAAAAATATTTACCCCAATTTTGTAGACTGTTCTTTTTTTTTTTATTTTTTAATTTTTGTGTGGCTAGCTCGAGGTTTTGAACATTGGCAAAGCTGATTTGGATGCTGAGCAAGCATTGCAGGTAACTCTTTTCACATACTTCTACAAATTAATAGGAACATCACCCGAGCCTTCTCTTCTCCAGGCTAAACAGTCATAGTTCTCTCAGCCTTTCCTCATCCAAGAGATGGTTTTTTTTCTCATAATCATCTTTGTGGCCTTTTGCTGAACTCCCTCCAGTAGCTCCATGTGTGTTTTGTGCCGAAAATCCTAAGACCTTGATACACGACTCTCGGTATCACCTCATCAGAGCTGAGTAGAGGGGGAGGATCACCTCCCTTGACCTGTTGTTTGCTTCCAGAGACCTTGTTGTAGTGAGCTTTGGTGGCTGTGCTTATAAATTCTTCATCAAGCCCAAAGGATATGCCCAAATAACCCAGATCCTCATGGAAGACTCAAGGACGTGCTTCAGCTATGAGAGAACCACTCTGTCTGGAACTTGTTTGAGTGCATGCTCTCTCCTGGGACATGCATACATTCCAGTTCTCAACAATTTCCTCAATTCTCTCTGCATTAAAGAAAAAAATAATATAGCTAAGCTGTCAATTTTTTGTTCATGACTTTTATAACAAGGAGCAACATTTCAGAGCTAATTCTTTTAATTATGGCATAGGAAGCATTGCTATGAGCACAGATGGAATTCTTGTTTGCACTTTTCTACCCGCTACGGGAGCAATTTAGATGATGATATTTTCTTAATTTATTGTGGTGCTGTGAAAAAACAACTGGCTTTTTCTGGCTCCTGAGGTGACTTGTCTACTGGCAGGAGGGCTATTGACAACCCCTCAGTCGTGACCTGTGCCTCAAAATGTGGGCTATACAAACCAGAAAAATTTTGGTTATTCATTTCCCCTGTCTTTCCCTCTGCTGCCACCATATGGTTCAGCATCAGTAAACCAAGAAATTATGAACTCATGTTTTTAGAAGTGCGCTACTCTGCTTTTTCCTGGTCTTATTTCTGCGTATTCAAAAAACACCTCAGATGGTAGATGTGCTTTACTGATTTTTCAGTGAAAATGTTCAAGATACAAACTCTTTCTAGCAGAGGCCATGCTAGCTCTGGAGAGAGGCACCATATGTTTGACTTTTTTCCTTATCAGCCACTTTTTCCTGATTACAGGATCTGGGAATCCCCACTACTCCAGGCTGCCAAAGAGAATGACCTCGCTGCCATTAGGAAACTTCTCACTGATGGAACATGTGATATCTACCAGAGAGGTAACTTGGATTACTTGAGAAAAATAGTTTTCTGTGGAAGGCAAGAGCTTCCTACAGTGAGTAGCTTGTTAGTTTGCTAAAACATTTGCATCAGCAGACTCAGATGACTTAACTCCATGTCAGCAGCTTTGGAACAGAGTGAATTTTCTGACTTGGTTGTGCTCATTCACTTCACTGAGGTTGGCTGTCATTTACAAACACCTGAAGTTTCTGTTCAATTTCCAGATTTTGTTGAAGTGAAGGACAGAGACTGTGCCATTATGTGGCTGTACCAGGCGGTACTGAAGGGAGGACCTAGCATCCCTGTATTTCCTCACCTCAATAAATCTATTTCTGCTTTTTTCCCATACAGTTGAATGTCTCAAAAATTCACACACTTCTCCTACTGTTTCTAGGTGCAGTGGGAGAGACTGCCCTTCATGTAGCTGCCATGTACGATAACCTGGAGGCAGCAGTGGCTCTGATGGAAGCAGCTCCTGAGCTCATCAATGAGAGGATGACATCAGAACTTTATGAAGGTAATATCACTGGGAATGAGGATGGGCAGGATTCCATGCATGGGGTGAGAGGAAGTACTGCCTGCACATTTGGGAAATTGGCTTGTACTGTTCCTGGTTCAATATGTTGCTAAACTGTTACATGACAAAAACAGCATAAAAATGGCTTCTGACCTTTCTTGGAAAGGTGGAATTATATTGAACATCATGTGCAAACTTGGAAAGGCCTTGACCAGGGAATTGTAAGGGGTTGGAAAGGGATTTCAAGGATATGTACAGTTTGCTTTCTGACATACTCACTTGTAAAAAAAGGGATATCTGCCTGACCTCCCCTGAAAGGAGAAAAAGTAGTTATTTGGTTGAGAAAATGAGGGATGTGGCCACTGCTTTTGAGGCTAGACCCTTATCCATATTTTTAAAGAATGCTTCTGGTTGAGTATGTAGAAATTCCAGTCTGAATCTCAAAATCACCAAAATAACAATGATTTTAAGGGTTAAAAAAAATCTAAACCCTAGTTTAAAGGATTAGAGGAAGTCTTTGGGAGTTTTGTCTTGACCTTATCTTTATTTCTTATGAAGAAAAGCATAGTCAATTTCACACCTTTCTGTTTGCTTCCCAGACTTGTCTGGCATGTCTTGATTTTCTGTAGAAAAAAAAAAATCTAGAAAGTGTACCCTGTTGGGTTTTTTTGGCAGGTTGTAAAGTCAGTTTCTCTAAATTCATAAAAAGATTTAAGTAGAATGGGTGCGACCTCTGAAAAATTTTTAGGACAACCCTTTGCACACAACAGGATAACCTCAAAGCTGATTCCTTTAGCTGCTGTCCATTTACCATGACTGACATGTGAACCGATCAGCCTGAAGTTGCTTTCTTGGAAGACAAGGTTTTGTTTCTGTGTCTTGCAGGGCAGACAGCTCTCCACATTGCCACAGCCAACCAGAACACCACGCTGGTCAAGGCTTTGCTGAAGAGAGGAGCCAACGCCAGCACGGCAAGGGCCACTGGGCATTTCTTCAGGCGCAGCTCCCAGAACCTTTTCTATTTTGGTACAGCCTTCACTTCTCCCCTTGCTGCTGTAGCAGGGAACCAGGAGAGTGGTGAGGGGGCTTGGGGGAGGCTGACTTTAGTCCCCATCTGAAGTGGATAAGCAGAGGCTCCTATCTCAAAGTGTCACCAGACACACACCTTTTAGCAGACAGTAAAACTTTCTCTGAGTATGTACATGTTATGTAAGTATAAATTATACACATTTTATACATGTGCATATATGCAAATAAATACAGGTATTGCATAAAAATTGTAATTTAATGTTTTCCTAGCAGCATATACTGCAAATTACTTGTCAGCTTTCTTTTGGAGGTAAACCCCTAAAAAGAACACTTTTTCCTTTTAGTGTTGTGTGGGACAAGGTTTTTTAAACTTTCTGAGCAGGATGAGGATTAGGGCAAGAAATTTATGAGTTATCTCAAGTAACTCCTTTCATATCCTATGGCTTCATAGCATATCTTTCCCTCAGCATGCTTCAACCTCTTCTACCTCCTGGGGTCTTAATGTTGTCTCTCTCCATTCCTTTCATTTCAGGAGAGCATGTTTTATCATTTGCTGCCTGTGTGGGAAACGAGGAAATTGTGCAGCTGCTCATTGAAAATGGAGCTGACATTAGAGCTCAAGATTCTCTGGGTATGTGCTGTGGGGCTCAGTGAATTGCACAGAGTGGATCTGGACATTTTAATTCAGGCTCTGTCATCTGTGCATGCAAATGTTCTTCTCTCACTAGAAACAGCTGTGGGATGAGGGATGTGAGGAAAACAGAAGCCATCAGTCCATTCTCAATCTTTGCACAGGGCTGGGCTATTCCACATGCTTTATCCAGTCTGCTTCCTCCACAGGTAACACTCTTCTTCATATCCTGGTTCTCCAGCCTAATAAGACGTTTGCCTGCCACATGTACAGCCTGATACTTTCCTATGACAGGAACAAGGAGGGAGCAGGGTCACTTGAACTGATTCCTAACAACGAGGGGCTCACTCCGTTCAAACTGGCTGGAGTTGAGGGCAACACCATGGTGAGTTTGTGTGACTCTGGTACCTCCATATTAAAGAGAAATGGAGACCTTGAAATAGCATCATTCATTCAGCAAGGGAGTTTGTGTGTGTTCTTAGTGGGTAGAAGATACGTAACAAGACATTTTTTCTGCAGAAGTCTTAGGTATGTCCCAAAAATCCCTTATAAGAAATTTCTTTATCCTGGAGAAAGAAAAGAATGCTTCAAGAATAGATATTTCCCCCCAATTTTTGAAGCATTTGAGTTAAACAAGTATTAACAGAAAGATTTACTGCAAGCAAATATTTGAAAGGCTCACTGAAATTATTGTCTTGGTTGTCTAGATTTCATTATTCTAAATGCGACACATGGGAAGCTTCTTCATCTATCCACAGGCATTTATTCATAAAAAACCCTTAGCATTTAATGTAAACTGTCATCCTGCCCTTTAATGAAAAGACAAATGTGGTTAGGGTTTCCTTTGTAGATCCACAAGGGACAGGATAATTTCCCTTGTCATACCTCTGTTCTGATAACTTGTAGAAGAGTATTAACACATTTTTTTTCCTAATCAACGTGCAATTTCATCTGAAGTCTATTGTCAGGAAATGTAACTGTGTCAATCGTGATGAGAATTTAGAGTAAAAATCACTCATCCTTTACGTCAAGCATGAGCTAACAATCAAATAGGAATTAGAAAAATTTCTTCCACTTCTTAACCTGATGTAATTGTTCCTGAGAGATATGAGAACCACAACATCTACCAAGTTCAAGGAAAATATGCCATAATTAAGGGGTTTTAACAGCTTTATTTGTTCTCATTGCAAAGACATGATGCACTGGAAAGCTTCTGATACACCTGCCCCCCTTCTTTTCTCCTCAGATGTTTCAATACCTTATGCAGAAGCGGAAGCAGAATCTCTGGTCCTTTGGCCCCTTGACTACTGTTCTGTATGATATCACAGAGATTGACTCCTGGGCTGAAGATCAGTCCTTCCTCGAGCTCATTGTGTCCACCAAGAAGAGAGAGGTACTGTGGGCACTGCATGCTTTTTGTGTGAAGAACATGGCAATTAAAAAAGGAGAGGAATGATGAGTTTGAAGGTTCAAACTCATTGATATAATCCATATAGGGCAAGGACTTTGTACCATGAGCTGTAGAGAGTACATGAAGGGTTTATTAATGATCTGGCTACATCTGATGCTTTATATAGTTTCTTCTGAGGTGGGAAAATTGCAGGCTATTGAAAGAACTAAGTGTGAACAAAGTACAGAAAAGGGTTTTCTCTCACCAGGCTCAAAGATAGACTAAGTACCTGCAGAGTAGCTCTAGCAAATATCCTGTAACTGCAGCACTGATTAGCTCTCACAATGGCCCTGTGAGACAGGAGTACAGTCAGAAATCCTAAACTGGAGTGAATTTTAAAACCACTTGTTGTTATTATTCCCTTCATTTAATGACAGGTTATGGCTCAAAACAAAGTGGGCAAATTATCTCTGCTGTAGGCTCAAAAGCTTATGAAGGGATTAATAAGACTAAAATAGCAAAGTGTAATGGCAAGCTTTAAGAGATCTCTGTAGGACTTTCAAGGTACACCACCCTATCAGTTGTAATGACCTTAAATGATCCTAACAGGACAGGAAATGAATCAGAAGACACTTCAATTAGCACAATTCTGCCCATCCTGTATTATTTCCATCTATCAAAATTTTAGTCAAACCTTCCTAACAAAAGTTTGAGCTTCTGGAGAACTTTGCCCAGTGCAGAGGAAGTCTATGGAGGTCTCATTTGCTTTTGTGTGAAATCCTCTAAATTTCTGTGTGTGGTGAAACATAGGGAAATCCAGGTAAAAGCAGTCCATGTCAAAAAATAGAACAGGCTGAGAAGTTGTCCACTTTAGAAGACTAAACCATAATCCTAAAAACAAAGCAGAATATTGTGCCTCTCTCTTATCCCAAAACATTCATGTAGTGCATGTGGATCCAAGATTCATAATTTCAGAGGATTAGATATCCCTAAATATCAAGAGATAAAATTACTTCTTTATTTTCCAGAACGCCCTTAAATATGTGCGGTTGCAATTTTTGGACACATAACTAGTAATTATTTTCTGCATTTGATATACTTTGAGACATATATATTTTTATTTGGTCCAAAATGTTTGCTGTCTCCTCTAGAAGGATGTTTACCCAGCCTACCATCCCCTCCCAGTTCAGTACTGGACTAGGAGCCCCCAGTCAGAAGCAAGTTCCTTTATTATTAAGGGGAATGCCTACACACATAGGTACTAAGATATATTTTATGATCCTGAAGTGGATAAAAGGAAAAATAAAATAAGAAAAAAAACAGTACAAGGGAACTAAGCTACAGGAAGATTATAATAAGCTTCAAACTTATATCATCCCTTTGAAAATGAAATTTACTCTTCCCTGCAAAGAATTTCAGAATACTGACTTCTACAGAAACCAGAACACCTGCATTCTCTCTCATATAGTCTTGATCCTTTAGGATATTTCTTAGGCCATTCAAGAGTTTTGTTAGAGTCATGTTTATTTATTGAAACACACGTATTTCTTGCGCTTTCTGCACTCAGCAGTTTTTGGCTGACTTAGAGGAAACAGGGCATTCTAGCAAGAGAAGAAAAACATCTAGAGTGCAATAAGAAGTTTTTCTTTAAAGTATCTTGGTCACACTAATTTGACTTACATTTTCTTCTCACTTATTGCACATTACAATAGAGAGTGAGTCTAGAAATATTTAATAAAGTGTGTGGCTTAGATTCATAAGTAAGTTGTAAAGTACACCTATCTCTCCTACTTACGCTCTGTCAGTCTTCCAGTAGAAGCTGAAGGGTTGATATAGATTATTAAATTAATTATCACCCAAACAGTAAGGCAGAAACTTAAAAGGTAGTGTTTTTACATAAGCCATAGAGCTTTAGACAAATACAAATATCTTTTAGAAAAATGTTTCCGTTTTCTAATTTTAAAACATCTGATACAAAAACTTGTGTTGCTGTTCTAACAGGAATACTCAGTCATCCTCAGTTTATGCTCCTACACAGGGGACAAACTTATTCCAGTATCTAACATGCTTTTCTTGTCCTTCCCACTGGTACTCAAAAGCTGTTCTCTGCAGGATATATTTTTGCTTTTCTTCCAAAGCTCTTTATTGTCAAACTGAGCAAATCCAAGTCCACTTGAGCGTTCCACTTTTGCAAAATAAATTCAGCTTTGTAGTGCTGAATAGGATAGGTGAGAATTTTTTGTTAACGTTCTCCCAGGAAAATTTGTAAATTATGCTTCCAAAAATGCCCCTTTGGCAATTAATTCCTTCTTTCTCTCTTTGTCAGGCACGCCAGATCCTGGACCTAACACCTGTGAAGGAGCTGGTGAGCCTGAAGTGGAACATGTATGGTCGTCCCTATTTCTGTTTCCTGGCCTTATTCTACATCCTCTACATGGTCTGCTTCACCATGTGCTGTGTCTACCGCCCTCTGAAACCCCGAACAGGCAACAAAACCAGCAGCAGAGACAACACAGTCTATGTCCAGAAAATGCTTCAGGTACTGACTGTAGGGGTCAGGGCACCATAGGCAGCATTGGGCAATTCCCATCTAACCTACTTAACTGGAAAGTCCAAGCCTTGCCCAGTGCCCAGCTATTGCAGCTGTTCTCCTCCCCATTTTGGCCAACTGACCTTTGTCAGGGAGGAATGGGAGGTGTGCTCTGTTCCCAGTTGCTGGGGGTGGGCTGGTTCCTCTGGCATTGCCAGGTCTACTCACATTTATTACAGTAACGATAGGCATTCTTCTCCCCCATCCTCTTTTAAAATTTACATTCACCTTCTTTAAAGTTTGATTTCCATTTACTTTTTTTTTCAGGAATCATATGTGGCGTATGAGGATGAGCTGAGGCTGGTGGGGGAGCTGATCACAGTCATTGGAGCTGTAGTAATTTTGGTCCTTGAGGTAAAAGAAACAGTGAACTATACAGTTTCAAGTTTCATCAAGGCAGATTTTACTTACTAGACAAATATGAATTTGTGCTCACTGCTTGATAGGGGTTATTTGCTTCATCTGAGTGCTTCAACATAGATCTATGGCAATAAATGTTGTCAACAGTATCTGTAAGATGAGACAGAGACTGTGACAATGTCCCAGTATGACTCCAGGTGAGGAAGAAGCAATTAGAAGGATTGGTCGCACTCTCAAATACTGTGCAGGGTAATCCACAGTTCCTGTTAGCACCATCCATGGCCCAGCTGACTCCCAGATGTTGCTTCACCCGGTACCCATAAATATTTCTATATGTAGGGGTGCTGGGTGAAGTGATTTCTGTGCATAAACAGAAAAGTTTATATTTAATTGGAGATTGGTTACTCTGTGGACTTGTAACAGGAGCCTTTCCCAACCATCCCCCACTTGATTTTATTATAATAGGAAATAGAAGACTGAAACTTTTGTGAGAAAACTGAAAGGATGGTGACAGGAAGAACTGAAAATAAAACAGGTCTTGTAAACAGCTTTCTACCTATCTGGGGTGCATCAGGCACAGCATCACCAGCTGGTCAAAGGAGGTGCTTGTCCCTCTCTGCTCTCCTCTGCTGCGACCTCAGCCTGAGTGCGGCGTGCACTTTCAATTCAGTGACGTGTTCCAGAAGGACAAGTCCTTCTTCCCATGCTTAGTCAGGACTCTGGGGCTAGGCTACAACTAACACAGTGTGAATTACAGCAAACTCCTTTGATTCCTCAAGAAGGTTTTTTTGTCTTTGTTACTGAGGCACCTCTCTGCAACATGTCTCTCAAGCTGCCCAAGTGTTCTTAGATTTTCCAGTAATCTCAGTCTCATCCCAAGAAGTACCCACCCAGATCAACCATTCTGATTTTAAAGTAACATGAAAATCCATTGATGGAGATGTGGGTGACCCTAAGAACCTGTGAATATTGGTTGTTACCGTGACATTTAATAATGGAATGGAAACTCTTTGAGTCCTAAAGTGAATAGATGTCTCTGTTAGATTCCAGATATCCTTAGAGTGGGAGCAGCGAAATATTTTGGACAAACAATCCTAGGCGGGCCTTTCCACATAATTGTGTAAGTACAGAACATATTAAGTCTAATAAATATGTTGTCTATCATTTTCCCCACTGCTCTCTTTTGCCATGAGTTACTTTCTCTATACTTTTAGAATATTTCTTCTCTTGATTTATTTCTCTTAAATGGCTCGACTGATATTTCCTTTTTTCTCTGTCTCTTCTGCTTTGCAGCATCACATATGCTTGCATGATCCTGGTAACCATGGTGATGCGTCTCACCAGCACAACTGGGGAGGTGGTGCCCATGTCCTTTGCCCTGGTGCTGGGATGGTGCAATGTCATGTACTTTGCACGAGGCTTCCAGATGCTCGGACCTTTCACCATCATGATCCAGAAGGTGGGAGACACAAAGAAATTTGGGCTTCCTACACACATCCTGACATGTCTTTGCAGACAGGGAGAACTGTAAGAATATTTTTTCTCCCTGATGACTATTTGCTTAACTTGGCATTAATTTCAAATGGACAAATTCTTGTCTTCACAGAGTGTTTTAGAACTTTCATGTTCTCTCTTTAGTGCAGAAGCTTCCTTTAGACCACTCATGGTCTTAGAATCTGGAAGAAGGTTTACATAGGGTTGTACTCTGACTTGGTGGGACAGTTGGGCCTTATGGTGGCTCTGTCTTTGCTCTACAGATGATATTTGGAGATCTTATGCGCTTTTGCTGGCTCATGGCTGTGGTGATATTAGGCTTTGCATCAGGTGAGTCTACAAAGAGAAAATAATAATATGTTACCCCTGCCAGCTGCTTTGGTATGAACTAAGAGAGTGGGTTTTGATTTAATCTCTGATTGCCTTCTGATAGCTGGAAAAGCTGGTGATGATGTGTGGCTTCTATTTCTCTGAGCATGGTCACTTTCCCAAGTGATTTCTGTTCTCATGAGTTTGGTTTTCAATTCTTGCTCTTTCCAGGGTAATAGAAATTAGGAAAATTCAGATAATTCCATATATTTTTAAGTCAAGGTTTAAAAACATTCTGGATTTATGATATATTTCTGTGGAAAATTAGATTAACACACATAGCTTTATTGTATCCTTGAGGATGAAAAGATGACTACTTTGAGAAATAAATAAATAAATAAATAGTCAAAGTAATTTGGGGTTATTTTATCATGGAGACCAGTTATTCTAATCAGGGATCTGTCTTTGCATAGAAACACATGCAGGTCCTTCTCAGACCATTTATTTTTTTAATCAGAAACTCTTATAGGATTCTGTTGTCCCTCTTGGAAGGGGACTCCTGTTGTTGAACTCTCTTTTTTCTCCCATTGCTCCCCTCCAGCTTTTTACATCATCTTCCAGACAGAGAACCCTGAAAACCTTGGTCAGTTCTACAACTATCCCATGTCCTTGTTCACCACTTTTGAGCTCTTCCTCACTATCATTGATGGCCCTGCAAACTACGATGTGGACCTGCCCTTCATGTACAGCGTGGTGTACTTCGCTTTTGCCATCATTGCCACCCTCCTCATGCTCAACTTGTTGATTGCCATGATGGGTGACACCCACTGGAGAGTGGCCCATGAGCAGGATGAGCTCTGGAGAGCCCAGGTAATCTAGTTAAGGTGGGCATTCCTACCTTGTTTCGCATAGCAGCAGCTAGGAGCCCATCAGTCTTTCTTGTCCATGCTGTGGCTCCCTAGATGTTTGTTCCCTATGCATGGAATCTCCTGTTAAATAGAATTAAAGTTGCATTTTTTTTTTTTGCAAATCACATTTCTGTGTAACTGAGAGTTAGGTTGTAATTATAGGGATTGACTGGGAGGGGATAGAACACTAGGCAATGATTACAAGAAGGCCAGTAATGTCTTTAGATCCACTAAAAGGAGTTGGCCTGACTGTCTTGGTCAAAAGGCAAAGAAATTCAGCCAGTTCTATAGCTAATCAACAGGAAATCCATTTCCTACACTTTTCTGTGAGAAAGCAGTCAGACAAATTGTTAAATGGAGTCATGTGACCACAGTGGTAAGTTCTGATAATAGTAAATGTGGGTGTAGACACTATCCTCTTGTCTAGCTTGCAATTAATTACCCTACTTATTGCCATGAGGTATAAAAAGAAAGAAATTAAACAGTGTAACACCATTACTTCCTTAAAACATGACATTGCTAGACCTAAATTAAGTGACTGCCTTATAAGAAATGCAGTATCAACTCAATTATTTTTTTAATTACATGAGGAGCTGTAATTAAGTATGGTGTGGGTCAGTGTTCATGAAACTAATATTTTTGAAAGAGAGTCTGACTTTTTTCAAATTCATGTGAGTTTTTTCTTTTTCTCATTCCCAAGGTTGTTGCTACGACTGTCATGTTGGAGCGGAAGCTCCCACGGTGCCTCTGGCCTCGCTCGGGAATCTGTGGGCAGGAGTTTGGGCTGGGGGACCGATGGTATCTCAGGTGAGTTGTCTTGGAGTGTGTGCATGTAAGGATCCAACAAGAAGGCCCCCAATGCATGGCTGCTAATAAACAGCCTTTCCAATGGTCTAGAGAGTGTTTGGAATGCTTTCCTTGCAGAATACAGACCCCAGCCTGTTTTCTATATGTGACTGATAGAGAGACAAACACTGCCCCCCTCAGAAAGCTCTGCTGCACATCTCCTTGGGAAATCAGCTGGTGCTTTCTCATCCAGTAGTCATGCTGGACAGACCTCAGAAACTGCACAGGTTATAAGACCCAAATTTTTCTTTCAAACTTCTCATAATGAGTACCACAGAACTTCACTGCTGTGCTTGGTTGGCTGCCCCTGTCCCTTAGATACATTAAATGGCAGAGGCAAAATTGATCTATCAGGCATTCAGCAACAATTAGATGCTCTGTGAATGACTGAAAATCAGAACAGGAATAATTAAAGTCAAGATTTCTTTCTCGTGCTAACCTAGTAAATATGTTGTACTTTGCAATGACTCTATCAGGTGGCAAAGACAGGTCCAGGATTTCAGTTTAGGCACTGAACTAACAAAATATCTGTAGTCTAGGTAACACTAAATTCCTCATTATTTCTGATTTTAATCAATATTTGTGCCAGGTGAGAAAAGATTTAACTTTTGGGCATTTGCCTTTTCTATCTGTGCCATTTTTTGCTGATAAAGCCAGAAGGGGGAGTGGTGGCTATATGAATCATAGAATCATAGAATATCCTGAGCTGGAAGGGACCCACAAGGATCGTCAAGTCCAGCTCCTGGCCTTGCACAGGACTTTCTACAGGTTTTTCAGACAACTGAGCATTGTGGATTTTCAGATTTACTGGGCAGAACAAGCAGACCTAAAGTGGTGCCAGTATGCAACACCTTCATTCCAAGGCATGGAATATAACAACATACTGCAAGAGAAATGTCCCAGAAATTCACTGGGAATAATTGGGAATCCAAATTATTCACTGGATGATGTGAGAAAAGAGTGTTACTGTGATTTAGTTCTGTCAAATCACATGGATGTTCAATATGTAAGTGTGGGATAGTAATTCAGAAGACAATCTATTATCAACATTAGAGAAGGGTTGGTGGAAGTGGAGCAGTTAAATAAAAGTTCAGCAAGAGATGAGTGACATCCTGAGGCTATCAGCTATGAAATATCAGAGGAGGAAATCCAAGAACAGAGAAAATAAATGAATCTATGAATATATGCATATATACAAAGTCTGCCAATTGCTTACACCTTGCTAAATGGAAAGGGCAACTCATGACTGGGAAATGAGTTAAAGGACAAGAAACCATGGGCAGACAAAGGTGCTGAAGTCAATGATGGGGATGAAGGTCTAGGAGATAACTGTGCTAGCAGTTCCAGTGCCCTGCCTATAATTGGTTTCCTGCTTCTGTGCAGGTTTTTCTGGAATGTTTGTCCCAGTTGGCCTGTTTTTTGGAGGGGTTTTTTTGATAAACTATCACTTTTCTACTTCATTCAGTTTCTATTTTCTAACCCTCTTTCAGAATTGAAGACAGGGTTGATCCCAACAAACACAAGATGATGCGGTACACAGAGGCATTTAAGGCGCAGGATAGGGATAACTGTGACAAAGGTTCGGAGAAGCTGGAAACCAGCGGGGACACCCTGTGCAAGAAGGAGCTGTCTGCTCTGTCCCTGTCACGGAACACATCCAGAACTAGTTCTCACCGTGGCTGGGAGATCCTGAGGCGCAACACCTTCCGCCAGCTCTGTGGAGAGGTCGGTCCTGCTGTAGATGAGGAGGTCTATGATGTCTAAGGAGCCTCTGTTTTCACTCCACAAGATGGATCCCTTTTGCCACAGCAGTTGTCTTCTGCAGCTGTTCATATGCTCCCCAGCATGCCACACACATTTGTCAGCCTTGAAGGACTCTGCTGGTGAAGATTTTGTGAGCAGCTCATGGCATCTGCGCTGTGATATATGAATGCAATTTTTTCTTTCCTACTTTTAAGTGTCTCTGCAATTGCACTGATATTTGCACCAAGCTGGTGGGCTGTGTAATGCAAATGAGCAAAAGAAACCAGCAATGGAATGTCATCCATTTATGAAGAAGTGATCAGTAAGCCCTCTTCCAGACTGTTACAGAGTATAACCTTTCCCCCCTGTTTCATAAAATTGCAATGCTCTCATAGCAAAGAATGACTGAAGTTCTGATTTATGATTTGGTACAGAACAGAAAAAAGCCCCAAAACACCCCCAAACCCTGTAACTGATCTCAGGAATGAAGCTAGTTGTTGACACTGTGATGATTAAAAAGGACTGTAGCTACTCAGTTGGCATTCAGGGTCTGACAGATTTTGCCCTCTGAAGAAAGGCAGTCTCCATTAACTGCAGTTTCAACATTTCTGTCTTAGCAGGACTGTTTTGGTTTTGGTTTGGTTGGCTTGTTTGGATTTTTTATTGGTGATGGATATTTTTGTTTGTTTGTTTTAATTTTTTGTCACATGAATGCACTTTAAGCTTTTGAAAAGAAGTGATTGCTATTCCTGGGAGGATTCTGAAGTGGGAACTTCTTTTCCTATTGAGAGAGTGTATGACCTGGTTAGGTGACTTTCATCAGTGTGAAATTTCAGCAGAGATATTTGTCTCCCAAGAAAGCTAAACCTGGTCTTTTGTTTTCTGTGGAAGAATAGGTTTCTGAACCATAGTTCCCTGACTTGTAACTGAGCCATCAAGGTTGAGTAGTGAGCTCCTACGGAACACGGAAACCAACGGTGAGGAGGTGTCGGATAGATGAGTAAGAGCTATTGCAGAGACAGTTCAGAAACTGGTGCTCTCTCTCTCTCTCTGTCTCTCTCTGAAAGTCTAAAACTATCCAATGAACAACAGAGGCATCCACACAGTTCCCTTCCAGACATGACACTGTGCCACTCTATCAATTTATCAGCTGCCTCAGGCACCTTTAACAAAAATGAAGAGATGTTCAGAGGAATGGACAGTAATTTCAGGTGTTTTTTGTATTCAGGAGTGTGGAGTTTCATTCCAGTAGCAGAAGTCAAGCAGAAAGCAATCTACGGTCTTAACATTTCCTTCCAACAGGTCTAGTAACAGCAACTTTGTTCTTTAAGAGATTAAAGACTATTATCTAGCACTAGACTTTGAGCCAAATCACCCTGTGATAATCAAAGCAGACAATGAAAAAGCTGAATACAGTGGATTTCTGATTTTATTGAAATATCACTGCAAACCTTTCCTACACCTTCTCACTTGCAGGTGCTGTAATGAATATCATGATCTTTGCAATCATGTATTTATTTAAATGTCCACTTTCTCTTACTTGAATGTGTATTTTATTTTTTTTTGTGCTGCAGTGGAAGACAGACAGAAGGCTGTCACTCTGGAATTCAACTGTATACTTTTGAGTTGACTCATGTTATTGAATTGAAGGTGTTGCCTGGTCTCAGTCACTGAAGTGCTGTCAGTCCTTCCCAAAACCTTTGGCCTTTGTACTGGTGATCTATGGAAATGGGAACAATGTGGTATGTTAACCAGAACTGTGAAATGTTTCTCTGATTGTAGATTAATTTTGTTTCATAGTGAATAGGAAATAGCAAGAAGGGGAGAACTGATGATTTCCCCATCCTATCCCTATCCCGAAATACAGTGGAATTTTTATTAGTTTGAAACCCCTGAAATACGATTACAATGGAGCCATGTACTGTCATTTCTGCAAAAGAATTCCCCCTTGTGACAAAATAATAATAATAATAATAATAATAATAATAATAATGGTAGTTTGAAGTACAAGCTGTGTAAGCCCTGGTTCTGATTTTGTGTTCTTCTTCATTGCTATAAGCATTGAGAAATTTGATCTTAGAAATTAAAGCAACACTTGGACATTGCAGAAGGCAGAACACAGCTCAGTTACCAGTGCTAAGCCTTTATGGATTTTGGTATGTGCTCTACAAAAAAAGAAAAGAAAAAAGCCAGGAGCAGATTTTTTTTAAGGAAGTGCCTCCTTTGGTAAAATTGCATCCTGTAATAGCTTTCAAACTCCCTGCACAGAACCCCTGCATATAACAGCATCAGAACTATGTGGTTGATTTCCTGTCTTTGGAGTTGCCTCATGTAAATAGGATAGAGAATCATAGAATCATTGAAGGAAGGAACCTTTAAAGGTCATGTAGCCCAGAAACTGAGCAGGCACATCTTCAACTGGATCAGGTTCCTCAAAGCCCTGTCCAACCAGACTTTGAATGTTTCCAGAGATGGGGCATCCAGCTGGCAAACCTGTTCCAGTATTTCACCGCTCTCATTGTAAAAAATTTCTTACTGGTTTCTATTGGAATTTGACTTCCAGTTTCCTAAAGTGACTTGCATATTCAAAAAAAAAAAAATCCTGGAAAAAGATGTTGTGCAGAAGGGGGCAGAATATTTTACCAATAGTAAATTGATTCCCCAGTCTTTTGTTGATGATCAGTGATGCAGACCATTTTTAGAATAATATTATTTATCTGTAGGATAAACAACTACAGAAGAAAACTGGAAGTGTGAAAATTCAGCAGATGTACTGGGCACACCAGTTGTTTGAAATATTAAATTTAATATGCAAATGTGGAATACCTACCCTTTTTCATTAGGGCATATATACATGAATTGCACCCTTGTGAATCTCAGGTGATAAAGTAATAGGAGGCACTGGAATAAACTTTGAGCTGTTTCAATGCAATCTGGCTCTGACTCAGCAATAGCAGTGACTGCAGTCACACAGAGGCAAAGCACTTTCACTGTAATATTCTGCATGAATGTGCTGCTTCAAGATTTGCTTCAAGTTTTGTGCTTTTTGATGTAGTTATATCCTAAAATTCTGAAACAGTATTGCTGCTCCTTGCTGTTGCAAGGTGTCTTTCCTCTCCCTCCTAACAATATTGCAATGATTTCAAAGCAGACATTCCTCCCCACCCTGAAAATGCTAACCTCAAACTGTCTTCTATGTTACTGAAGTTTATGATAATGTGATAAGAATGAATGTTTTGATCCAGTTGCTTGTAGTAAAATGAGATCTATTTTGCTGACAATAAAAATATGGAGTATCTTGACTGCTTCTTTGTCTAAAATAAATACCAGGAGCCAATTTTTGTGTTTGCTTCTCTAGTAGCAATCACAGACATTAGCTGGCAAATTGTTTGTGTTGTCACGTATGGGTCCACATTAAATTTTCTTGATTAAAACTGTTGTTCCACAGCAATCCACTTCAGATATTTCTTTACACAAAGTTTGTGTAGAGTTCCAAATACTGGTTTCCAGTTCAAACTGCGAAACTGTCAAGGCCCTGTTTTCTAAAGTCATTGAGAGTTTAGTGAAAACTGCAGTACAGGCTTTTCAGAGAAGAAGCTGTATTTTCATGTTGGTGGAATGATGTATGTTGGACAGTGAGGCAACTGTCCTTGCTGTTGCTGCTTGCAATAAAATGCACACATATACAAAGTTTCTCAGTAATGCACATGCAAAACAGATACAGATAGCCTAGTTTTATAATGTGCCTGTGTATAATCATGGTACACTGAATTTAATGTTTGTGCCGTTTCTTAAATTATTACTATGATTCAAGTTGATTTTTTTGGAAGGTTCCTAAATGGGAGTAAACCAATTCAACAAATACTTGGTTCACAGAGGATTAGGGTAACACTTAGAGCCATTAACTATTACTTTTAAGAATAAGGTTATCTTTATCTCTGAAATTACAGCACTTTAATCAAGCTCTCACTCTCAGCCATGTGCACAGAACTCTTTGGCAAGAGTTCTCTCCTGCCTTGAGAACTACAATCCAGGACAAGAATCTAGTGAAGATGTAAGCAAGCATCTCTAAGTTGGGCCATATGAAAACCCTCTGGTCTTGCTACTGTTTTATGCTCAGTTGATAATTGCAAATTTTTTCCTCTCTGCTGCTCCAAAAGAAGCATGTTCTACCATCATCCCTTTGCATACATGAAAACCTTGTCCTTAGAATACTCTCCTACTCATTAATCAAATGCATTGGTTGGCTGAAGTTGTCCTTTCATTGCAATGAATTAGCTGAGACTGTATGTTGGAAAGAATCAGGATTAAGAAAGAAATCACTACAGAGTTCCGTAAGCTCAGCCAGCCTATAGTGTTAGAATGAATGATTTTTTATAAACTCTGAGAAGTTCTAAGTTAATTTAGGAATTTTAATATAAAATATCAACAAAGTCAAGCTTCTAGGGGGACAATATCTGCAACACATACTAATCAACTCTATTGGTGTAGTCACGCTGCTCTGACAGCCACTTAGCAAAACCATGCTATACATTGGTCTGTCTTGGTCATGAAGAGGAAGTGGTTGCTTCCTAGAATTCCCAAGGACATAGCTGAGCAAGTAATTTGTTTTGCTCTTGAACTATAAGATAATAAAATGACAAGAGCAGGTTTTAAGGAGTTACAAGGCAGATGCAGCTCCATCTATGCTGCTTCTGCAGGTAGATGTCTGTAGTGCTTCCTGATGTTACCTGTTTTGACAGACACGAAACAGAATCCAATGGATTTAGATCAGAGTTAGTTCTTTTTTCAAGCTTGTGGTACTGTTAGTTTGCTTGGTCTCCTGGGGGAAGTGCCCTGGAGTGTTAAAGAAGTAGAGACAGGCTCATTCTAATGGGATGCTCTGGAAATAATGCTGAGATGCTGGAGAATACTGGCATGCTTTTCCCTCCTGTGTCTCAGTGTTTGGGATGGGCTTCACCCACTGCTATATGATATTCCACACATGAAATAATCAGGAATGGATCATAAATGTCAATGTGCCAAAGGTCAGTTTCACAGAATTGTGTCAACAGCTGGCGCTGGCTGCGGACAGCCTGCACACACATATCTGCGTGTCCATCTTCATTCTAAAGCAACTGACCTTTAACAATCAGTGATCTCACTGGGGAAGGGCTGATGGAAGGAGATGCTCACCGAATAGCAGATGATGATCCTGGCTGGTCTCCTGGGCTTAAAGCATGATAGTTTCAACAGACTCATGGTCTGGTGGGAGCTATGCTGAAAGAAGACATGCAGTCAGTCCAGGTTTTTCAGTTGTGCTAAGACTTTTAGCCACCACCTTTTCACAACCAGCCTCCATGCTCTCCTCCTCTTCTCTGTGAAGGGCAAGGATAAGGTATTTTGAAATGCTTATTACATATGGTGGCAATATGTTTCCACCTCTTCATCACTTCAAACAGGAGTTGCCATTTATGTCTTTGTTCAACATTTTTCCTTCAAGATTATTTGATGCATAGCCTTGAACACTGTTCAGGTAAAGCAAGAATCACTGGCAGTGATTTTTGAGTGTTTTTAAGAGGAGTTTTCAGTATCGGTCGTTACTTAACTGGGTGCTAGGAGAACCTGAAGGAGCATCGACTTGGAAAACGACAAAAGAAACTACCATGGTGCTTCTCTTTTTGACAGAACAATCAATACAGGCAAGTTATCTAGTGTCAGAACTACCTCCTCATAATACACAATAGGTGACCTATTTAAAGTCAAATACAGATGAATGCTGAAAAGTGAGGGCATTTCTGAACTACAGCACAACTCTTCACTAATAAAAAACAATTAAGTCCCTTTCTCAGCATCACATTGCAACCTAATACTAAAACTAATGTTCATAGCCTGTTAGAAAATGAGACTTTACAGAAAGATCTTTTCCTGGGGCTCAAACACAGAAAAAAAATCTCAAACTTGTGAGATATTCCTCACAAGTATACTTCCCCCTGGGTCTTCCTCTAATCTCTTGTCTGCCTCTTAACTCTATCAATTTAATCTTCAGACACAAGCTTCTTCTGAAGTAGCACACAATCCAAAGAAGCCTAGAATTTACTTGTCTGCAAGGTACCTCCACTCATGCCCTGAGCCCTGTGCAAAAGGTACGCAAACAGGTACGGTCAGTAGGGGCCCATAACAAAATGTAAAGGAAATTAATTAAAACCTCCTGAAATTAAGAGAGACATTACTGCACCTGCTGTAGTATGGACTGTGTATAGTAACATACTAAAATGGTGGTGCCCATGAGAACAAAGGTATAATAATTTATTTTCCACAGTAATGGGGAAAAAGCTGCATGTTCCTCCTTATAATGGACTTGTTATTCAGAGTGACATTGCTGAAGGTCAGAAATTATATCGATTACCAATTTACAATAAAGTTTTTCATTATAATCTTTCAGTGTCTTGATAATTGAAATCCATTAAAAGTCTATATATATGATCACTTTTGCAGGACACCTATATCCAAGTTCTCCTCTGTTTATGCAAAGCATATTTGCTTTTTTAAACTCAGAAACAGCAGGGTTTTACTCCTGAACTTACCTTCATGCTCCAACAAAATGCTACTTTATTATTAGAATCTTTGTTTTTAATGGTAATTGCATAGCATTTTGAGATCTGCTGAGTAACATCAGACTTACAGAGAAGGTCAGACAATTTCCAGAGTATTTTCTGTAGACATGCATGAAGAGCATGTAAACAAGATGCAGAAGCACATGAGATAACTGGGTACCTAATGCAGGTTGCTTTAAATCATTCTTCCAGGGTTTCACATTACTTCATCAGACATCTGTGTTGAGTTTGGAAGTTTGGGAGCTGGACTCTTGTTTTATATTCTTACTGTGCCAACTAATTGGGGGATTTTTTCCACACTAATGTCTTCTTCTGTTATTTAGCCATCTTGGCTTCCTGCACAATAGTATAAGGAGAAAATTAATTGAATGTGCTGGTTTTGATTGGGATAGAGTTAGTTTCCTTCATAATAGCTTGTATGGTGGTGTGTTTTAAAATTGTGATTAAAGGAGTGTTGACAGCACAGGGATGTTTTAGTTGTTGCTGAGCAGTGCTTGTGCAGTGTCAAGGTCTGTTCTGCTTCTCACAATGCGCCACCAGCAAGTGGGCTGGGGGTGCATGAGAAGTTGGGCAGGGACGCAGCTGGAACAGCTGATCCCAACTGACAAAAAGGATATTCCGTACAACATGGTGTTGTGCTCAGCAAGAAAACCTAGCAGAAGGAGTAGAAAGAGGGGTGGACATTTGTCTTTCCAAAAAAACCCTGTTACAAGTGGTTAGTCTATTTCTATTCATTTTGGTCACATCAAACACACACCCCACACACACAGAACAGGGAATTGCTTGTTGTAACCACTCAGTATTTTCTTCACTTACCAACCTCAATATGCACACAAGTAACCCTTTTCTGTTTGTATTTGCCACCTACGTGCATATTTCACCTTTGAGACTTGGGAAAACCCTGTGACACATGAAAAAAATAGTCAGCAATGGTTAGGGTCCTGTTTGCCTGGTTCGACATGCCAATAAATGAAACAAAATTTATCAAGGACAGGAGAGTTTTTAAAAAGTGATTAGAAGGAAAGAGAATGCATGAAACAAATCCAAAAGTGACTAGCCACTGTTTAACTTTTCTGCAAGTTTCATCCATTGTTTTGGCACTGAAAACTTAGAAGAAAAGAAACCTAATTAGAGCTGTTTACTATGGAGTAGCTCCCCATTCCATGATGTTCCATGGGACATAAAGCTATGAGAGAAGAGGTTACTTAGTTTTCAAAGAAGACAGAATTTACAAGTTTAGTTCAACTTTTGTTTCATTTTTGCCATATGAGCTCAAAAAGAGTTAGTCAGGGAAGCCTACGCACAGAACTGATAATTTTCTCTCTAACCATCTTTTTCTGTGTGTTTAGGAGGGGATACAGAGCATGGGTAGAATATGTCACAAAGTCTTTTGTTTGACATAGTCTCTTTGAAGAGAGAACTAGGACCTTAAGGGCATGAAATACTTCAAGTTGGAGGGGACACAAGGAGGTTATTTTACCCATGCTCCTGCTCAAAGCAGGGTCTCCTATGAGGTCTGACAAAGTGGCTTTGGGATTTCTCCAATTCAATCTTGAAAGGTTCTGAGAAAAGAAACTGCACAGGCCCCCCAAAATCTGTTCCAGATTTGAAGAGTCCTCATAATGAAAGGCTTTTTCCTTATATCCCATGGGAGCCTCTCTTGTTCTAACTTTGTCTCTTGCCTCTTGTCCTCCCACCATGCACTGCTGAGTAGATTGTCTGCAGATACAACACTGTGCTGAACATCCATAGGCAAATTAAAGCAGTGAGAACCTCTTCGAAAATAAGTATTTTTCCAAATGACTTGAAGAAAGTTCAGGGGTTTTCCACATATTACTCAGTGCAGAAAACATAAACACAGGCAATGTAGTGAGTTGCTGTGGCTTCCTACTGACTCGATTTTACACAGTACCTGGAACAGAGCCCATGATGACTTCAGATCCCATTAATGGAGATGGTTTTACAGGGGGAAACACCACACACTGCTGTAATAAATATTTCTTAACAATGATCAGGAAGATGTCCAGGTCCTGTTACTCTTGAGGCTGAAAAAGAACATGAAACTGAGATTATGACATGTAGCTCCTCTGGAGAATGTAAAAAGAAGTATTATATGGCAGTTTACAATGTAGCAATGGGAGTGTTGGTGATCTGTTGCGTTGGGAACCAAACCCTTTCACCTTTATTCACACAGGTGCCAGGAAAATCTCCAAGTATAATATCAAAATTACACTGCATTTGTATTTAAATGACATGAAGTCTTATCAGATCAATTCCTAAGTATCACTCAACAAAAAATAAAGGAATTAAAAAATTATGAGGAAAATAAAATGAAGATAATTATTTATTTGCATCAAATAATAGCAGTAAAGATTTTGCCCATTCTTCTGGCTGAATCATTTGCACAGGTGTAGTTTAATACTGAAGACTCCTAAAAACTTTTAGCCCTATGTTTATGCCCATGAGATGCCCTGATCTCCATCATTCTTCAACAAGGCGTGCACACAACTATCCAAAATCTGGCAGCACAGATTTTGAAAGTATTTTAAACCTGGAGGGATTCTTAGATTCCCCTGGAAATCCCATGTGCAAAACATGTTCGTCTACGTATGTTCTTGGATTGTGTTAATGGCCTTCACTTGGGTGGGGGGACGGTGCTACAGCTCTTATGTTCCATATCCTGTTTGAATTTGAAGTTATATTTTCTAGACTGGCACATAACTGAGCAGCTCTCATTTATTTAAAGCTTTTCTACTAAAAAAATCCCTTTGTGGCTGTCTATCAAAACATTATGGAGAGGTCAGACTCTGGGCCTCTAGCATTACTCTAACCCTTCATTATTCCAGCTCAGTAAGTCCAGACACTTGCCTCTAGAAATTTGGAACTTATACTAAATGTCGTTTGCCAAATCTCATAATTTTATTAAATTTTTACAGTTCAATCAACTAACTAGAAAAGTGTTTGGGAAAAGAAACCCAACCCAGAATTATGAGAAAAAAGTAGTTAGAAATAACTTTTAGCAAGTAAATAAGGGGCATTTTTCATCTTCAAAACATCACAAAATTGTCCAGACTACTCCATTTCACTTTTGTTCACTTAGTAAAAATGCAGTATAAAATTGGGCACCATGGTATAATTAGTTCATTCAGGCACTGCTATATTTGAAAACTCCCTTATTGTCTGCAGTTATAGTTCTGCTTGAGTATTTTCAGAAGGCTTTGTGAATGCGAAACTGGAAATGCAATGAATTTGATTGTAAAGGAAAATTTTCTGCTAAGCTCAAACCTACACTTGAGAAGACAAAATCGAGACATTCTATAAATTATTTTTTAATCTACTTAGTTTCAGTGCATTTCATCAAGGTGGCTTTATGAAGTAGAAGTTAAACGGAAGTAAACATTTCGATGTTATCTCCTAAAATCTAAAAAGAAATGTCAAAAAAAGTAGACTCCATAAAACCTTAAGTCACTTTGGCCAGGAATTTTGATATCATTCAGGAAGTCTGGAAGACTGGGCAATTTATTTCCAATCCTTGAGCCTAGAAACTGGGTTCCAAATTGGAGGGTTAGGTGCAAGACAGCAGAAATGCAATTTTTAACTGTAAGAGGACAACTCTCAGTTCAGAGAACTGCCTGACTAGAACAACCAGATTTTCTCCATTCCAGATCTCTAGTTTCTTGAATTCCACATTTCTAACAAACATGCTGCTTCATGTGGGAGAAGATGAATGGAAGGAAAAGGAAAAAGGATCAGACTAGAAACAGAGAAATAGAAGACAGACAGAAATAAAACAGATAGAAAAGAGGAAAGAGAAAGTGATTCCCAAAAAGTTTAGCTCATGTCTATATTTTATGCCAACATGAAAACAAGGATCAGTTTCTCTACTGTCAGCACAGGTAGTGGTGAATGCTCCCTCTAAATCAGCTTGAACACTGTTTGTACAGCACAGGTGATCACAGACCTGCAGGCAGTGCTGATAAACTTCCACGGAACAGGAGGGGTTGCCTCAGATTTCCTTCTTTCATTTTGTACACATGGGATGTAAGAATTTGGTGACACCTCACTAAAACCAATAAAACATCACAGACCGAGACAGAAGGAAAGAAAAGCCTCCATGGTCCGCGGTCCATTTTGCCTTAATCTTGCCTTGAACAAGTGGAATGTATCATGGATATAAAGCTGCATTAGTCTTGGAGGAGTCGTGATTTTCATAGGATATTTACCCATAAGCGAGTGAAGGTCTGCTACACATCAGTGGTTGAATTGTCATCGGAATGATGATGAGGGACTTGAGTTCCTACAGCCTTGACTTGACTCACAAAAAGGGGAAGAACTTCTGTGGACAGAGATGCCAACAGAGAGGGTGAGCTTCTGCTACAGACAACGGAGAATTGCTAGCTCCCAGCATTCATTCTTTCTTATCAAAGCAATTAAGAACATCTGAAATATTTTCTTTGTGGAAGGACAGCTTGGAGGAATCGATTTAGAGTCCCTTAAGCTTGCTCCAGTGTTGTGTGCATGATTTATTTTTCATTTGACATAACACGAGAATCTTTCCATCTGGAGATGTGGTTTCAATTATTCCTGTTCTTCTACTGCTATGTGGTATCCTCTTTGCCAATTTTCCTTTCCAGAAACTGTTTCTTCTGCTTGTCAGACAATACAGAAGACAATAGACATTGTTTCACAGTGTCTATTGTCTAACAGAACAATGTTGGGGGGCTTTCAAGCATTATCAAAAGTACCCAGTACTTAGAAAATAAAGGCAATGGTTACATTTTCAATCTACACCTTAATATAAGTAGGTGGAAAAGATAGGAAAGAATCAATGACTTGGTAGATCCAACATTTCCCTTATTTGCTAGAATAGGAGTGTGAATTATTTTCCTTAATATATATTGAAATCCTGGCACAGCAGAGATCCAAGTAAATGGGATTAAGGGACATTCTGAAATTTCCACTTGTGGCTGAGTTTTTCCTCATCAGCATCCTTGGCCAACCCATGGCTAAAATGAGCAATGAAAGCAGAATCTCATGATTCTCTCCCAGCTCAGAGGCTGCCAGTACATATGTGAGAGAGGGATGTTTCCCAGAGAAATGTAGCAAATGTGACAGGAAACCCTAAAACATTGTGACATGAGGCTGGATCCAATGCATTGCACACACCAGGTTTTGCCAGGTCTTTTTCTTTATGTTTTCTGCTTAAGGCGTAAATAGAAGAAAACAACAGTCCTCAGTAACTGGTCTGCCAGACACAGTGTGAAGTATTGCTTTGGCTTAACCTTAGAAAGTCTTAAAGATAAAAGAAGAAGATAACAGAGGATCAGAGGGGTTAAAGGCAGATACACTATTTATGTTTCTCCCTATGAACTCAGTGACTCCAAAGAATGTAGAGAGGAAAAAATCCTTCACAAGCTGAAGAAGGTAGAAGAAAATAGCTTTGATTTCTCATTACAGGCAGAGAAGTGGCCACAAGGACATGGAATGAAACAGAGAAATGCAAGCTAGAAGAATGAGTGAGAGTGAGTCCTGGATATTCCCACAGTGCTTACCAGAGGCAGCAATTTCCTTACAGAAGATTAAAAATATGAATGTTGTCCTCTAGATAAGCATATATAGGACTCCAATCTTTGGCCTCATTTGTATCTGTGTGCCTGTCACTTTGTGAATATTCATGCCTGCACACTCATGTGTATGAATTCACTTTCAGCTTCTGTAATAATATTTTCCTTTCTGTACTTGTGAAAGGTGAATATCAGTCTGGTGGCAGTCTTTTAGGAATACCTTTATATCTTGATGATGCTTTTAGCTGAGTGGTGTCAGATTAAAAGCTTTTTCTCATAATAGCTGCCTAATTTACTTCATAAATTGTCAAATTATAGTTGACAGTTCCAGTACCTGTTCGTGTTGAGCCATGTTAGTATTCAGATCTCCCTGCTTCAAAGAAAAACAGTGTATGAGTCAAGCTTGTACTCTGAGGAAAATATGAATGCTGCAAAATTATAATGAATAAGTTTAATGGGGGAAAAAAAAAGCAGAGACTAAATGCATTTAGTAAATTCAATAAATTAGGACTCAGAACTGCAAAGTTAACTTTGAAGTTAAGTGTGGGAAGAAAGAGAGAATAGAACTTGTATTTGTGTGTATATGTATATGTGTATATATATAGGTGGCTGCTGACTATGTTGAGCTATTAGAGGGGTAATAGAAGAATGGAATAGAGAAAACAATGGGTTTACATTTCTCCATAATTCCTGTCTTTCATATCTTTGATAGAAGTTGCTTTGTAAATGTAAAACATCTTGAAAACATTGAGCTTTTTCTCTTAAAACAGAACTCTTCTTGCAGCATGTGTCCCTAAGAGAACAATGTCAGAATTGGTACTTTTAGGCAACAGATGAAACTCATCAAAAGTCCTGTACTACAGAACTCCTATTCCCTGGCTGTTCTGGTAAAAGCTTTCCTTAATAAGTGGAAGCATATGCAGATGTACAATGCCGGACATATGCTCCCAATTTGTGATGGCAGCTTGGTCTGTAAGACCAAATCGTGTGGTCAGTTCAGCTGAAAACCTTCCTAACGTTTGGTTTCAGGAGTGTGCAATATATAGCAGGTTTTAATCTACTTTCCTGTCAATTTATCTTGACTGTTGAGTTGCCATTAACATTTTACATTTCTATATCTTTAGCCATGCAAAGATGTCAAAACACTTGACATATCCTATGAAGTGGGACATAATTATTCATCCTAGCAATAGTCAAATTCAAGGAGTTGAAAAGAAGACTCATTTCAAATTACCGTAGTTTAGAGGAAGCTTACTTTTAAATCAGGCACACAAGATTTGAAGACAATTTAGTGTGCAAACTAAATACTGTCCAAAATTGCACAAGAAACTACTACTACAGCTCAATACAGAAAATTGCACTTCCCTTTGCTCTTACATGTTTCAAACACAGAACTGTCTTCCCATCATGACCCTCTACAGCAACGTTGTGAGGTCCAGTTTTACTGAGATTTTTAATTTGGCTCTTTGTGGGGAGTTATCTGATCTAGAATGAGATTGATTAGTCACACTCACTAGAAATGAGCATTTCCTATGCCACAGCATCAGACTGAACACAGCAGTTTGGCACTTGCCAGGAGCAGCAGGTAGGGTTGTTTAATGGCAATTTTCCATGTTGACAATGCTCCCTTCAGTTCATAAATGTCCAAGTACTTTACCACTGCCCCTCATTCAAGATTGTTTTTCCTGTTGCACATACATGCAATTGGTAGTGCTGCTGTGCATGTCAGAACATTCTAAACCTGTTTCTCATATAGACAATAGCTCTGTCTGCATGGAATCTTTAAGGAATATGTCTTCTATAGTTTTCTATAGCCAGGTCTCAGTTTTTAGTATTAACAAAATTCCAGACACCATGGATGGCTACCAGCTTCCAGCTGTATGAGACAAATGACGCTAATGATGCATAGCTAAGAGAATAAGTTTCACTATTTAGAGCAGGAATGTCCTAACAATGTGTTCAAGTGGGGCTGTTTCCTCCAACAGCTCCTTTGTATTTGCTTTGTCTAAAGTCTCTTTGTTCAGGAACATGATGCAACTGAAAAATACATTAAAATGCTTTTCCTCCATTCCTTATATGCAGGTGATGTCAGTGTTTGTTCATCTTGTTATATTTAGAGCTTGTTTTCAAGCTGGGAGGTATGTTACCCTTTTCTTTTGTTAGTGCAGAGAGGTGAAAGAGTCAGTGGCGTTAAATTATATGTACTGTGTGCCAAGAAGGGTCATGGAGTTTGATTCCTCACTGTAACAAGACTATACTACCATATAATTCTGTTCATAAACTTATCAAACTTTAAAAAAATCACACAAACAGTAAAAAATAAAGAAATACCATAAACAAATGCAGGATCATGAAAAACATAGAAAAGATTACAGCAGAAACCAGGCATATTTCTGCACATGAGGCCATCTGCTTGATTCCAACAAAAACCCCTCAGTGAATTTCTGTCATCAGGCAGTGGACTTCCCTTAACGTTAATCATGTAAATATTAGGCAGCTGTTCAATGTCAGGTTTTCTCAAAGGTCAATAGTGGGAGACTGCTGCAGAAAGGAATTCAGCGTGCTTTGAGTGCCTCTCTCAGCTATAGAGACAACTCGTTGGCTCTCTGACTAGTGACATACAGATGTCCACCATTTAGATGGGATGCCTGCCCCTGTGATGTTGAGCTTCAAGGAAATTTCTTTCCTTACCACTCACTTGCTTAGCAGGTTCTCCCTATGATAAGATACTTGTTACTTTTTAAAAGATGCTTATGTGACTAGACTAAATCAACAATAACTGCAGGTTAGTGATTTTTATGACCTCTGAAAGCAGAAATACTTAGAGGTGCACATTTCAACTTTGATTCCCTGCAAGTAGTCTACTTTTTAACAGCAATTTGATCCACTTGGGAGCCTTTTCTATACTATGGTAAATATTTAGACAGCTGCATTTGAATCAGAACTACAACAGCATTGAGATACTACATAATACTTAACATTTCATGGTTTTCCTTTCAATTTCCCTTTAAAGGAGGTTTATTGTATTTCCCCTTTTTAAATGGAAGCACAACACATCTAAACATGTGACATCTTTGAGATTCGAATGAAAGTGTCCATTTATTTTATATTTGCACTTCAGATAAAATGAAAGGAATTCAACTCTCTTGCTTGCCTCAGTATCACTTTGGAGATCTGCCATCTTCTTTGACCCCAGTAGCCTCATTTGCAGTATGAACTGAATGCTTTCAGATCTCAAAGTCAGGGCTGCTTTTCAATCAGAAATCCAGAAGGGATTTTTAACATGTCAAGAACACTTACTGGAAATTGCTGGGCAGCTCAGTTCTAATGCAGAACATTATTCCACAAGTATGAGGTTATTATTTACTGTAAGTAGCCCCCTTCCCAATGAGATCAACGTTTCTAATACTCTAATACCAACTCTCTAAAGGCTAAATGAGAGACTGTAGTTATGCTGGCTTTCAGGGTTATTTCCCCTTAAAATTCTTGCTTCTTTGTTGTTATTGTTGTTGTTGTTGTTGTTTTTAAAAACAAAATTCTTCAGAACTTTGGAGTTCTTTTACTTCCATTTTTTTCTTTTTCTGGGCTGTGTCTTCACTTCTGTTTAATCACTAAATATTTTCCCCGTTCTGAAGGTCTTTTGCTTTCTTAAAATCCCTCCATTACTCATGTATTTTTCATCCTCTCAGCTTTCTCTCTTTATCCTCTACCCAGTGTGAGAATGTTACTTTAGCTTGTTCTCCCCATCTTCTACTTCAGCAAATAGCAAGAGCTGCAAAGGTAACCAGAGTTATCAATTTGGCCAGGACTTCACACCTTTTGGGAACCTGGCCATATTGACCTTCAATGATGTTATTGAACTCTTGAGTATGGTGTCTAAAGATAGTGCTTGAATTCTCCAGAGAAGGATTTGTGAATATCACCTTCCTCACTCCATTGTTATTCCTGGAATACCTTTTTCATTAAAAAGAGTTAGCTTATTTGAGGTTATTTGTTATTTCAATGCTTTAAAAAGTCAGTAAGCCTGTCAGGAGGGCGTTCCATTACTATATAATTTTGAAAACTACCACCATTAAATATATTTAATTGTTTTCATATCTGTCATATTTTACAAGGCTTTATTTTATAGGATTAGTGAATTTGAAAAATATGAAGGAAGCTTTCTTGCCTCTTAGATCTCAGGGTAAATTTGTGAAATAACATTTAATGTGGAGCTGGGCATTTTTAATTTTCAAATAAAAAGGTTGAGTCAGAGATGGTTCTACCAAAGAGTAAATTGTAAGTAAGAGGTTCTGTGTATGGTCCATATTTAGGGTTCACTTCCCAAAGCTGAACTACACTTGAAAATGTCTGAACAAGAAATTAATAAAATCAGTATCCTCAAATATGTTTGAAAGGATCTGGGAGGAGGGCCACAAAGATGATCACAGGGATAGAGCACCTCTCTTATGAAGACAGGTTGAGAGAGCTGGGGTTGTTCATCCAGGAGAAAAGAAAGCTCCAGGGAGACTTCATTACAGCTTTTCAGTATTTAAAGCTTACAGAAAAGAGCATGAGTCAACTTCTACACAGGCAGATAGTGACAGGACAGGGGAAATGGTTTTAAATTAAAAGAGAGAGACTTAGATTAAACATTAGGAAGAAATTCTTTACTGTGAGGTGGTTGAGGCATAGGAACAGGTTTCTCAGAGAAGTTGTGAATGCCCCATCCCTGGAGGTGTTCAAGGCCGAGTTGGATGGAGTTTTGAACACCCTGGTCTAGTGGAAAGTGTCTCTGCCCATGGCAGGGGAGGCTGGAACTGGATGACCTTTAAGGTCCCTTCCAACCCAAACCACTCTATGACTTCATGGTTCTATAAAATACCAATTTTTTTCACTCTTGGCTGTATTTATGAAGGGAAGGGATAAAATGGGAATACAGGTATTAATTTTCATATGAAATTAACTAACTCATGATAAAAATCTAACTGAGAGAAAGTTCTTGTTAGTGTAAATGTTAAGAGAAAATACCATAACCCACTTAGGCTTAAAAATGCCTTGCTAAATTCAGGGCAAAATATAATCTTCCTGCGCCCTGCAATAGTTGATCAGCACAGCAAATTCTGTATGTAATTAATTGATAGTCTTTCTTTGCCATGCACAATAACTCTTAGGCATTCCCTACATCTCTTGCCCACGGACACTTGCAAATACTAAGAACATAAAAGTAATTTACCATAGTAGTATTTGTGATTATCGTTAAAGATTGGGAGCTAATTGGTCACACTAAGACAAATAAAATTTAGTGTTATTGCTCCCATTTTGTATAAGATGGAGTAGAGATACAGAACTTAGCTGCCCAAGGACATAGCAGTACTTGGCAGCATAGCTGCTGTCAAGTTAATGTCACTGTAGTGTACACCTGAGATGAATACAATGGTGTTGTAAGAAAAAAGAGTCACATTTTCCTCAATCCATCCTACTGCACCTACTGGATGGGCTCTGATCAACTTCAGGGCTGTCAAGAGGGACCTTAGAAGGCTGGAGGAATAGGCTGACAGAACTGTCATAAAGTCTAACAAGAGCAAGTGCCAAGTCCTGCACCTTGGGAGGAGCAGTCCCATGCGCCAAAATATCCTGGGAGCCGCACAGCTGGGAAGCAGCTTTGCAGAAAAAGACCCTGAGGTTCTGTTGGACACCAGGCTGACCTTGAGCCAGCAATGTGCCCTTGCCACAAGAAAGGTTGCATTAGGCAAAGTGTTACCAGCAAGTCAAGGGAGATGATCTTTTCCCTCTATTCGGCTCTGACGAGGCCACACCTGGACTTCTGTGTCCAGTTTTGGACTTCCCAGTACAAAAGAGACATGGACATACTGGAGAGAGTCCAGCAAAGGGACATGCAAATGATAAAGGGACAGGAGGATCCCTTGTATCAAGAGAGACTGAGATAGCTGGGACTTTTCAGGCTGGAGAAGAGAAGGCTCTGGAGGGGATCCATCAATCTGCACAAATACCTGAGGAAAGGATGCAAAGAGGACAGAGCCAGCCTCTTTTCAGTGGTGCCCAGTGACAGGACAAGAGGCAGTAGGCACAATCTGGAACACAGGAGGCCCTGTTTGAACTCCAGAAAATGGACATTTCTGAGTAAAAATAACGGGCCAACTCTTTCAAAGCACTTAAAAGATTGAGTGAGTGAGAGAGAGTTTGTTCTGAACAGGCAGGACAGGATTTTACCAATTCTAGGTCTTTTCCTTGTTAAGAGTCAAACCCTTGATATTTAATCCCTTTTCAAGGGACAATTCTTCAGCTAAGAGGACTAAAACAAATTATGTTTGCCTGATATTTCTATTAAGAGCTCCTGAGAACACAAACATCACTGCAGTCCCTAAAGGAAAGGCTGAGCATCAGCAGAGCAGTGAAACCTAAGTTTGCTGGTATGAACACATGTTCCAACCTAACCTGAACCTGAACTTATAAAGATTCTCATGTGAGAGACATGATAGGCAGCTCTACAATACTGAGTTACATAAGTTCCCTTTGCCCCTTCATTCATCTCTTTGGACAAGGACAGATCCCTCATCCTGACCATCCCAAATGCAAGGAGGCAATAGAGGTTGATGTTCCCAGTCACTGAGGTTCTCACACTGTTCATAAATATCTCCCTCCCACTGGGCAATACCTTTGAGAGCAAAGAATCAGTCTTATGTCCACAGGGGCAGAGAAACTCTCTGAGTTCATAGGGTTTATGCTCATGCAGTTCAGCAGACAGGCTGTACCCAGAGACCTCACTCAAGCCAGCTTGCCAAACCTGCACCAGATTACAATCATTCCAACTCATTCTTCATGAATCTAAACAAGTTTTCTTTGATTTCTGGTCATGATTAGAGAATTAAGCTGCCATCCTTGGTTTATGGTGGCAGCTAGATGGTACTGTGGTTTTGTTATGTCTTTTTAGCAAGTGACCTGTAACCTAACTAAGCCTCACACATCAGTTTTGGGTTGGTGTGCTTTTCTTGCTCATTCAGTTGAGTAGCGTGAGAGACGTGAAATGACAGACTGATGCCTCGACTCTCACATGTTTCTTATTGCCAATTGAGTATGATCAAATTTTCATTCAGGGAAAGCAAGTACCTGCAGGGATTTCAAAGGAATAACAAAAAGCTGCATTAAAGAGATGTTATGAAGATGGCTCCTTTTCAGTCACTCTGCTGATATACTTTCATTTTGATGACTCAAACAGGGGAAAAGAACATCTTAAGATTCCTGAAGGGCATGGGCAGCTGTTACCCAGGACTGGGTTTTACACACATGCATGTGGGGTAGGTACTGATGGAAAGAGACACAAGAGAGATATTTGCATGGAACAAAAAGCAGAAGAGCTTCAAGAAACACTACATATTCTCTTGTCACTAACACTGTTCCTGCTTCTGCAGTCAGGGACAAAATATACCTGAAAGAGAAAGAAAGTGAAAAGAAGTGGAGGTAAAGTGGAGCCCCTGGCAATCTTTGGTGCTTCTCTTATAAATTTGCTGCTTCTCTTTGAAATCTGCTGTTGCAAATATGTTCTCAAAGTCCCATGTGGAGTATAAACAAGACTATGGGGAGCACAGCAGACTTCTTACAGCCTCTGGAGAAAGCTGCCTCTCTTTAAAAGAGGAAGTAGTTTGGGAGAGAGGTGGGTGCTTGTTGTCTTTCACTCAGCAACTCTCCATCAGGCTGTCTGTCCCTGAAACTCAGCCAAGTTTCATCCTTAGCCAAGTGTTGCAATTCCCTGTCGTTCTTCTGCACTGACATTTTCTGCAGAAGCATGTTTCCCACTTGGGTAGTCTTATCCCAAGTGGAACAGGGGGAGAGCCATTTACACATGAGAGGGAAAAAGAGATGGAGGTGACAGTTTGCGTTCAGCTGAGGAGGGCATGGCACCATGGAGATGGTCCTGCCTTAGTATCATGGGTTGCTCTGGAGCTCTTTTTTGTACACCTTGCAGGGTGAAAGAACTCAGGTCAGGTGCCTAGATGAAATCAACTGACTGCAACAAAAATGTATGCCCAAGGCTTGCTGTACCTGCTTGCGTTTGGCTTCAGGTTTTTGGGTTTTTTTCTTTTTTTTTTTTTAGTGTTCTATCCCCACCTGATATTTGCCTGTTTTCTGCCCTAAACTTTGGCCCTAAACTTGCCCTAAACTTGCTGTTTCCAGACATCTTGGAAACAGTTTTTCCTTTCATATATCATTGGGTGTTAAGAAAAGGGCATTCCAAAGATGCTAAAAACAAACTAAAGGACATTGCAGATCAATGGCATAGGGGATTTGGCAACTGAGAATTCAGCAGCTCAGAATTGTGAGGGAAAGCACAACAGAGATCATAGGAATCTCTTGCCGTATTGCCATCATTAATACTTTGTGGTCTCGAGGGAGCCATACTCTGAACTTTGGCCCAATTGCAACCAGAAATTTGGTGTGTCACACCCATGATTATCACATATCATCTCTGTCTCTTCTTTGCTGAAATGTTTGTGGAGAGGGACAAATTTTTAAAGCATTTTAAAACTATGTGACTGTGGAGAAGAGTAAAACAGAGGTTACAGACATGTTCCACCATCCCCATGCAAGGTCCTGGGGAAGAAAGTCAGCCAGTGAAAAGCTGCATAGCCCTTTTAGCTGTATGGACCTTTTGTCAGGATAAAAAAATTTTACAATGCTGATGTAGTACCTGCTGTGGACCCTGTTCTTGCAAGATATTTGGGGAAACTGAGTACTGCAGTGTGGGTGATTATTTCCTGTGGGTGGCCAAATAGGTGAATCACAGGACTGGCTTGATCAGTTATTTATTCTATTAAGTCTTAGGGTGTGCATACTGTAATTCTATTCAGTTTAATCATGATTAAGGCTCTCACCCAATGAGCTCATGAACATGGAGGCAGTAAAACTTGGCTCAAGAACTGAAGTCCAGAGGGCCAGTAATTGTACAGTAACTAGAAGGTTAGCAATTGGAAACCTTTCCTCTAAGCCCTCCTACTCTACTACCAATTAATGCCACTGAATTAATGAACTGTTCAAAGCAAATAATGAAATTAATGGAATGTGTCCAAAACCAGGAAAGGGGTGAGATGTTAGAATACTTTCATTGTTAGCAACTCCATTTTTTAAATTTTGGCATATTTAAGAGTAAGAAGAAAATAACAATGGGAATAATGTAATGCTGAGGGCTGAAAGCAGCCACAAGCTGAATGAGAGAAGTGAACAGTTACAGAGCCAATATCCTTCAGAAAATTTTCTCCTGTCCCAGCCTGTAAATGAGTTCAGCCTTGGTTATCATATCTCAATAAAATGATGTGAATATAAGAATGGATACAAAAACTTATTCAAAGCATAAAGAAAAAGTGACATGAGACAGAGGTTAAATTGTTTGAAGATTAGAAAGTGGGAGGGTGTGTACATAGAGTGTGTACATAGACTTCTTAAAGCAATGAATGACAAAGTAAAGGATGACCCTGTCCTTCATATGGTGGAAGAAATCAGAGAAGTTGTCAACTAAAACAAAATTTGCTTTATATAGGAAATGCAATTTGCTTCTAGAACAGTGAGTTTTTACAGTGAAAAAATTAAAGTGCAGAAAATCTAGAGCTTGGGTTTTTTCTTTGCTGTGTTCAGGGTCTTTTTTTGTAAGACAGATTACATTCATACCAGTGTCCAGCAGCATGAATCTCTTGTGTGCAGTGGGAAATGAGAGAGACCTGTTGAACAGCATTCTCCAGGTGAAGCGCTGCCTGGAAAGGAACAGTTAAATGTCCTGCAGATTCTCCCATCATCACTGCTGTTATGTGCTGGCTCACAGGACACCACCCCCCAACAGGCACACTTAACTGCCTTATGTACCTGAGTGTCTATGTAAGTTAATCCATGAGTGGATCTCATCCTGATATCAGCATTTAAGAAGCCTCTGTCAACTTTCTGCATTATATATGTCACTGGTCATTCTCTGACAGGACACTGAGTGAGTGAGATGCCATTGTGCCACTGTATGGCCAAGGCAATGTTGCCCTAGTTTCACAAAATAAAAAAGGAAATCATTAAATCATCATGTAACCTGAAATTTGATTGTGGTGAATACAAGCCTTGGATAACTTGTAATACCTCGCCCCATTTTCAGCCTTACAACTTGCAGGGTAGAGCTTCCCTTTTGATTAACTCATGTCCTCCAGTAGGTCTATCTTGATTAAAAACTTTGCCTATATCTTAAATGTCAACATATTATAATTCTTGCTTGCCTTAAAAATAGGACTAGGTTGATTTTACCCAGGATTTTATTGATTGAAATTATCATATGTATTTTGATTATTAATTTCCAAATTATTAGGTGCCATTACATTATGCATTTATCATTAGAAAATGATATATGAAAAATTTTTTTTTCAATAATATGTGCATTCCTGATGTAGGAAAGGCCAAGTGCTATCAGTTCATGTTTCACGTTACACTGAAGTTGTTTATTCAGATATCTAAAAAACACCCCACTACCTAGCAGGAACTGGAATTTCACGCAGAACTGTCTGGGACATTCTTCTAGATGATTACATAGATAACATGCTGAGGAATGCAGCACTGCTAATACAGTATTAGCAAAGCAGTCATTACCATAAATGACTGTATTTTTAAGAGTGAGTTTTTGTAACAGGTTTATCTAAAGGGTTATTATGTAACACAAACAGCCCACAGCCGTTGCATTTTTATGAGGTAAATCCTCCTCTCAGTGACACTGTCCAAACTCATTGACCCCAGTTAGCCTGTTCCAGTGAGTACAAGAGCAGATGACCTTTTGACCAGCATTCACCTCCTCTTCTGTTGTCTCATGAGGCTACACAAAGAGTTTAAGGTTTCTTTCATGTTTGAAATACAGTTTAAGTTTCTTTTAAAATTAGAATAGAATAATTCTTTTTGGAAGATACCTATGGCAATCATCTAGTCTAACTGACCAGAAGTTAAAGCAGTTTATTAAAGGCATTGTCCAAATGCCTCTCAAACTACAGGCTTGAGGCATTCACCCCCTCTCTAGGAAGCCTGTCCAGAAGGATGATGTGCCAAATAGCATTGAAAGCCTTACTAAAATCCAGAAAACCTTCATTCACTGCCTTCCTTACACCCACTAGGCAGCTGATGTTACTGCAGAAAGACAACAGATCAGTTAGACAGGACTTTCCCTTGGTGAAGACGTTCACTGTGCCCAATGATTTCATTGTTTCATTGCTCTCTAAATGCCTTTCAATATCACCCAGTATGATCTTCTCCATAATTTTCCAGGTACTGAGGTTAGAGTAACTGGTATGTAGCTTCCTGGATCTTCACTCATGCCTCTCTTGTAAATTGGGATAATGTAGGCTTGTTTTCAGCTTCCAGTCAGGAATGAGCTCCCCAGATCCCCAAGGCCTTTGACAAATTATTTCATCACGTAAATGGACATGCATATTAAGTTCAGTACTATCTGTATTTTGGAAGAGAAGCCTGGTCTAGTCAGGAAAGATCATGAGTTTTATTTGGAATTTTGTGAGATTTAAATCTTCATGACCATAGTAGAGGGGTATTTGGAATTGTTCCTTAAATTGTTTTAATCAAAGAGATCTAGAATTGTGTACAATTATTTTAGTGATTTTAAACTTAGACTGACTGTAGGCTTTTCTAACCCAGTATACCATCTCCTCTGATACCCTGTTCTACATGGTTCTGAAAAAGCTAAAATACCACTCTCCACTATTAGCTTTTATTTTGAAACAAGGGATATGTTTTCAAGGTTTACTTGGATTGTCCCTAAAGAATTGCCCCAGATTTATTATTTTCAATAATACACTGAATATAACATGTTGGCAATTCTGATTCTGTTAAAAAGCAAGCAGATATGATCTGCCTTCTTCCTTGTTCTGTAGGAGATGAAGGGATGAAGTAACAGGGTGTCCATGAAGCAAATTTGGCTAAAATAGCCGCTATAGGATGCTCTGCCTGACACTTATTCCTGAAAGGCTCATGGTGATTTAATGCTACACTTTCTTACAAAACTCTGTACAATTCCAAAGCACTGTGTTTATTTATTTATATCCATGAAAAAAGATCCATGCTTTTCTGGGATGGAATAGCTGCTACACAAGAGCTTACTAAGAGAGTAGTTCTAATCAATGTACATCCTAAATTACATGTAGGTATGGAGAAGCAAGACAAGGAAAGCAGCAAGAGGAGGAAGGCTGTAGATAGGGTTTGCTTAATTTTATGCCAGCTGAGTCCCCACAGCACATTCAGAGTGATGAACAGAAAGGCTGACAGGAGACATTAATACATAAAGAGATTATGTGTTTTGATCAGAAACAGATGTGCTGAAATGAGACTTGAAAGCGTTGCTGGCATCAACATCTTGTGTAAGACACATCAGCATCAGTCAGTATGTATATGTTAGAGTTGTTCCTGATTAGAAACTGTATGGACTTTGCAGGATCACTTTCCAGAGAACACCTGCAACTGCAGCGGCAGTGTTAGTGAGCCACTTCTAGTCTTTTTTGTTATGAAAATGGCAAATGTCATTGTAAATCCAAAAACTATAAGGAAGATTTTTATTCATGTAGACCAACAGAACAGTTTTTGACAGAGGTCTTCATTTCACTTAAAGGAAACTTGAAATATGTATGTATTTTACCTGTGTATTATTGTTGTTTTTATTGTGAACTTCACAAGTTTTATAAAGTTCTGTTCTCTGAAAGGAAACATAAATAAAAAAATGTCTGTAATACAGACTTCTGCCTTCCTACTTTTGCTTTTGTTTCTGGGTTTTTTGTGTGTTTTTGTTCGTTTGTTTGTTTGCTTTTTATTATCCATAGGGAGGCCTTTAACTTCCAGGACAGTCGCAACTAGTTCGACATCTATGAGCAACCTATTCTGTGAATTCTTAAAGGTATTCACACAAATTCCATTCGAGTAGCAGCTGGGATGGACGCAAGGATTCTCTGCTAAAACCCCTGGTGTTGTAGGGAATCAGGTTATCAAGAAGTTGTGGCGTCACCAGCGATCTCGGTGGAGCACAGAACATTCTGCAGCAGCAGAAATACCTGATAGCGTGGTGCTGCCGGTGTGTTTGAGCACCCAGTGAGTTCTGTGAGGTAAGAGCCACATGATGCAGTGAAATTGCTCTTGAACCCTCTGACTGGCCCGGTGACCATGAGGAGCAGAGCAGGTGTGCTTGCTGCACCCTAGAAATTCAGTTCCTTTCGGTGTCCAAGGCTAGATACAAAGTGGAGGCTGTGGCTGTTTGATTCATCATTCTGTTCATGATACAAATTACTGTCAGGAAGACAAGCTGATTTGAAAAGAGAACGCATTATTTTCACACTGGTTTTTGTGTCAAATTCCCAGGGTGCTTTTCAAGGGTAACCTGAGTATCTGAAACTTAGAAGGACATGTTCTGTCCAGAGCTGCAAAATCCTATAACTGGTTTGGGTCTTCTCCAAATCCCATGTGTTGTGGGAAATACCAAGTCTTTTCTCAAGGACCTTGCTGAGTGAAATGTTAGAGGATGAAAGTGACTGTGAGTGGGTGCATGATGTAACTTAGTCCCATCCCAGGACACCTGGTCATTTGTACACTGTTCTTCACTGCTGATTCTCCTTTTAGATGGAACAATTGCAGGATTGTGCTAACCCAGAGAAGAAATTGTAGGGCAAAAATTCCATTGGAGAGGCACAATCTACACTTGACTGAAAGCAGTGTTGATATTTAGAAATGCTGATTTCCAAATAGATGCAATGGATATCTCCATAGCTTTAGTCACATCAAATGCCTTTTTCTGTATGGGTTTCCCCATCTGAAGATACTATGATGTTGTGTAGAAGGGATATATATTCTACTTTCTCACTATTATTTCACAAACATTTAACAAACTCCAAAGCAGTGTCTGTTCTAATGATTGCCTTCCTATCTTCCCTTCTTCTTTCTCCCTTTCTTTTTCTAAAGAACTTTTGCCACAGGCCTATGGAAATATTTGTTATTGGCTACCCAAAGAGGCATCAATAAACAAAACTTCAGACTCATCAGTTCCATTGGTTGCCATTTGCCTTGGGTGCAATTAAATAACTGAAATTACTCAAGCTCAATAAATGCCACTGGGTTTGTGTGTGTTTAAACTTTTCCAGACTCTGTTTCAAAATCTTTATAAAGAGGCAAGAAAAAGACCTTAAAATACAGCTTAGTCTATAGAGAGAACTAGTTAAAGTGGAAGGAATGAATCCTTTGAATTAATACAATAATTGACCACATACGCACACACATTACAGGGCTACAAATCAAGAGCAAACACTAACTGCCGGTTTTTAGAATTAATTATTTTTTCCCAGAGGGACAGAGAACCATTTCTACTTGGGTTTCAGACAGTGCAGAGTAGTGAAGAGGAGACGTGGGAAAACAGAAAATTCTAGGCCCATGCTTGCTAGTAGCGGGACATAAGGGAAGAAGGCAGCAGACAGAACCTGTGGATAAACCTTCTAGGACCAAGGCATTGCTCCTGTTATTGTTTAGTCATTCTGTTGGGAAGATGGGAGAATGGGAAATGAGACCATATTCTTTTGCTCCCGGGTTCTCTTTCAGGTTTCACTGTGAGCTTAGTGTAAAACCAGGTAACATAAAGATTTATGAAAAGAAATAATGAGCGTATCACTGCTGGTCACTGTGTCATCAGTGCTGCAACAAAAAATAAAACAAAGATTAAAATAGAGGAGTTTTACAAGACACTGGGGTTTTTTGGCAATCTAGATCCATACGTAGAGATGTCAGTCTTGTGTGGGTTGTTTTTCTGTTTTTAATAATACAGCTAAATAAACCAAGATTATTAAAGAAGAAAGCTATCTGTAACAATGGACTGGGTGTGAGGGGGAGCACAGACACTGAAAACCATTTTGGGGTAGTAGAGGACAAAGCAATCAACATGACAGTCAGCCAGTCAGCGTGAAACTCCTGGCATGCACATTGAAAGTATTATGAAAGAGAAAGAATGTAAGTCGTTAATAATATGTAAATTGTTAAAGCATCTGAAAAGTTAAAAAACTTGTTGACGGGAGCCCTAACAATGAATCAATGATTGGGGAAACATGCCTGACACTGAAAAGCTTAAAAAGTACAGGCCATATGAGTATTAAAATAAATAAAAATGAGAAGTGGCATGTTATAAGTGTTAAGTATCTCCACAAGGAGAAAATGCCAGTTTGGCAACAGCTCTGTAAAGTACCTGACAATGACGTAACAAGAACCAGTGGCTTGGTGCTTAAGCCAATGTTAATTTTAAACAAAAGAAGTGATATTATCTCTAACAGCAGCATTGATTAACCGGGGAACAAAATTCCCCAACAAATGGTAAATTTTTAATCCTCAATAAGTTCTTTAAGACAAGCTCCATCTAGACACCTTTACCCAGACCTCTGGTATGTGGAGAGTTATAAGCATCTAAGACGTTTGGAAGGTCAGACTATGTGATTTTAGGGTTGCTTCTGGCCTTAAATTCTAATAATCCCTTTTATTTCAAAGAAGTAATGAGCATAAACTCAGTACACATGAGAACAGGGGTGGAGAGGAAGGGTAATGAGAAAAAAGGAAAGAACAGCTACACATAACCAAGATCAGAATTTATTAGGTACAAGCATCACCATCTGCCTAAACGGTGATAAAGCACATTTTGTCTTTGACCTTGTACTTGTCCTTCTATGCTGCCTAAAGCCAGAGATGGAGGATACCCTGTGTTCTGAGGAGGCTGTTAATGTTGTGCCAGTCAGCTGGAGAACTATTTACTCAGTAGGAAAAATGCCTGTGCCTCATTGAACTGTTCTTTGTATGTTGCAGCTCAAATAGTTTTGCTATTTGTGCTGCCACAGCCGTGTGTCCTCTCCTGCTTTATAAAATGGAGCAGAGTTCATGGAATCATAGAAAGCTAAGGGGTTGGAAGGGACCTTAAAGATCATTCAGTCCCAAACCCCCCCACCACTGGCAGGGCCATCTCCGAAAGCCCCATCCAGCCTGGCTTTGAACACAGCCAGGGTTGAGACATCCACAACTTCTCTGGGCAGCCTGTTCCAGTACCTCATCATCCTCACCATAAAAAAGCTTCTTCCTAGTATCTGACCTCTGCTATGACCAGAGATCCTCAGTCACATGAGGTGTTTTACTTTTACTTTGGCTCTTTGAAGTACTTGTGTGCACCTTGCCGAGTTAAACATTGCATGTGAAGTTACTTCTTGTATGATTGCATCAAATAGTAAAATCCTACATATTTAAAAGATAATAAATCTAGTGAAGGATTTCTAGTCTCCGTTTAGATTGTGAGAGAAATGGTTGCACAGTGCACAACCAGCTAAAATACACGTCATTTCCAGGCTTCTGTCCTGTTTCTGGATATTGTGAGTTTTAGTGATTGGGACTAAGACAATTAGTGTCTGCTGTCTCACAATTCTTACATGCTCCTTTACCTCACATATTAAAGGGATTTGCCTTGAAAGTCACGATTTAGGATTCTAGGCACAACTCTGTGTGACAGAGACCATCCTATGTTTTATTGGAGAGTGGAGGAGAGTGGACTGAATACATCAAGACCCACTGTTATTATGTAATAATAACTGTCACTCAGGATAAAGTCAAATCGAATTTTAGATAATATTTCTAATACACAATATTTGATGATCTCCCCTTTTCTGGCAATGCTATTTTGATCTGATCTATGCTGTGACTGGGGATGGGGTTCCTGAAGAGCACAAACTAAAAGCAGGCTCCAGTACTAGAGCCTTTTGGTCTCTTTTGTGCAGGAGCCCACAGACCCATGCATTGAGCTGGTCACTCTTTTCTGAGAGAAATTCTGTGCAAATGTATAAGAGCATTGGTATAAGTGAAAAATGGACTAAAGACAGACCAATATTCTTTTGTGTTGCTGTAGAATTTCTCAATCAGCTTATTTTTCTGAATATTTTAAAACCCTTCAAACGGTTTTCTCATTTGCAAAGGTAAAACCTCATCTTTTCCTTCTTCCATTTCAAGGTATATGTGCTGGCTTTCTGAGCGATTATCTGATTACAGGGTTTTTTTAAGCAAAGGACTAAATGCTGCAGCCTTGAGTGCAGTAGATCAAAAATTAGGAAGACAATGGAACAAGAAGTTGTGAAGAAACTCCCAGCTGGGAAAGTTTTTATGTAGGAATGTTTACTGTAGGTTAGGTAGCTGGGATTTAGTCAGCTTTTTTGAGCAGGTTTTCTCACCTGTAGTGATGTCTGTACCTTCTTGGTTGCATTTAAAGCCTGCTCAGGTAGATAAGCTGGAAGACACAGTTGTGACATCAGTTTAAAATCTCCAAGTAGGATAATATTTTCAGCTACTCAGAGAGAAGAACAGCTGTATTTGCTCTCAGCTTAACAGTTCAGCTGTTTGGAAATGCAGCACACACAGAACAGAGACCTGGAAGTCTTAGGACTATGCAGGCTGTATTCAGAGCTATGAAGCATTTTGAAAATTGGTTTGACTCCCCACTGAGAGGCAAAATGTGTATCAAGTTCCTGGCATTCACTTGAATAGTTCTGTGATGGGCAAGAAAGAGGGCTCATGAATCTACTCCCTTAAGAAAATGCCTAAACACATTAATTCCTGGCCTTTGGCATCTTAGACAGGTCCACACTCTCTTCCACTAAGGGAATAAAAAGTCTGCAGGTCTCACCTGGATCACAGCTGATTGCAACCCAAATATATGTTCAGCATCTATAATCAGGCAAATAGGATTCTGGAACAAATTAGTGTGAGTAATCTCTAAGGGATTGGCCTAGATGAATTTCCTTTTGTATAGAATCAAACTTCTTAACTGTACCAGAAACACAACTCTGATTAAGTAAAGGGGGGTCTTGGACTCTGATTTGAGCAGAGTAGTTTTAATTCCGGAATTGCCGGAATTTTTCTAATTGTTGTTATTCAGAATAAGTTGCCACAGAATTATTAAAGAAAGTCGCTAATAAGACAGCAAAGCTTTATATTCGCTAACATGGAACCATCTTGGGTTAAGAAATTAAAAACCAGTTTATGTTGTGTTCTTATGTCTTCTGAACCACAACTGTTTGAAGGGAAAGTGTCATTTCAGCAGGTTTGTAGGACATAGATATCAGAACTTTTCTATGTCCAAGTACAGATTAAATAGATTTCTGTTTCACTGAGCATTTTCAGCAATGATTATCTTCATATTCAGCTGATCTGGTTTTCAGAAAAGCCGAACTCCTATAAATTCTGATGGAGAGCTTGGCCATAGAGCAATAGATACCAGCCGTATAGAAAATTTTTTGTTATTTACAAGGGGTGCATGTCTGCTAACCTCACTCACCATACTATGAGTCAGTGGAGAGAAATTATGCAGCAGCTGATGCTTATCATGATCAGATTGAATCACCTCTATCATTCCCTTCTGCTGCTGCCTGGAAAGTTCTATTGTGGCTTCAGAATCTTGAGAACAAGCCCAAATCATCTGCTCATCTATGTATATGAATTTTTTTTATTTACAGAAGAATGTAATATGTTTTATTCAAAGGTGGCAGCATTTTTGTGGGAAGAGAGGAACCTCGCTGAAAACCCTTTTCAAGGGGTCCTTCAGTGTCTCAGAATGCAAATCATTATGTACAGCAAGACATTCTTTTCTTCTGAAAGATCTTTTAGGCCAGACTTGTTCTTTAGCTACCAGCCCTGCTTTCATGCAAATGGCTTCACTCTGAGCAGCATGCAGGAATTTGTACTGAGGGGCTCAGGAGCCAGAAGTGTGGCACAGCTCAAGGAAATGTAATTAAATCAGGCAGACAAAGAATGCTACCTTTAAAAAAAAAATTTATTTATGTTAGAAGAGCTCTGTTAGCTGATGTAGCATTTTCAAATGAACCAAGTGAGATTCATTGTCTGAGCCAGGGTGCAGTCAAGCCTGGGAATGAGAACCAGGTGTGTAGTTTTATGGACAAACTCCCAGACATTTACAGGTAGCAGCTGCATTCCAAGGCTGTAAATCTGGCCCCACAGAGCCTGCATACTTTTTATATATGGGGTCTGATATACCCCCAGGTGTCAATGGTTTAGCTAAAGAATAGCATTTAGGGGGGGTTAGGTTGATGTTTGTAGCCACTTGAACTAAAGCCTAGTTCAAAGGGCTTGTATTTAATTGGAGTTGGCAAATCCATGCCCTCTCCAAACAGAGATATGCTGCGCAAGTCTTTATATGCCATGTTCAGGCAGAGATGGATTTCCTCAAGCCCTCCCCATTCTCCACTCAAATCTCTGCTGCTGCCTTGTGTTCATTTATTCTCACTGCAGCAGAATGGCTGTGGCATCCTCGCCACGAGCTGCCCATGGTCCTAGAGTGACTAGCAAGACTGAGCGTTTCAAGTGTAAATAAACATTTGAGGTAGTACTTTGAGGTAGGCCTTTTTGTGCTGAGTTGGGCAAGCCATCTTTCAGCTCAGCAAATTTTTTTTTAGTGTTAGAAAAATAAAATAGACTGTTGTTCCTGTCTCAGACCAAATTCATTACATTTACTTTCAAAAACATAAATCACCACCATATGCCATCAGATCTGCTTCCCTTTCAATGCTGGGTTTGTTTTCTCAAGGACAGCTCAAGACATCACTAAGTCTTTAGAGAAGAGAAGAGAAGAGAAGAGAAGAGAAGAGAAGAGAAGAGAAGAGAAGAGAAGAGAAGAGAAGAGAAGAGAAGAGAAGAGAAGAGGAAGAGAGGAGAAAAAAGAAAAGAAGTTTCTCCAAACTAAAGCACTGCAAAAATAAACTGTCCAATATATGTATCCTGCTGTTCTTCTTGAAAAATCCATGTTGCTCAGCTCTGTATCCTGGACAGAATTATGTGTTTTTCTTTTGCAGGCCACTAACACTCCTGTCAGAACTGTTGTCACCTAAACGATCAGCCAAGCCAATCCTAGCTGGATATCACCAGGCAGCTACCAAAGGGAGCAGATGCTCTGTTTGTTCAAATAAAAGCAAGTGAAGTTCTGTCCTTGTTTAAATACTGTGACACTGTTACATGGAATGACAGCCCCAAAATCTGGAAAGGCTATCTGGCAGTCAATTTGAAATAATAATTAGTGACCCACCATCAGGCTTTAAGGATTGCTTTAAGGATTAATAATAAAGCAATAAAAAGATTTCATAATGGTATGAACTTCCAAGAAAAGTGAGAGGATCTCATTGCTTGAGTCATCTTAATATGAATAATCGGTAAGTAACACAATCAAACATGTCTCTAAAGAATAGGTCTAGCGAGGCATGAGCTGAGATTAATTCCTGTATTGAAAGGTAAGAAGGACAAAAAAGCAGGGAGCTTCACCTTTATCTCTTCCTTTGTTGAGTGGGACTTCATTACAGACCAGCAATAATATTTCAGAGCATGGAAGTACCTGTCAAGTGGTATTTTGATACTCTTCAATATAATTGTAATCAAAATATATTTAATGATTCTTTACTAAAATTAACCACTCTCAAAATTTGGCTTTAGCTACCTGGGAAAAAAAAATTCTATAACAAAAGAATGTAGTTTCTTGGTTCTTGAAACTTTACAGGTTGTACATTAACACACACACACACTTCCACAGCCCTGTTACAAAAGTTCATGAGACCTGTACAACTATCCACTCTTATGGGGATACACATATCCAATCAGGTGTTGAGAATCCGCATTAAAAATAATTCCAAATAATATATAATGTATTTTACAGAAGTTTGATTAAAGTTTTAATTGCATTTGCCATGTCTTCACAAAATTTTAATGGTAGACTTAAAAAATTCATTTTAGGCATTTTAGCATCATGAGCATCCTGCTGAGAATAAAGACAGAGAGCACGTTAGGCACAGATGCGAACAATTTTAAGGCAAAGGTAGAATTATACAGACAGTGATCTTATCCCTAAAAAGATTAAGCAATAGAATTGGTTAGAGTGGCTTGAAAACACAGGGAACTAAAGAAAATAATTAGGCAAACCCACAAGATTCAGGTAGAATGATAAGAGATCCTTCTGCACAAATACAGCTCTATAAGGCTGCAAAACAGTCCCCTCAAGCACAGAAGCCCAAGCATTTGTAATCTGAAAGATTTAGACTTCATCAGTAGCAGAAAATGTGAGTTTTGGACTACCCAGGGTAGATCACAATGAAATGACATTCCAGACTTTCACGAATATTTTTTTCTGATAAAAAAATATAACCTTAAGCTTGACTTTAATAAATTTTTAAAATTTCCTGCAACTTCATGTTCAAAACTTTAATTATTTTATAATCAGCTGCCAGGGGTTTTTTAAACTTATCTTATAAATAGTCCAGACTTAATCCATGTTAATTCTTGACTCTCTCTAGGAGTAACAACTGACAGGAAGGCCTGATCAATTTTCCTGAGGAACCTGCTAAACTGAGGAACATCTAAATTTCTGCCATCTACCTTGCAGCCTGTTCCTAACACTGAGGACAGCACAGTCTGCATGGATAGGGAGAAGCTGTAAAGACTTCAGAACAGTCCCCTTTTCTATGAAGTGCTCAGAAAGCATGGAGAAACACATGAAGGGAACTTACGCGACTTGGTGGAAAGATTTCTTCCATCTTTTTGTGGGATACTAATGGAGGACCAGGACCTACTTTCCACAATGGGTTTAGGGAAACGATAAGCTCTACATCTTTCAATGTTTCATTGAGACTAATGTCCAAATACTTGTGTGTGATAGCTCTATTTCCTTGTGCTGAAAGGCAGCAAAACAGAGGTCCTGGGTTGTGACTGCAGATGTTTCTATTACTCACTGAACCATTGAGGAATGATTACAACCATTAATCTTATCCATCTTTTTAACAAATCAGATATTGCAGTGCTGGTAAAGACGAGTAGCTGACAGCACTACCCAGGGCTGTGCAGAGCCAGTGAGTGCTGAACAAGTGCTGGCTCTATATCCAAGCATACGCCAGCCTCTTTGTCCTTTTCAGCTCTTCTTTGGTTTCTGTACGGCATTTTGGAGATGCAGGTCAGAGAGACACAGCCTTTTTCCTAAATTGGCTCTCCAGCCTTGTACATCTGTGGTGTGATACCTGTTGGCAAGATTTGCTGTTACCCCATTCTTGCCCTTTCAGCATGTTTATCAGTAACTGCAGGCTTGACTTCTCAATTTCTTAAGCACAGCCCACCTCATTAAAAGCAGGCAGAAGGGTTTTCATTCCCTCCTTAGGAAAAGCATGATGCTGCATGTTGTTAGTACATTTTCTTAGGGCATCACCTTATTTTACTTAAGTTAATAAACTGATGAAGAAGAAGCTTCTTTTTTTTAATTTTGATTTTTTTCATTTTGGCAGGCTAAGCTGGCTGGGTCCTTACAGGCAGAACCCCTGTGGCTCTCAGTATCAGAGATAATTACAGTGGGCGTGCAGCCAACCTTTATGTTACTTTAAAATTATTTATTTCTCTTAACAATAACATCTTTATTTTCAAACTTTCCAGAGGGGTCATTATGTATTGTATTGAGCTGAAGATCCCATGCTGGGATGGAGCAAGATGAAAGGTTTGAATCTTTAATTAGGATTCTTTTTTTTACCCGAATTTCTTGGTTAGAGCAGAAGGATGAGAATCAAAGAGACAGCTTTGTGTTCTGGCTGTGAATTTCCATCTGCCAGAAAGAAAGGATTTGGTTACTGAATTTTGTACCATGACAAGAATCAATGATCCAGTCTACTTGAGACTGTTTGATGAACTTGAAATAGGAACAGAAATCCAGAAAAAAATTGCCAGGAATATGTATAATTTCTGCATGGATCTCAGATGTCGCATGCTGGAAAATGCTGAGGACTGGCAGTGTAAGATTGGAAGGTAATTTGATACCTTGTACAAAGTCTAGTCAAGTACAGTAAATGTGCAATAACCCAGGAATGCTGAATTACCACCTGAGTCAGAATTATACTTCCTTGGTGATATCTTCATCAGCTCCCTAGTCATGTAAAAGTTGAATTATATGAAATAGCTCTTCTGGTTATGCAAAATGTCAGATCTATAAAAGGTGGATTATTTATATGCATGTCTTGAGAGTTCTCAAAGTGTCCGCTGCCTTGAGAACAAAAACCTCTAACCAGCTCTGGTTTGCTGATGCAGCAAAACTAATTTCCTGCAACAAATGTATTTAAGACTATGAATGGGCAATTTTTATTGTTCTAGGCTTTGGGAATCTCCCATGCTCCAGGCCTTGGAGGATAATGAGCTACTCAGAAACTTCTTGCTTGTAAAATCTGCGGTACTCACCAGAGGGGTAATGCCCCTTCTTGTACTAGTCTAGGCTGCAATACTTTTTCAGAAGAAAATGCCTGCATGTTTGAACAATGGGTACAAGACTGTAGCTGTAGCAGAAAACAAACTTGCCAGGATGGAGGCGAAATGGCCGAATGGTGGGGCTTCAGCACTGAGATGGTTAATTTATGAATTTGTCTCTGGGTGCAGTGGGGCAGGCAGCCCTTCATGACTCTGTGTTGCAGGACAGTGTGGGTGTTGCTGGGCTTTGAGGGACACAGACCCAGAGCTTATCAATGGAACAATGACATCTGAGCTGGAAGCAGGTATAAATAAAAAAAGGACAGTATCAGGACATCCAAATGATCAAAAATGGTCCCATAATGGTCCAGAACTGTGTTAGGGATTCACTCAGGATCCCACAGTACTGGTGAAAATTACCTGCTCGAGGTTGTTCTATTTTATTTACCCATGGCTCAGTTTCTTGATACCTCTGAATATTTTGCTTTCACTCCAAGAGGTGAATGGTGTACCTATGCTGTCTAAAAACTCATGTCCCTAAATTGTGAACTTATGATGCCCTATAAAGACCGTAAGACCATTTTGTCCTTGGAATAAATCTCTTTCTCAACTCTTTTTCTCCATTTCTTATTCCTATTAGATTTGTCTGGATTGATAATTGAGAATAATCACATTGTGATCACCTCTGCAGCCATGGTACAGTGCTGAGAGAAGCAGTATGGATCCAGATGATGCTTTTCCTTTCTGAAGCTCATTCTCACAGACATTGCTACACATACTTGCCAGAGAAAGCAACGTAAATAGTCCTGGAGAGAAGCCTCCTCCCTGAACAAACACAATTCATGAGAGGAGAATGCATCTGAAGTTCTTGTACATTCATGTAATCCTCAGGAGCAGTAGTATTTATTTTGTGTGGTTTGCCTAAATTTCAGGATGAACGGTACATTTTACCCTGTGAATTTTTGGAGGGGGATGTCACTTTTTAGAATGCTTTCATAGGAACTCTTCATTGTGTGGGAATTGCATCCATCTATTTCAGAAAAAGTCTAAACAAATGTAGTGAATATAGTGATTTATGTGTGAAACCTAGTTATGGTTAATGTCCTATCTATAAACATGGCTCTTCATTTCTCTGTGCCTCAGTTTCTCCATCTGTAAAAGATCATTCATTGTTTCAGAGCCATAAACAAAGGCTACTTCACCAAAATTTGGTGAAATAACACTTCCAAGTACTTGAGATACTCACACAGAAGCTATTAGAGACGTGTAAAAAGATGAGTGGGAACAGAAGTGGAATAAACAAAGTGCTAAAACACTTTAATGAGGAATGCTGACAGTGCATTTGTTCATTCTGAGTGGCAATTCATTTCACAGATGTAATGTCTACCTTTGGGTCCAAACAAATTGAACACTGCACGGATGAGAAACTAAATCAGATCTTATGGTCATTCTCATAGGACGAAACCCAGACTATCTTCTACAAAGTCACTCCGAACATGAAAATGAGATGAGCTGAGAATTTCCTGAGACTTGAAAGAAATCTTACGCTTTATCTCCCTTGTTCCATGGATATTCATTACTTATTCTCATGGAAATGTTTGAAAATCCTGTATTTTCCTAAGCATCTCTCACTTTTCCGCTAATAAAATATCTGTGGCTGTGCTGTGGATTTCTCACTGTCGAAGTGCTTCTGGCACATTTGATATGGTGTGAGAGACAATGAGGAAAATGTGTGTTGCAGGAGAGACTGCATGTCACAGCACTGTGGTGAAAGAAACCATCAGTTTGGTGAAGGTGATAATGCAAAAGGGCGATGATGTCAGTAATCCTCAGTCCATGGAATAAGTTTTCAGACACAACTGTTACAATCTCATTTACTTTGGTATTCACCTGTGGGCTAAACTGCTGTGTTGTCTTTATTTCTGACATGGGCCAGAAATTTCTTTGCATCTGTCCTCCTTTTCTTCCTATTTCTCTCAACCTGTCTCATCAGTAGCATGTCTGTGCGTCTTCCATAAATCCTGGCTTCAGAATTGCCCAGGAAGGGAAATCTTGTCGGAGAACTTTTCTGCAGAAGTTCGGTCTTCAGTAAAAAAGGAAGCAGTTTTTAGACCCTGTAACCTTACGGAACTGTGACCCGTGGGGAAATGCCTGTCTGAGCCTGCAGGCAGCCTGATGCAGTGAAAAGAAGCACCAAACTTTAATCCTGTAAGATAATGGTACTGACAAGACCTGTTAATGACTTCACTGTCACCCATTACATCGCTAATACAACTAATCTGAAACTTCATACCGAGTTTTCTCTTGTGCCCAAGACCACCAGTGCTTCATATGCAACTATGCAAACACTCTGCAACCTCAACTGTGAAGAGAAATATGCAATACGACATTCTGACGTCTGTGGAAAGTAATTCTAAACCAAAGTCAGCATAAAAACTATCTAAAAAACACAAAAGGGCAGACTGTGCAAATGTATCCACATTAATGTTTTCTTTTCAAATGGAACTGTTGTTTTGTGGGTCCAGATGTATTATAAGGTAACATTTGACATCAGACATGGCTTCATGGTTTGCCCCTTCAATTAATACAGATGGCTTTGTGGCAGTGATATTATTAATTTAAAATTCAGATGTCTGAAAGTATGTGTTTATGAAATATTCATATAATTTCTTATCTACCCTTTTGAAATTGAAGAGCATTGCTTCAGAGTGCACAGACTTCTGATTTTCTTTGCAAAGCTGTCTTTCCAATTTTTTTCTCATGTGGATGCATTTCCTTCTTCCATTCTCTCCTATAGTCTTCATGTCATGTCACATCACAGCACGCCACATCGTCTCATCTCACTGAATCATATGCTTCAAAAAAGCATACAACAGTCACAGAGAGCAAATGTTCAAAAAGGCCTCAAAAGTACAACAACAAAAAAGAGGTTGAAATTTTTGATAAGCAAAAGCATAGGCTGAGTATCAGGAAATATTTGTGATCATATGGAACTGGGGATATAAAGTGTTAGGCACTTAGCAGACAAATCCCTGCTCACTTTAAATTAGAGTAGATAAAGAAAGGAATTATTATTAATACGCTAACACTCAGTAAGGCTCTCTCTTGACAGAAAATATCTAACTGTCTATGATAAAAAAGCTCTCTTTGAAATGCTGGAACACCTCTGCTGCCAGGATTTGGCAAGGCAGACATGTAAAATCAGCATAGTGCCTTGTTGCAGGAGAGAATAATATTTTCATTATACTGTTAATCTGAATTACCCCTGAAGAGCAGAAAATCTCTGCAGGACAGGTGGAAAATAATGTAAATCCAAACCAATTTTTAAAATTTCTGTTTTCATTTCTCCAGATTCTGCAGCTTGCTTGTTGTATTACTTCTTCCTATAGGGTTGGCTTTTTCCCTGAAGATGCTACTGGGCTGAATTGTCACTTGATAAAAACTGGAAGAGTGCAATAAATGCCAATATTTTATTTATGTTAGTCAATGGGCTGGACACCGTATTTAGCAATTGTCAATGCCACAACCTATGAGTGTAAGGAAATAAGTTTAGAAGAGAAATTTACTGTTACTTTTTATACTGACACCTCCATTCCTTTTCAGCCAAACATCTGCATGGTGCATATTTGTATACACATGTGGCATGTATATAAACGTGTATTTTGTCTTTATATATGACTGTACTATGTGTATATTACATTTTTACTTCAATTTCTTTCCTGGGAACATCAGAATCTACTTCTACTGAAACGAACATTGTAGATATTTCCATCCCATTGAGTTTTCAATATTCTTCAAAACTGTTACTGGTCCATTGCCTAATTTCCAATTGAGAAAGCATGAAAGTTTCCAAGAGAGGGTCACTTATCTCTCCATGTAGATGTTTAATAAAAGCAACTTTTCAGAGAGTTAGACATTTTTCAAATCAAATCTGCTACAGATGGTGGTCTAATCTTACTCTTGATTACTTCACTGTAAATATAGTGACATTTCATTGAAGTAAAGGCATTTTAAGTGAACTACTTTTATGGAGAAAAAAAATCCGGGTAAATAGAGCCATTATGAGGCTGATGAACTCCTTTACATCCTACTCACACTATAAAATAAGATTGAAGTGGGACGTAAGCCTTGCACTGTGCATGATGAACTTCTCTTACATGATGAATGCTAAGTAAGTGCATCCACTCAGGTTCTGGTTTGCCCTGCTAATAGCGACTATAAGTAAGAGCTAAGATTATAAACAGGAACTAAGATTAATATAAACTATTCCTTTCCCCTTTTGTTTCTCCTTTCTAATGCTTGTAAATAATATTTTTTTTGTTAGGCTTCCATTTGTATTTCATTATATGAATAATTCTTTCTCTCCGTCCCCTCCAAATCAAGGACAAATTTCTCCTTTAACTCCTGCACCAAAATGAAATGCTGAAAAAAAACCCCTGCTATAAATTATGCCTCTGGCTGCATGGCTTTGCAGAAGAGTCTGGGGATACCGATGGACCACAAGTTGAACACGAGCCAGCAATGTGTCCTTGCCACCCAGAAAGCTAATCCTGGGCTGCAGGAGGCTGAATGCTGGCAGCAGATCGAGAGAGGTGATCCTTCCCCTCTGTTCAGCGCTGGTGAGGCACCACCTGGAGCCCCGTGTCCAGATCTGGGCTGCCAAGTGTGAGAGAGACACGGAGCTGCCACACAGAGTCCAGCAAAAGGCCACTAAGACAATTTAGGGACTGCAGTTTCTTTCCTATGAGGTGAGGCAGGGAGACCTGGGACTGTCCAACAAGTACAGAAGTCTGAAGGGAGCGTTTAAAAAAGGCAGAGAAAGGCTCTTGCAGTGGTGTCCAGTGACAGAAAAAGAGGAAAACAGCATAAACTAAAACACAGGAGGTTCCATCTGAACATCAGGAAATGTATTTACTGGGAAGGTGGTAAAGCACAGGAGCAGGTTGCCTGGAGATATTGTTAAATCTAGATTTGCTGCATTTTCAGTCATTCTGAGGCTCTAAGTCCAAAGCGGTTTCTTACTTTTAAAACTCTTAATGGATTTGCTTGTTGTTTGCGTCTTATGTTCTCTCTGCTCAATCTGTAAGTTCTTCCTACTCCCTTCACATTCTCCTCTGAAGAACATAAATCTTTTATGTGTCCTGTCTTTACTCAGCTATGACTTGGTTCTTGTCAAAATAATTTTCTTTCTTTTTCAGGCAAACCCCCCTAGATTCTCCTACTGTGTTTGCCTTCAGCAAATAATTTTGGAATGTTGTTGTGGAATTTCAAATGAAGTGGTGGTGTGTATGTGGAGACATTTTTTGACACAGAATCCTCCTTCTGCATCATTTTAATGGTACTTTTCAACCTTGGGGGAAAAATATTCACTCTTAGGCACTGGAACACTACAAACTTGAAGAAAATGAAGTTAGTTCTCCAGTTTATATTAATGGATTAGGGATAAATCTACAATTTTTTTTACCTATGCCACCATCTAAGCAGATGATTAAACAAGGCAGAGGAGATCCAAGAATGTATCTTTAATCTGACTTGGTATGCCAAAATATGAAAAAGCAGAAGAGACTGATGACTAGAACATTATGGATACAACTGCCTAAGAAATTAAGAGTAATTCAGTATCGTGGGACCTTGACCATGATGGATCAATTTGAAGAGAGGGCTAAAAGGGGTGCATATTATTTTTTTTATTTTTATCATCAGATTAAAAGACTCGGTAATTGACATGGTACATTTCCATGTGAATGGGATCACAGATCCCAAGGGATGCAAGGACAACAATCGAGTTGCTAGGATGGAACACACACATCGCAGTCCTGTGCAACCCTAGCAGCACTGTCAGAGCCTTATAACAAAGGACAGGATAATTTTACAGCATGGTCATCCAGATCCACAAAAAGACTAGAACACCTAAATGCTGAGCCTATTATCCATAGTTACTCCAGCTAATCTATTTCAGTGAGAAGATGTAGTTTAAGAATTTCTTGACTGAGTTATTTTAGATCCTAAGATACTGCTGCTATGCTTACCCATCAGATCACGCATATGTGACTTACAGTTTATTTCGTCTAGCTTTGCCCTGGCTGTACCCTGATAGGCAGTCTCTCAAAGCAGGCACGGAAAGAATTGATAGAACACAAACCTGCAGTCATGAACCAGCATTTGGTAGATGATAAAGCTTATCTTTGACATGGCCATTAGGGAGACACAAGATCTGGATCTCTTTCATTTTTAGGTGTTTTATATATGTAAATTCCTAGCTGTAATTAGAAAATGCTATAGTAATATGGCCCAGGATTTGTAACTCCTCTGCCCTTGGATTTTCACGAAATGGAACTCACAGGTTCGTTCCTTATTGTATTTAAGAAGGGCTTACAACCCAGGAAGAGCAAGACGCCAGATTCTTCTGACAAGGTCCTGAACAAGAAAGGGAAAACTGTGTCTAGGGAGGAAGTGTCTGATAGATTTTCCTTAATTCAAGTGGTTCTTGCAAATACTTACTTTTAGATTCAGATAGCAAAACTCTCATAAAATTGATCTTATGTAGTCCAAACTTGACTTATGGATCATTTAATGGTCTATTAGATTGAAAATACTGATTAAAAACTGCTTAGTGTTGTAAAATGCCAACATGAAGATCCATTTTTTGAAAACTCGCCTCTAAGGGTAGTGCTTGACAGCTGGGAAAAAAAAAGAGTGCACTTTCTATCTACATAGAATGGGTTTCCTAAAAAAACATTTACGTCAGAAGGATCAGAGTGTCCTGATTGAGTCAAAGAACTCAATTGTGAAAGGCTTACTGTGATCTGTGGGTGAATAAGCAGTGAACAGTCAGTGAGAGAGGCTGGTTTCCTGTCCATGTAGAGTATTAGTGAGCCTGCTTTTGTCTGTTCTTCATATTCTCAACTTTGAAAAGAAGGCCAAAAATGTGATGAAAAAGAGAACCATAACAATTAATGGAGGACCAAACAAGATGTGTGACAGGGAGACATTTAAATACTTCATTTTTAAAAGAATATAAAGAAGCAAATGTGACCCAATGATGGTAGAAAATTCAGAAGTATCAGATTGCAAACAGCTCTTTATCCAAACTGGGTAGTGTACAAAAAGTGCTAGGCAAAGAGCAATTAAAAATTGACACAGACATGGGAAAAAACAGTCCAAGGTATCTTGTAGATAGACACCTTTCTAGTAAAAAAACTTTAGTCACATGTAAGTTAAACTCAACAGTGGGTTAAGAGGTGAAGTGTACTGTCCTGGACCTTAATAGCAGAGACAGTAAGGTACATTATAATTACTGTCTTTTGTAACAGAGCAACATGAATAGATCTATTTTAAAATAGCTTATTTCAGATATGCCTTGTCATTCATATCTGTCCAACTAGCTGACTTCTCTGAATAAACCTGTTTTTCTTATTTTTAATCTCCTGTTCACTTGCAGAGTTAGTATGATTCAAAGAGGGCTAGAGTCTGTTCCCAGCAACAGAATTGTTTATAAATGATCAATCTGTTTCAGCTGTCCAAAAGCATGGACAGTAGTAGGATTGGCTAAAAGTGGTCAAAATGCAATGAGAGAGAGTTGCACAGATTTAACTCAAATTTCAGTTTTAGCCAGCAGCCTGTGAAGTTTCCAGCACCACTGTAAACTGGAAAAAATCCAACCTTACTTAACATGGCCTGAATTTAAGGAATTAGTTTTCAGAAGCAAACAGCTTTATCACTGTCAGCAAAGCACACTTGGTCTTGTATAAGATGCATAAATAACAGGCCAAACTATTAACTATTTGAGGCATAGATGCCAATCCATTGCACTCATAATTATGATTTGCTCTTACGGCAGTAGACTAAAAGACCACATTACTCTGTTCGTTTAAGGAACAGAGGTCATGGCAGAAACTAGAAGGAAATATCAATATATTTCCATGAATCTGCATGTTTCAACTGAAAATATATCAAGAAGAGAGTTTTCTCATCACCCGGGAAAGGGAAATGAAACAGCTAAGCTCCAAGGCTTTTTGAGGGCAGCTCTGTATTTCAGCTCAGCAGGACACTTCAGTTCTGTATTTCAGCACACCAGGGGGAGCGATTCCTCTCTGAACGGGTCCCAGTTACAGCTCCGCAAGGTCTAGACGACACAGTGGTTTTTCTTTAGCTCAGCGCAGACCTTTCTGCAACACTGAAGTGGAACAGCTTCATAGAGAGCACGATGACCTTGAATGCCACAACAAAAAGTAAATTCTGAGAGAGGTGCCACTTTCTCCATATAGCTTTGAAAAGTCAAGGATTAGTCTAGCTTTTTGGCAGAGCATGAGGTTTCCTCTGCCATGCTGTCTTTTAATGATATCCAAAAATTCAAATTTACGTGTGATCTGCAATCCTCGGGATGCCTGGTACTCATGAATGGTTCCTAGCACAGAATACATGTTCATTGCATTGCCCCTCTGGCATCACCTGGTTTCAGGAAAGAGAAAGAGTAACTTTTGTTCTGAACCCAAATCTACTGCCTAGTTGCATCTCTGTGTGTAATAATTGTGTAGCTGACTGGTGAGAAAATGTGCCAAAGGCAGGATGGATCCAGGCTGGTTACCTTCACCTGGAGTAGCCCTCAGGTGGACTTGTTGGCTGTAATCCTGACCAAGGAAGATCCAGTGGCAGGGACAGCTCTACCATCGTTTGTTTGTTAAAGGTACTTTCTTTGGTGGTGTTCACCATTTCCCACTTCACCCACGGGTTTCATTCAGCTTCATAACACATGAATTGTCTGGCACTGGCTACAGCAGCTTCTTTCTTTCTGGATAGCCCTAGGTGCTGAATACATTTGTGCTAAACAGACAGACTCTTCCAGCATTTCCCTCCACTAAGCAGCTTGTGCTCCCTCAATTAGCCCTAATACAACATTGTCGAAGCATGCACTAAGATTACACCCTCCAATTTTAACAAACCAACAAACAAACAAGCAAACAAATAAACAAACAGGAAGGCAGGGACTTCAGCTGTTTCACCTGCATGTGCATTGAAGCTACTTGGGTGCAAAGCACAGAAATCACTGTGTAAGTCACACAGCCATTGAGCCTTTCCTTAAAATCATTTCAGGCATGGAAGAAAAATGTCTTCGCTTACGTACTTGTCTTTGAACACTCTGGTGAGCAAGGCCTGCTTCTGACAGAAACATGCCATGGCTTAGTGAGGCAGGAGAGCACAGGCATGTAGCTCCTGGCTGAGAATTTCCCTTGGCTGCCAAAGCAGCATAGGTGGGAACTTGCTTGCCCAACGTGCTCTCTGGCAGCACAGTACATTAACTGACATCCTGGTGCAGATCCAATTATCTGTCTGGGAGGCTCTCCAGAAACAGACACCAAAAAGACAGGTTCAAGGAACCTCATCAGGAATAATTACAAAACAGCTTGCCTTAAGGTGAAGTTTCTTCCTGTTTCCAGACAGTGAAAAGTTGGTGTTCAACACAAAGGACATTTAATCTTTGAAATATATTCTTTCTAGCTATAGGTATGACTCCTCTGAGCTTTCATACAAATGCCTCTTCTGAGCTTTCATACAAATGCCTAATGTCCTCAAGAAGGTCTATGCATTGATCCCCGTGCATTTAATTTATTCATCACTCTTACATACCGCACATTATACAAATCATCTCGAGTAAAGGTGGGCAATAACTTGTTAGTCTCCCATTGCATCTCTGGCAAAGAGTACAGCTCTGTAAGACTTTTTTTTGCCATTGTTTCTCACTCTTCTGGTGAAGGGCAGATATCAGGTGCCTAGGTGAGCCCACTCCTTTCCCTCCTCATTCTCATCCCTGCCTGTTGAGGGTGCTCATATACTGCAGGACATCCCAGATGACAGTGGAAACAGAATGTAGAATTTCTGGTTTCAGATGATTGAGAAAATAAGATTAGAGTAATTCTAAAGCTTTTGCCATGACTGCCCTTCCTCCATGCTTGCAGAGTTGAGTAACATGATGGCAAATAACACAAGCACCTGAAAATAGGGAACACACTGGGAGTGAAGAAAATGGAGAGACTTCTTAAAGAAAAGAGTTATCCATTTGCACTCAAATGTGATGCCAAGCCTGTCCCTTGTGCAGTTCTAAGTCTCGTTGTCATCAGAACAGGATTCAGACAAGGCTCCCATTTCATCTTCTATGGCACAAAGAGAGAGAGGCAATGTATTTTCTGCATGTAAAGGCTGAAAAGAGGCCATAGGATTTGATCTAGATTGTGAATCTCTCCACCAATCCTGACCACTCAAGGTGTGGAAAAGAAAGGCTGCCTTGTTTCCCCAAATGGCACACAGAACTTCTAGAATACACTCATATATGAGGATGCATACATGCACTGTTGTCCTCTGGTGAATATATATGGAAGGTGCTAGAGACCACAGATTCCCCTCAACATCTTGTGCTCAATATGCTTCCTGAAGAGGACAACACTTGTTCTGTCTCAGATGCCGTGGGTGGAGCTGACAGTCAGTCAGCATACATGTGACTGGATGTGTGAATATTACAAGTTTCCAGAAACCCCTTAAAAAGCACAGACTGAAATTTTCTAGGGTTGGACTCTAGTTGGATGTGATTTGGGTTTTTTTTTTGTATTCTTCACACTCTCTTTGTACTGTCATGAATGTTTTATTCATGTTTTCTTTTATTGTTTTTGAATTGACTTTTTTATATCCTGAAAAATGCACTGCTGTTCTCCCTCTTCAGCTAAAAAAAATTAACAATAATGTTACTCTAATGGTGTAAAAAAAGAGTCTGAACTGCAACTATTCTGGAGCACCTCCTATCATATTATTGGACTCTTCAACCACTACTAAATCTGGCTTTTCGGTCTTCAGTTGCTGGGTGGACTGGGGGAATCCTTAGATCCATACAGGAGTAGTATCTGAAGAAGTTGTGATGTTCTAACTTTGACAGCTGGAGAAATAAAACAGGTACATGTCTATTTCAGTGAGCCAACAGATGAGCGCAGACCACAACAACTGGAGTTATTTCCTCTCTAGACACAAAGACGTATCATAACTGGGGTCTTGTTTACCATTTCCATTTCCCTTCCTATGTGCTGATGAGGTAGACAAGTGCATAGTTTATGAGTTCTCCTCACAAATTCAGCTTCACAGGTATAGACAGAGAGATACAGTCTAGAAGCTCTGCTCCTTCTCGAAGCAGATCTTTCCTTAGGCAGGTACTAGGCTGTCTGAAGGGATGCATAAACTCTGCCATTCTGGTCACTCTCATGTACCTGTACCAAACAAAATTGATCCCAAGAACATTCTTAACCCTTTTTTCAGGACTGAAGTGACTTGTGGGGCTGGTACCATTCCCTGATGACTCTGGACAAAACTTGTGAAAGACATTCACCTCCCTCATTCTAACTGTCTGTTTGAGTTGACTACTGCAGGTCTGCATTTCTTCAAAAGCAATATTCAAACAACTGTGCTCAATGGCTAAGGTGAAAAAAAAAGAGGAATTATTTTTCAGTAGCAAAGGGCTTAAGACTGTTATGATATACTTTTCATTGTAATGGGTTCAGAAGAGAACAAAACCCAGGTTCTGGGTACTCAGGATTTCAGAGTATCATAGCTTACACCTTTCCTCACAATAATGGGCTTGTGAGAACCAGAACCTATTTGTTTCCCTCTCCACTTGCAAATCCTGCAGGATGGATTCTAGGAATCGTTGTTTATCCATTCTGTTCCAGTCCCATAAACAGAGATGGACTGTTCCTCACATCAGCACAAAAATTTAGTAATTCCCATCACAGAGCAGACCCAAGAACTGCACACGAAATAGCATTGAATTTCGAACCCTTTACTGTGAACCTCTTTACCAGGTGACATCTGTTTTTGCTTACCACATACTGTGCACTAGCTGGAACTTCAGTTCTGAACTGAGCTGGCATACCAAGTGATAGCCTGATGCTCATCTCCATCTGAGGAATAATCTCTCACACCACGATGGCATTCTTCTGAAAAAAATGCTAATTTTTTGTTGCCTTTATTATGCCTTTGCAGCTTTGCTGGGCTCTCAGCCATAAATAAAGCCTGCTGATGACTTTGTAAAGTTGTCAGATACCTTTTGTTGGCACACAAGAGGCAACAGGTGCTTGTGATCTGTCCAAGCCATTATTCCATCTCTGCCCCATGTTACTATAACCTTCCCACCCCAAACCCATTCCCAATGTATGATGTCAGCCACATTTAATTGTCACCAGTCATTTAGCTCTGCTTCCAAATCACGGCAAGGCTTTCTTTTGTTCATGGAACAGGCCATGTAGTGTGCACTCTCTGGGTGCACTAAGTCTTCAAGTAGCATACTGACATCTTTTCCTTACATTGAAAATCCCTCTGAATTCCCCCAGAACCTTTCGAGAGTTTGAGACTAGTGGAATAAGGATGATGTAAACATCACACTTCAACTGGTTCAAGTTGATTCAAATGGACTCGCATGAGCTGGATGCTGTTTAGAATCTTCTTCTGGTGACCAACGAGGGTGATACCAATGCGCTGGATGTCTCTGCAAAAGAACAGAGGATGTGGAAGTCGTTAAAATGGGCTGCTTGTTCTGAACAGTCTCAGCCCATTTTGCTGTAGATGCAAATCAATGCATATGGATACGTGTGTGTGCCTTTCTGTGTCTGAGAAACAGCTGATGAGGCTTCTGCTTTTGCCTGACAAATGTGTGTGGGTGGAGGGGGTGTTGGTAGAGCTTGGTAGGTACAAAAAGAAGGAGCGGAATTGGGCCACGAAAAGGATCACAGGGCTGATCTCCTACAGAAAAAAGAAAGTTGGAGTTGTTCAGCGAGAGAAAGAGAAGGCTCCAGAAAGATCTTTCTCAATATAAAAAGGGGTCTTACAAGAAAGGTGGAGAATTACTTCTTACCAGGCCCTGTAGTGACAGGACAAGGGGCAGTGGTTTTAAACAGAAAGGGGGTAAGTTTAAGTTGGAGATAAGGAAGGGTGATGAGACACAGAAGCAGGCTGCCAGGAAAAGCTGTGGATGTCCCATCCCTGTAGGCATTCAAAGTCAGGCTGGACAGCGCTCTGAGCAACATCATCTAGTGAAAGGTGTCCCTGCTCACAGCAGAGGTGTTGGACTAGATGATCTTTAAAGGTCCCTTCCAAGCCAAACCATTCTATGATTCCAAGAATGTTCCTTTTTCTGGATCCTGTCTCCTACATAACACTTCCATCCAGTACATGGTGTGGCTGGCTCTACATATCTGCTTAAAAGTGGTGATTATCTGTGCTAGCTGTCATGAATATTCTGATGTAGCAGGCTCTCTGCAACACCGACACTATGTTTTCTGATGCACACTGGATCAGTATTAGTGCTTATAAAAACAGATTACAAGTGTATCAAGGCATGGATGGTGTCCAGAGGCCGTAGTAATATGCAAGGAACAGTAGCCACTTTGCTTCGGCTTCCCTCTCCTTTTCCGTGTGTATTTATTTTCCATATAGTCAGTTTCTCAGACTGCTTTCACTTTCTGCACGGTGAACTCGGTGTCTGGTATGTGTTGCTCTCTGCCCTGCTACTTACTCGAGAGTCATGCGTGATATGACATCGAATGTAGCCAGACCAGCCTGGTCAAAATTGTCCTTGTAGCGGCCCATCTTGATAGCATCCAACCACTCATGGGCATTGCTGAGGGAAGGGAAATCTGGAGGACAGTTGCTCAGGAGAGGCTGAGATGGTCTGCAAAAGAGGCAGATTCTAAAACCCAAGTTATCGACTTCAGCTGACCACACTAGTAAAGAAAGTAAGAGTTATGAGAGGCAGAGAATGCAGCCTCTGAAGGGGACAGAATGAAGAACAATGACATTTGTTCTTCATGCCCTGACTCCTAAAGTCCCACCTTGAAATGCTGTTTCTGGGCTACGGGGGTCTCTTTTTCTGCTTGAAAAAAATCAATCAACCCAAGAAACTGATTCTCCCTTCCCATAGCCCATACTTTCTCAGGAACATTGTCTTCTTCTGTCCAAGATCTTTCCACACTTTCTTGGTCTAGACCTATTAGCTGGGCAAAGACCTGCAGTGAGGAGGTTTTTGAAAGAGACATGAGACCTTTTATACTTTTTTACCTTTGTGACTAGGTCTCCCTCTCCTAGATGTTCTCTTTGGGTCAGATAGTGACCTGTGAGACAATGAGTGTGTTTTTTCAGCTCCAACACCCATCAGATAAAAGACTTGCAGTAAAATGCCAAAGAGATGACTGTCTACATATGGCATTTGCTCTCTTTCTCCTCATCTGAACCTGTCCCAAAGCTATAACACTATTTATGTGCTGCTCTTAGTAAATTGGGCATCACTAGATACTTTTCCCCTCCCCCAGCTGTGGAGTACATTCCACTGAGACAAGATTTATAACCACAGGGAAAAACCCTCCAGGCCAGCAGGATGTAATTTCGTCATCAGCCCAGCAGCCAGCTAACCTTGGCACCATTTATCCCTCCAGAGACTTCTCCTTTGCTGACCTCCTGCCTCTTGTTCCATCACACTGCAAAATGCAGTGGGGAAAGTATGGGATGCAAGCTGCAGTTCTAATTACTCTTATCCAGAGACTTCCTTCCCTCCATAAGCTAAGGTCTTCTTTTCCTTCATCATCTCTTGTAGTCACACAATATGGTGTGATCGCAGAGTATCTCGTGCAGCTGTACCTAGATATGTCCCTCCCTTCATTCCCCATGATCCCTCACTCATTCATCCTCAGTGCAACTCATCGAGATTAATCTCCTGTCACATTCAGCACTCACAGCCCCCATTAACTGAATCAGGATATACAGTTCTTTCCAACATGCTTCCTCTTTTATTTTCCCTTCCTGTTTGTTCCCAGTCTCAAATGAGAGGGTTAGGAAAAAAAACTATATAGCCTGATTTATTGCTTTCTTTTTCTCATAATGCCTACTGAGACGAAAGTCCTATTATTTTGCATTAAATCCCTGTCTCACCTGCTGGTCCCAGTGCCAGTGGCTTTGAGGGCTGATGGCTTGCGAATCATTTTATCCAGGGCACTGACTATTTGCTCAAATTTGGGTCTCTGGACCCGCTCCTTCTGCCAGCAGTCAAGCATCAGCAGGTGCAAAACAGTTGGGCAGTCTGGGGGCGGTGGCAGGCGATAGTCCTGGTCAATGGCATTGATTACCTGCAGGAAAAGAAGAACAAACCTTTATCACAACTGGGAAAACAAAAAACCAAAGAGCTTCAATCACTTGGTGTGTATGACTTTCTCCTGCTCAAATTGATACAGGACAGAGAGGCAGATGTACATCCTCATCACTTCTGAAACTTACATCCTGATTGGACATGTCCCAGTAAGGCCTCTCACCGTAGGACATCACCTCCCACATGACAATGCCATAGCTCCAGACATCACTGGAGGAGGTGAACTTGCGATACTGGATGGCTTCAGGGGCAGTCCAACGGATGGGGATTTTGCAGCCCTGGGAAGCAGACAGAAAGCAAGTAGAATGTAGTGAGATTGGGACTGCTTGTGAAAACAACATCACTGAAACAATCAGATGTCAGAGCATGGTGTGATAGTCCCATTGATTTTGTCTTGGAAACATTGCTGGTTTAATTCATACTAAACTCAAGGTTTCCACCTTGTTTTACTGACAAGTATAAATGAAAAGAGAGAATCATGCCTTCTTGCTGCTACAAATCCCATGATTTTATACTTTCACAGCTTTACTTTTCAGCATTTGAAAGTGGCATATAGTAAAATCCTCCTGAGTCACAATCATTTGGAAATCTAAAGCCATTTAAATAATGGCAAACTGCAGCACTAAGCACAGATAGACTGAGTAGCTAGCATTAACTCCTTTCTCTTTCCATCTAGACCTCTCTGACTGCAGGTATGACCTGCAAGATGAAATATCATTCAGGTGTTGAAAAATGCAAAGATCTAAAAATTGTTTCACTTTTCAGTGACTGAACTCTTCATCCCGCTCTTTTTCAACCCACCTATCATACTCCCACCCCTTTTGTAGTATATGTGACAGGTGTCAAAACTTCATACTCAATAAACTCATTTGATGATTGGTTGTAAGCCCATAAATACACTTAGGCCATTTATTTTTCTGCAGGAAAAAACCCAGCTGTTTCTCCAAAGAGTGGCAGTACAGGATTTCAATCTCTCCTTCAGTCCTTTATCCTTCCTATCAAAAGCTAATGAAAGGGGGAAGATAACAGCTACATCAGGCTGTGAGGTTTGACCTATCCACCATCATGCGACAAAGAACAGCACTGAGATTTCACATGGCAGAGTGGCTCAAATACTCAGTTATTTTTAATTTTTACTGCTGTGGAAAAAACAGCCCACAGGACAGAAGGTTCTACTCCACTCCCCTCTATGATCTCACGATTGCCTAAAGACAGTACACCAAACCAAGGATGAACACAGGAAAAAATTCTCTCTGTCAACACTGCAGTAACTCACACCACAGCAGGAACTCACCAGACCTCCAGTGTAAGTGGGATTGGAAGCATCATCCTCCAGGAAGCGGGACAACCCAAAGTCCGACACCTTGCACACCAGGTTGCTGTTGACCAGGATGTTCCGTGCTGCCAGGTCACGATGCACGTAGTTCATGTCAGAGAGGTAGCGCATGCCGGCTGCGATCCCCCGCAGCATTCCCACCAGCTGCAGCACGCTGAACTGCCCTTCCTTCTGCTGCAAGGGAGGAGGCAAACACAGCCTCTTGTGACCACAAAATATGAAGCCAGCAGGGGAGACTAACAAAGAGCAGGACAACAAGGGGGATTTATGAAGTTAGAGAACACACATCTTAACATCAGCCAAAATCTGAAGGTTCAGGGACAGCAAACAGGAAAGGAGGGTGGGCTTAAAGCAATGAATCTCAAATGAAATTGGACCTTGGTGATCTTTTCCTGAAGGCAAACCTCCTCTTGTGGTCACATCCTCCTCTAGCATCCTGCACCTAATCCCACTAACTAACACTCACTACTAAAATGGTTAAATGAATGTGAGCAGACAAATCTGCTTTTACTAAGATCTTTACAATGGGTTCTATGCAATTCTACTCAATGGGTTCATGCACACTTCAAATTGTACCTGCCAAAGCACTTGTGGCTGAATTAGTGCATGAACTAATAAAAAAAAGGTGAAGCAGCTATACTACATAGATTGTCTATTTTGTGTTGCATTACTAGAAAACTCGAAATTCAAAAATAACTGCAAGTTTCATTACTTCATTACAATGTTGAAACTTGAAAAGATTCTGCGAAATGAAGTCTGAAAAACATTATTAGAAAGGAAGACTTTGGAACATGCATGTAAGCAACTGAGAGTTTGTACAAACATAAACAATTTGACACTATTTACATCAATTATTGGAGTTGGAGAAGTCTAAAATACTGAAGAAATCTTATATGATTGTTGAGCCTTTGAAATGTTTCCACCATGTTGGCCTGAAAACACTTACTCTGGTAATTTGCTATAATTTCCATTGCACTTGAAGAGGGCAACTGAGGACTTAGAGAGACAGAAGTGAAAACGAAGGACAGGCAAACTTATCAGATCTGAGACTGGCATGCAGCAAGATGAAGAGGTTAATGGTTGTGGGAGACTCTGGTTGAGGTACCCTGAGGAAGGAATCCAGTGATCCGTTCTCCATGAACTCTGTGACAATCATGACTGGCCGGCTCTTGGTGACCACTCCCTCCAGGTGGATGACATTGGGATGCTCAAACTGCCCCATGATGCTGGCCTCGCTCAGGAACTCCCGCCGCTGTTCCTCCGTGTAACCTGACTTCAAGGTCTTAATAGCTACCATGTATTCACGCTTCCCTGGGTGTTTCAGGCGCCCAAAGCACACCTCTCCAAACTCTCCTGTCAGGGAGGAAAGAAACACACCTCAGGTAAGGAAACACAGCAGTGAATTTTAGTCAGATGTAAGAAAGCATTCTACTGTGGGCAATTTCAGGAACTGCTTGGAAATGGGGTTACTAGAACTGTTTAGATCAAGGCAAAGTTTTTGGTGAAGGTTAGAGACTGCATCCTCAGGGTTCAAATGAGGAGTTCTGAGTCTTCAAAGGGCGTTTTAAACTCTGTTTAGAGCCAGCATCTAAGGGTTAGTAGGTTAAGATGCATTTTGGTAAAAATAAAGGTTTAGGTATCCTGGGACACTTGGTGTGCCATGGATCCATGGGTCTGTATCAGGCCAGTAGTGTGCCAGGTCTCAGGGTGAACAAGAAGACACTTTAAAATCTGCAGCTTCTCATACTACCTGATCCAATGACCTCCTCAATCTTGATGAGGGACACATCAATCTCCTTGGCAAACTCTCGAATGGCTTCATTGGGATCTTCATAGGTTGAAGGATCAATGTAATACTTCACTCCAAGTCCTGCAGTGAGGGAAACAGCCCAAAACATCACCAGAATCAAACCCTGAGACACACAGGTGTTAATGAGTCCTGAAAAGAGACAGGCCCTTGCCGAGTGTGCTCAAACACACTTACCTCGTGCACCGATATACTGCTGCAGGCGGTCTGTGTATGGAGTCTCTCGCCTTTTACTGCAGGACACAAAGGAAAGGAAAGTCAAAACACACACAAGAGTCTCTCATCAGATGCTGGGATAGGCTTCTCAGTGCAAGGCTCAGAGAATCCTTGAAATTAGGGGTAGCAGATGGGTGTTAAGATCCTGCCCATCTCCTGGTAACCAGTGCATGCTTGTTTTCTATGTGGTAGTTTTTACACCACTGTTTGCATCCCCACTTTAGAAATAACAAACGATAGGACCTCCACCACTACCCTGAAAAAAAATATTACAGTTTAGCATTACTGCCTTGGAAGTTTTCTTGCTATTCAGGATAAATTTGCATTTAAATTTCATTTAATTACAACAAATTATTCTTTTCAATTATAATCTAAGCCACCTCCTGTGATGCCTTTTAAGTTCTTCAAAAACATTCTAAGAGCTGTTTACTCTAATTCTCAATATGTATAGATTTCCCCAACTAATTTTCCTCCTGGCTTTGTTTAACAGCATTTACTTTGGCCATTCTTTTCATAAGTATGGTAACCAAACCAAACCAAACCACACAGACCCAGATAGATGGAAATCTGTTCCGTGATGGGATTTTTGCATATGTACACCAAAACAGGTATGGTCTTTATTATTGTGATGTTTATTGCATATATGCATCTAACTTCCAGTAAGCATAGGTCCTTCTCAGCACAGGCATTTCTCAGATTTCATTCTCCTTCTAAATGTGTATGATTCAAGCATTTATTTCCCACACAATCTAATTATTTTAGAAGTTTTATCCTATTCTTTTGCTCTAATTATATTTTCCATTTTCAAGCTATTCCCTTTGTTCCAAACAGTCTTCATTTTTTTTTCCCAAAAAATGTGCAATTCATACTAGTTTCCAGTCATCTTATTAATTAGACCAGATTCTAAGTCAAACCCTACAGTATCCTGCAGTACCCCTGCTGTCCGCATGGATTTGTGTCAACTCGTATGTTTTGCTGTTTCAGCACAAGATCTTTTAGCTGCTGATTCAGTTAGCATTTGAAGACAAAGTATCATGAAACATTATGTTACTTTTCTTGATGAACATAAGTAATTCTGACATTCTAAAAGCTAATTGTATTATTCTTACTTGTCAGATTTATCTCTGTAAATTCTGCTTTCAAAATCACAGACAGTTCTACCTTCAAAATTTTTTCTCTTGTGCAAAGAAATTGGCTTTACTGGTGGCCTATACCTAAGAGATCTAACTCTGCTGTTGAACGTGAAAGTCAGGTCTACATTAATGTTTTTTAATAGATTATCTAACAAATTAATTATTTTCCATATAAAACCACAACAAAATAATTAGCTAAAGTAGCTGTTTCACATTGCATATTGCTTGAAAAATGTGTACCAAAAATTTATAAAAACAAGTTAAAGTCATAGCATTTGACTATACATACATTCAGCCTTTTAAAGAACCACTCATTTCATCTGGTGTTCCTCATTTTCTGCATCTTCAAACTCACTTTTCTTATCAAGGACAAATTTAAAATATAAATTTGGTATCTCCACTTTTTCTGAAAAACTGTCTATTAGCTGTACATAATTCTTTAAGTATAAATGAATGTAATTTTTATGGTATTTCCTCATATGTATATTTACAGATGCCATTAATGTCTTTCCCCACCACAGTTTTGGTAATATTAACTTATTCTGGGTTTGGTTTATTTTTTTTAGAAAAATATATGCTTTATTGAGTTGTGCACATAATATCACATTTCCAGCTGTAACAAGAAATTGTATCTTTAACAGTTCAAAGCTACAAAAGGAGGCAACATTTCAAATATAACAATATTTGATAATTCTTTTCTTTCCAGATAGAAAAATATTAAAAGATAATTTACACAAGAGGAGAAAACAAATATAGAAAAGGGAAGAGAGCAAAAAAGAAATCATTAAAACTAGACGCCACTTTTTAAAGTTAAGTAGTTTATACATTTTTTTTAGGTCAGCAGAAAAAGCTAAAAAGTCCCTCTTGTGCAGAGGCACAGTAGAGCAAAGATACAGAAATCCATTACTGACAATCTAGGGGATTAAGTTCAAACCTCAGCAAATTCAAGGAGTGGGTAATGACTGTTTCTTTTCTTCAAATAACAAAACCCCCATTGTTTACTTTTGTACCTCTACAAAAATAGCAGCCCTTACTTTTTTCCTCTTTAAAATTTCTGTCCTTTTTTTTGCTGTAACAGATTAGGTCTACAGTCTCTTATATGCCCTTTATTCTTTCCAAAATGGAAAGTGGTATTTGCTTTCTTTAACCTATATTTTATGAGCTAGTGTTCCATGGAACCATTAGGGTTGTATAGATTTTATTCTTCAGCAAATGAGCCCTTGTGTCTCGGTCCGTGGTGAAAGGGTATTTATTACCTTCTAAATAACTGGATATGCATACTTTTATTCCTCCAGTCCTTCTCCACTACATTGTTTCATTCTCCACTTGCTTGCCTAAAATGCAATTTACAGTCCTTTCTTTACAGCAATGCATTTAAATACCTTTTGAGTACCAGCTTTGAAATGCTTTCCTTGTGTTCATGTTGCTAACTAGCCAAATATCAGCTAAGTACGTGAGTGGTTTACCAAAGGAGAGGCTCCTCAGATAGGAGTAATGGGGCAGGATCTTTCCTTAATTAGAGAATGGCATCTCAAGGACATCTGGATAAATGTAGATCAGGCTGTTTCCCTTGGGACGGGGTTATGTTGCGGGGGTAAAAAAGTTCCACTGTCTGAAGTGCACATGAGCAGGTCAAGGAATTCACCTCTTGAAGATGATGGCAAGGATGGCAATGGCAGCAATTACCAAGAAGGCCAGACCCCCGAGCGCTGAGCCCACGATCAGTGGCAGTCTGTCCTGCGCCATTTCCGAGCGCTCCCCTGGCAAGCAAGACACACACAGACACACACAAATGCAGAGGACAGGAATTGTGAAGAGTTTCCCTTCTACTCACCCAGATCTCACCCGTAACTTCCCCTGGTCCACTGACACCTGACAAACCACTTAAGTAGAGGCTAGCTCCATACCTGGGTTGTAATCCCATTGTCCCCTACTAATTTATCTTGCCAGTGACATACATGAGTACCTTTGATCCCTACCCAAAGGATGGTGATCCTGCTGGAAGGCAAGCTTCTGCACACATGCCTGTGCCTATCTACCTTTGTGTCCCATGTCCCATCTTCTCTTTAAGACACTCACAGGGCTTTCAGCTGTAAGATATTTTGTGACAGCTGAGGACCCCACTACAGCAGGGTATAGTGCTATATACTGCCACATCCCCCTAAGGAGATTTTTACTGGCACACTCTGAGCCTGCTGGTCAGAGGCACAGAGACAGCAAGGAGCAGGGCTGGGGAGGATGGCTGTAGCGTAAACAATACCCTCTGACAGAATGAAACTTCTCTGAGCGAACAATCTGCATATGCAAATTCTTATACAGAGAAATACAAGTTGAGGAGGAGTATCTGGTAGCAGTCCTCCAGAGGATAAGCCAATACACTTGGGGACACACTCAAGTGAGAGATGATCATGTGCAGACCTTGGTACGAAATGGCAGCACTTACCTCCCATTAAAGTCTGGAAGTACATCTTCCCACTGTAAGGGCCGTAGCCCACGGCTGTCCTAGCACGCACTTGGAAGGCATAGATCTTGCCTGGGCTCAGACTCGATATGGTGGCCATGTTGGTCTCACTAGTTAAGGTCAGTGAATTATCCTCATCTTCTGCCTGTGAATGTCAATGACCAAAATGGAATGTGAAATTTCTGCCTACACTGCTTGCTCTCCTCATCAAGGCATGATAGTTTCCATGTCAACCCAATATTCTTTGAACCTCTCACAGAGCCTCCCAACAACAGCTGCTATTCCAGACCTCACTTCCTCACACGCTACTCATTCCTTACTGCTGCTTTTCATTCCCCCAGGCCTGGGCTTCCCACAAAGCTCTGCTAAAGACTCTCAATCTAAACAAGAGTGAGAGACAAAACTACTTTGTCTGGTGGTTTACTTTCTACAAACTCCAAACTCATGTGCTCTCTTAGGAGCATTCAGAGCAAGAACACGTGGAATGTTGTATCCAGGAGGCTGCTAGACGTTATCACAAATAGCAGTCCCTTTTACCACTAAAAAACAGCAGACCTGCAAAATCCTGCAAAAACATTTATGTCAAGGATCAGTAATATGGAATGGGAGTTTGTCTGAACAGCCCCATACATCTCTTCCCCTCAAGTCAAATGGATTAGGAGTCACAAGAGATGGGAATGGAGGACAACTTCATGCTGTAATTCAAGTGCACAAAGAGGTATTTTCCACTCAGTGACTGAAACAGCGCATTCCTCCTCATAAAATTTCTTAGAGATGTCCATCCAGGCATAAATGGGGACAACAGACTTCCCTTCACAAACAAATGACAGACTTGCAGTGAATCCAATTCCAGTAGACATACTTAGAAACTTCATCTCCTTCCGCTGTTAGCTGTGTCAGCTGATGCTAAACTTACTGTTATCCACAGCTTTTTAAGCTTAAACAAGTGTCATCTCTTTTTTTAGAATGTTTTTTCCTAGATGTTGGGAAATGCAGATAGACTGATGTCAGATGGCATGTATATCACAAACTTCTGGTATTGCTACAGTTTGTTCTTTCCTCATAATTGAAGCATCCTTCTCCATCTTGTCCACCCAGATGCAGGGGTGCATCTCCCAGACAGAAAACGCACACAATCCCTTTCTGCTCACCTTGTCAAAGTAGCGTAGCTGGTAATCCAGGATGATCCCATTGGGCTGGTCTGGTTGAGGCCACGACAGTGTGATGCTACTGGTAGTACGACTCACCTGATGCATCATAGGGACAGCAGAGGGAACTGGAATAAAAAACAAAAAGGAGAGATTGCAAAGGGATAAGCTTTAAAATGAACTATAATTGAATATTCATTATGATGAGTTAATAAGTTAGGTCACCTCTTCCTTTAATTTTCCTTAATTTGCATTATTAAGTACTTTGTAAAATCACCAGAAGAAATCCAGGCACAACACTACTCTGCTGGGAGATACAGTCATTGACAACTTAGACAGAAAGAAAATGAAGAAAGTCACATCCAAATGATAATCCACAGGAGTTAAGAAATTGTCTATATTTTAGCTGGAATATAATTCTGATCTTCAAATGTGCAATTTTTACATGTAAGATGAGAAGGTCCTCCAGGCCGCTGCTTTGTTGTAAGGTCATGCTTGGACAAAGAATGGGATAGTGGTCAGAACAAAAGCAGATCATGTTATTTCTCTTCTGTTTCTCCCTCAGATTGTAATTCCTTTCCTGGGGAAATAAAATCAGGTGTGGGCTACCAGAGTAATGGAGGCCTTGCATGTGAAGCTCTCTGGAGAATGGAAATCCACTTCTACCGAAGCCATTCATGAACCCATATGCACATGTATGCACACTCTCTGGGTTCATGCAAAAGCTAAGAGAGTATGAGTTTCATCTTAGTAAGAGATTTCCAAGAAAAAAATTCAGGATAATTTTAAGAGGATCTTTCAGCCTGCCAGCTGTCTTTCCACAAAGCTCTTCTCAAGTTTTGCTTTCTCTCTGCAAACAAAATGTCATGTTGCCAAGAAACCTACAGGTAAGCAGCTAGGGAATCCTCATTTTCCTAATGGATGCAACATTTTCAGCAACATTTAAATTTTCCAGAAAAAGCATGCCAATGAGAAGCTGCCACCAAACCCCACTGGTTTTACAAAACAGACATAAACTTCCTTGATGTGAGGAATGAAGCACAGACATTTGGCAAATGATCAAAACCTGCAGAATAGCATTTTCTTCCCTCATTAATTTTGCAAAAGATAAAAGGATTGTTTTTAATAACAAGATAAAATTATTCTGAAAAACATATTTCAGATGGGCTTCAAACAGCTCAGGCAAGTGGGAACTAATTTAAAAATGTAAATGAAACAAAAATGTAAGAGTCTAAGCAATGAAATACTTTCTCTTCTCCTTACTCCTTTTATTTTTTACCATTGCTTGTCCTTCAAACAAGATTACACAACTACTTCACCTGCCAATGAGGATGTTGTGACAAGAATGAAAGACAGCAACAATTAACCAAGACTATATAGAACGTTTAAGATGCAGATTAATAACACTGTATTCAAATGTCAGGAGATAACTGGTCAGTTAACATTTGATCAAGACAGATTCTGCTACATTTAATGTTGCTAAAAGTTTAACTCCCTTCCACTGAGATATAAAGCAAACACACAGGGAGAGGTGCAAACCTAAATAGACAGCCACATTGCCCGGGAACAGCCCACTTCCTTCTAGTTTTGGATGAAGATTTTACAGAATGATCAGAGTTAAATCTTCCCTTAATTCCTCTCCTTCCCACCTTCAACAGTTATTTGTCTCTTGCTTCTCATTTCTTCCCAAACCCCAATTTTTCCCCTACCTGGAAGAATTAATCAAACAAAGAAATGACAAAAACATCACTCAAGTGTATCTCTTGACCATGTGCCACAGCATTCAGGAATGTTCCTATTATCCAGATATGTCCATCACTCAGGGTAATCAGATGATGGTGGTGGGGGCAACCAGGATAATGCAGTCCATTGTATTAAAAAATAGTAATTTCAGTGATTTGTACCTAAAAAGCAGACACTACTTAGGGCAAAAGCCATTAAAAACTCTCAGAAATAAAACCAGCTATGAATCACTGCAGGGCAGGTTGTCTTTAATCTGTCTCCCTGAGACAGAGTTTAAATTTTGATACATGATTGCCTCCCTTTTAAGGACCTAAAAAATCATGAAACACTGGCCAGGGAGCTCTTCCATCACTTCAAGCACAAGAGATACCAAAATTTACCTTTGAAAAATTACATGCTAACATGATGTGAATACTAATACTAAGGTGATGTGTAATGTGAACATAATTCTTGGTGGAGTAAGTACATTATTTCCTGTCAGACGTGTATTATAAGGTTATTCTCTCAGTGTTAACATTAGGAAATACAAAGTTCAAGATTTTATGTCTATATACATTCAAAGTACCATACCTCTGCTGCAACAGAAGTGCTAGATGAGTATTCTCCCTAGTGTGCATGCCAACTATTAAAAGTGTTTGTAACAGAACTTGGCTTTCAAAACTTTGTTTTGTATATTTTTGTCCAGTTCTATATTGATTTGTCAGTTTTATTCTTTCTTTTCTTTTTAAATGGGGTTTATAGACATAGACATGTGAGGTCCCTGTCTAATGGCAGCTGAAATCACAGGGCCTGATGCAATCCAATCTGGGAAGCTGGACTGGATGATCATTGTAGGCTCATTTCCAAGTATTCTATTCTATTCTATTCTATTCTATTCTATTCTATTCTATTCTATTCTATTCTATTCTATTTCCATTCCATTCCATTCTTCTATTTACTCAGGGCAAAAAACATGCTGTGAGATCATACCTCTAATTAAGACTGAAAAAGTAGTGTTCTTTGTATACAATTTAAATAATAGCAAATGTATGGAAAATTCCTGCCCTTATAGACCTAGTTAAAGCTGCAAAACAGTCCAAACACCAGAACTCCCAGATTTTATATTGCGTGGGTTTTCAGTTGCAACTCTTCTGCATTGCAGGACAAATTTTTTCCTGGCAGCAGACACGTGCCTGCAAGACTAAAAACCCATCTCAATCAACAGACTAGGTAAGGAAGGAATGTGAAGGAAGTGCAGACTCGTGTAACAACACATGGCAACCCCCACTTATGCAGAGCACAGCCAACTGCCATTCTCAGCAGACCATGAACATCTCTGGCATGAGAATTCAGTCCATATTCCATTCCATGAAGATACCTCAGGAAAGCCAGTGTGACTCCTTTGTGGTTCTGCCTGGAGGAGTCCCATGGGATAAGGCCCTGGAGGGAAGAGTGACTCAAAAAAGCTAGTTCATGTGCAAGGATTACCTCTTCCAGGTGCAAAAGCAGTCCATACCAACAAGCAGCAATTCAGGCAAAAAATGCCAACAGGCCTGTGTGCTGGAACAAGGAGCTGCTAGCTAAACTCAGACACAGAAAGGAAGTACATGGAAGGTGGAAGCACGGACAGGTAGCCTGAGAGGAACATGAAGGCATTGTCCAAACACGTAGACATGTGGCTAGAAAAGCCAGAGCCTATCTGGAATCACATCTGGCACCGCATGTCAGAAGCAAGAAGGGTTTCTCTAAGTACAGAAGTGGCTCAAGGAGGAGGGAGAATGTGGACTGACTGCTGGTGGCACAGGGGTCCTGGTGGCACAGGACACCTTCTTCACATCAGTCTTTATCAGCAAGACCAGCCTTTAAGAACCCCTAAGTTCTGCAGTCAGGAAGATCTTCTTCCTCATGCCAGATCAGGTGACTGAATATTTAGGCAAACTACATCATTCCATGAGTCCTGATGGGATGCATCCACCTGGGGGCTGGCTCAAGCCATTCTGACAATCTTTCAATCATCATGGTGACTGTGAGAGGTGCCTGAGGACTAGTGGAAAACAAATGTCACTCCTCTGTTCAGTAAGGGAAAGAAAGAGGATCCAGGAATATGCAGGGAGCTAAGCCTCACCTTCATCCAAAGGGGGTGGAGAATCTCCAACCTTGGCAATATTCAAAAATGTTCTGGATGTGGTCATAAACAATATGCTTGAGGTGACCCTGATGAGCACAGGGGTTGGAGAATATGTTCTCCAAAGGTCTCTTCCAAGCTTAGCCACCCTTGGATTCTGAGGAGGCACTCATCAATGGAGTATACAAAAGGAGTTCAGACAACTGGCTCATGGGTCATCCCTCCACTGGGATTCAAACCAAACCCTGCCAAGGCCTGTGTGTTCTATCTAGCCATTTATGTGTTTTCTTCCCCTTCCATCTCGCCTCACCATCTTCTGAAATTATACAGTTCGATCGAACTCAGCTAGGCCCCTAATGTTCTCTAACATGCCTCTATATTCTCTAATAGTAACCCCAAATCTACCTCTCCCACATTCTTATTTCTCTTTCGTTACCTCTTCAGGCATCCTATTTTACTCATATTCCAAGCAGATGACATGAAGACCCTCGCTTTGTTCCACACAGCTTCCCAAATATAATCAAGGAAGATCAGTCTGAATACAGCATGGAAATTCCCTTCTTGACATGTTTATTATCTTATCTTTATTTTGAAAATGTCCTACAACTTTTCCATGGATTTCAATTCAGTTCTGGCCCTTTCTCTAAACCCCTGAAAATCCTTTAAAAGTATCTTGGATTGTCTTTTGTCATAACCTTGCACTTTAACTCCCAATGGATGAAAAGTGCTTTAAAAGGGCAAATTAGTCAGTTATTTTAACTTCCCTTACCTCTATTATTATTAGTTTTTGTATATGCATTCCACTCATGCTTCATAAAGAGGAAAATAGCCTTCATGACATAAGATGCCATGTTTTACTTTGTACTTTCTATTTGCTCAAAAGGTTTCTGCTTTCATTTAAACAGTAACTGAAACCTGAATTGTGAAAACAAGTACATTTGTTCTCTGCTCATGCTGCAGAGATTGGGCATAGCAAAGAGAGAAACTGGAATAGTTCCTTTTTGTGGAGTGACCATAGAAATTGTTATTAATTCCCAGTCATAACTGGGCAAATCCATTGAAGATGGCTAAGTTGACAAATGTCATTAATGTCACTAAGGGAAAAATTAAAACTTAAAAGACTATTTTTGTTGTTCCCACATGAATAGAAAACAAAAAAGTTGAATTCTTATGGAACTTTGTTGAGTGCTCAGGACTGGCAATTAGATCATAAATATGCTAACAACTTACTACTTTGAAAAACAATCTATTTCATTCAGAGGACAATGAACACTCACACTCCACTTGCTGTACCTGCTGGCTTTAGCCTGGCAAAACACAGTATTATGTAGTTTTTGACAGCTCACTTCTTATTTCTTTCTTGTTTTGAACAAGAAAATGCCTTGTCTTTGTCCCTGATTTTACCAGCTAAGTCTACTGTACTCTTTTGGGTCTCTTTGGAAAAGCAAACATCTTCAAGCAATTCAACATTTCCCCTCATAATCTCCTAATCATACTTGGCATTTAATTCCTTTCCTCTTCTCATACCATTTCATGTGAAAATCTTCTGTCAGGTCCTCTTAAACTTCCTGGCACTACCCAAAACTCTCCTTGTCCCCATTCAGCCTCTTACACAAGCCTTCAGACGGTCTAGTGCTCATTTCTGCAGCGCTACAGATTTTTGGTATTGCCAGGTCCTACCTCTCTGATTCCCACTGATGCAGAAGGCTGCTGCATATATTTTCACAGGTACAAGGCAACCTGTCAAATAACCTTTATCCTCACATACCTCCATTAGTTCTCAGAATGCCTGGATTCAGTTAAAAAAAAACCTCCAATACATTTACTTTTAAAAGTCTGCATTGATTTGTTCCATGATTTAAATCTCTGCTACCTTTCTCTTTTCCTCTTCTTTCTAGGAATGTAACAACTGCCTGAATGAATAAGCTCAGTAGCATGTCTCTGTCAACAGACATTACTACATGCTTCAGTGAAAGTTGCAGGGAAAAAAAATGGTAGTTACAGGTAGTTACAGCTGTGCATAGAAAAAGTTTCTTCACAGTCCTTTAAATGAAAAAATGAAAACCTGACTTCTGTCCTGAGACATGAGAAGAGATATTTGTTTACCCTAATAAGGACACTTGAAGATGTTAAAATAATGAATAAAATTTTACCCTTTAAAAAAAAAATATGGTAGGAGTTTACGTTCTTTGCATTTTTGTGTGTCAGGTTCACACCTGTGAAGAAGTATAACTCCATTAGAATTACATAATTGCCTTCATGTTGTGGCTCCTCCTATCTGGAGCAGCCTTCCAACATGTCTCTATACATCCTGACATTTATTTAGGTATTCAGCCTCAGCACTTCAAACCTGAGCTGAAAGCAATTCCCTTCTCTTGTCTCATCTCTGTACAGTTCTTCCGGTGATTAGCACATCATATTTGCATTTCACACTATTACTATCCAAACAGGTTTTATTATTGCTATCCAAACAAGTCTCATGGTTCAGGTTAAGTCTTATTACAGTAAAGGATGCTTTTCAGTGCCAGCCTTTCTTATTCTGATTTCAGGTGCATGGTCACCGAAGAGTAGGAATATCATAATTCATCTGCCACAGAAAAATGTGATTGTGCAACCAAAGGATCCTATCATGCTCTGAAGAAGGGCCAGAAGCCTGTGAGGGGCAAGGAAGCTCTTAGAGGAACAGTTTTCTGGAGACAAAAATGAAGAATAAATAGGTAACATGGGAAAAAGCAGAACTGTTTCCACACAGAATATTGCCTAACGAAGCGGCAGGAATATTTTTTGGACCAGAAATTGGAAGAAGAGACAGAATTCTGACTGATGTATGAGTAAGCAGACTATTCAGAAACTGCCAGGACTGGAGAATCTTTTTTTTTGGTCATCTTTAACTGAATGGAGAGAAAATTTTTGCTATAGCCCTTTATTCTGAAAGTGTATCTTTCTCGAGTTTGCTTTTTTTTCTGTACCCTTCATGTTTTCCTGTACCCTTTTCATCTCTCTCAGCATGTAAAATTCTGAAATGTCAATATCTGCTTGTATAATAATAATAATAATAATAATAGCAGAAATAATAATAATTGTTATAATAACACAACATCAACAAGAAATGCTAAAGTGAAAAGCTGCTGAACGGATCAAAAGAAGGGGTATGCATATGAGACAGGCCATGTGATGGAGGAAGCAAGGCCTTGTTAGTGTGAGCTGTCAGTACAAATCAAGGGCAGCTCATCTCAAGCTCACTCCTAACAATCCCAAGGAAAAGCAAGGAAAGAAAAACTGTGACCAAACACAAAAAGAAGCCACTCGGTACACACTGATTTTTAAGAAAGTTGGCCTCCCCTGAAACTCCTTTACTGCACAAGAGAGGCATCTTAGGGAGAGGTACCCAAGAGACACAGAGACACCAAGAGACACCTGGAAGAGCAAGAATAGTCAGAAAAATCAAACAGAAGCAGAAGAAGAGGGTAGATTTGGTGATTCCAGGAAGAAGGAGGAAGCAGCTGCTCAATTAAGTTATCTCTGATATAGATAAAGAAGGCTGAGATGAGAAGCATGAAGAAAGAGAATTCTGTAGGATGTTAATAGAACGCCCACCTTTCTCCAGGAGAAGCCAAAGGGACTACCTGGAATTACCATACAAATTACCCAGCCACATTTTACTGTAAACAAAAACTGATCACCCACTTGCAGCCAGCCTCTTAAGGGGACCAGGGATCCTGTAGGTGCTCTGCTACTCAATGTCTGCCAGGTAACATTTCAAAGGGAGTAAATAGATCAACCCCCCGGCATCTGCTAACAGCAGGAAATTAGTTGGGGGTATATATATATTCCCTTTCTTTCCATATGATAGAAGCAGAAATGGTAAGATGTCATTTAACCAAGACCATGATGCCACATCTGGTTTCACAGCACTTCGCTGGAGCTTTACCAAAACCTTGTTTTGCAGGGGTTTCCACACTACACTCCAGAATCTCATAAGGAATTTGTTTCAGTTTAACATTTACACAACTCCAAATGTTTGCAGACATTTTCTGTCACTCAGTTCAAAATGTTCCCCCTCTTTCTCCTTTTCATCACATTGCTCCTCATTATATCCTCTTAAACAAGCTGTGTATAATTGCTCTCCGTATTAGCTTATACATGCTTGTGAAGAACAACATATGCCCAGCCTCTTAATGCTGACATTTAGCAGAACTCTATGCCTCTATGTATATGTCTCTCTCCAGCTCCAGTGCTTGTAAATGATATTTACAGGAAATAGAACTCCTCTGACTTCCCACACAACCCATTAGTATCTTAGTTTAGTCATTCCCATGGTTTAGTTTCTAGTTACAAGGATCACGACATCTTTCAATATAACTGCACAACACATTTTAATATCTCCACCATGTAAAGAGCAAAAAAAAAAATTGTTTCTTATTAACAGGAGAATAAGAAAAGGAAATGGAGAAGAGTAGGGGATAGAGAAGATGAAGAGGAAATGAAGAAATGCTCGCTAAGACCTTCTCTGGCAAGCTGATGCTCACAAAATCCTTGTTTAAACCCTGATAGTGTCCCTCTCCTGCACAATGAAATAACATGCTTAGTCTGACCCACAGCACTACATCTCCCATTGGAATCTTCTCCAGAGCAGCTTCTTCCTCAACAATCACATCAGCTGCTAAACTTGAGTTTTTCTGCCAAGAGGGAAGAATGGAAAGCCCATTTAGATAAGGCATGAATGAGAAAGGCAAAAGTGAAACTAGCCGGGCAAGATAAAAAAGGGCACAACACACAAGTAAAATGACAAAACTTCAGGACTCAAAAGATACAAGCAAATCAAATGAGAAGTAGAAACTTTGGGACTCAGAAGCAGAGGTCACCTCACCTGACTGGCTGGTGCTAACATTGATGGTGGCAAAGTGGGGAGCTTCTGAGCTCAGTTCAGTCACCAAGTTGACGGCCTGGATCTCGAAGGTGTAGTGTACGCGGGCCAGGAGGTTGGACACCTGCACGCGGCTCTCGGTGAGCCCCACCTGGCGTGGCTCGAACTGCACGCTGTCCCCGCAGCGCACACACGGCCCCGAGGAGCCTGCCGGACACACCTTGCAGATCACGTTGAAGAAAACATCCTTGCGGCCACCCAGGTCTTTCGGGAGGCGCCAGGTCAGCAGCACATTGGAGCCAATGATTTCATAGCTGAGGTCACGAGGAGCAGAGGGGATGCCTAGAAAATGGAATGAAAGATCAAAATCCCATGAAAGAACGGGAGAGGGGTGGGGGAAGGGAGAAGGCAAAGCAAAGGGAAAAGAACAGAAGAACATGTTGCTTTTTCTTCATATTCTTCTCTAGCTGTTACTCCGAGCAAGGCTAAGAAAAACATACTCTTTGCTACACTAAGCACTTACATAAACAACTGCATTAGCACATTTTAGAGAAACGAATTTATAAAGAAGTGTCTTTGTTTCAAGGGTGTGACTTGTTCATTTCCCTAAAAGAACAGCCATTGTTTAGGGAAGTGCCAATCCTTTGAAATTTTAAACTTTACACAAGCTTAGTAAAGATTTGTCTCTACTGAGACCTCTAATTCTCTCCTTTGGCACATATTATCTCTGAACTCCCTCAGATTTCAGCTAGACTGTTCCATCTATTGCTGGAACTGGACACCAGTTTTGCCTGCAATTATTCCTGGTGCCAGCCAGGTTCCTCAATGGCATCAAGAGTAAGCTCTGACAGCTGAAAAACTGCATATTCTGTGCATCCAACACTTCACTTGCTAGCATAGAGACAGTGAAGAGAAGGAGGAAAATGCAGAGGGTGAGAAGAAAGCATGGGGATGAGAACAGGGCAAGACACTGCAGTTCTCACTAAAGACACTTCTCACTAATAAGTGAGAGGTTCAGAAAGGCAGAAGCAGGCAGCAGAATTGCACAGCTAAACCTGGGCACAGACACAAAGCAAGACAGGAAGGGGAGGGACAGAGAGGCTGAGCTCAGAAACCGGGAGGGGCAAGGGAAACATTATTTACAGAACATTTCCCTCTGAGGGCTGTAATGAAACCCAAGAATCCTCATTCTCACCATTACTTTGTAGTTAGGTGGAGGAGCAACGGATGTTTTGGGTTATTTCAAAGGTCTTGAGAAGAGGGGAATTGCAGCCCATCTTCTCAAGAATCATTTGGGCACGTTCTCTCTCATTAACTGCCCTTCTTGCTTTCCAAACACTTCATCCAAACACTTACCAGTGCAGGGAGCATCAGAGTTGTCTGAAGCAGATCGATAGTACCGGTTCTGACACACACATTCCCGGGAACCTGGCAGTGGAGCGTGGCTGTGGGCAGGGCACAGATGGCAGGGATCGTCTCCCACAGATACTTTAAAGAAACCAGGGGGACAGGCTATGAGGAGGAAAATGAGAGAGGAAAAAGCAGGAAAATCATTAATTCAGATTTCAGAAACACTGTAATTTTATTTACATTTAACTTGTGCTGCTGCTGGAAGAAGTTATTGCACAGAGCTACTGCTGGTTTTGGTTCTTTATGGAGCATATATTGCACAAGTTGTGATTTCAAAACAGTTTATTTTATTCTATATGTAAGTGCTTAAAATGATTCACTGGCAGATGAAAGAGAACCAGTCCAGAGACAGCTTTGGCCACCTCAAACAATTGTCTTCTCATCATTCACTCAAAAAGCTTTTAAATTGAAGTCAAAGAGCTCAGGCAAGTGATCTGTCTCAAAATATCATACCCACACCTCATTCCCCCCACCCAACACAGCCACGAAATTGGATTTTTTAATGCTGCCTACAACAGTTTCATTGCTTAAAGTAATATACACTACCATGGCTGATTTTGCATTAAAACTAAGAGCAGACACTAAGATTGGCGGTGTTATTTTATTCCTGTAGGTCTGAAAACTTCCCAGTAATGGATAAAAGCATGTTAATTAGTCAAATTTAATCTGCAAATGCATAGGAACATGTATATGCAACAAGCTGAAACAGGGATGGAAAACCATCCTACAGGGAAAGAAAAAGAAAAAAAAAACTTACTAACAATACGGGAGTATGGCACATTCTCAGGTTTGGCAAAGATGCTATGCTGAATTGCCTAATAGGAGGTGCTTGGATCTTACATTGAAGTGCTAGGATACAGCTTTTACTATTTTTATGTAAGTTTTGTAATGTTGACTTTCTACATATTTTATGGATTTTATGGACTAACAAGCTCATGTGAAATTTCCTTTGCAGCTGACATTTGTTCATTAACTTCACAATAAAGAGCATTTACAAGGAACGGGAAACCTTCAGATAAACCCCAGATAAGCATTTGATGTCAAAAGACACAAGGGACACCCTGAAGAACAGAACTGTTCTAGTGATTACCATAAGCAGAATATTCCAAAGGATTGTGGAGCGCAAAAAGTTATCTAAAAGAAGAAAAGCAGGTAAGAGAAGAATATAGTATAGAAGTGTTATATGAAATTAGGATCATATGTGTTAAATTCCCTTTGGCACAGTCCAGAAATAACAGCCAGTAACATCTGTGGAGTCCCATCGGGTTTATGCCCCTTAATTACTTCATCTTCTCTGTCTAAATTCTTCTTGGATGCAGAGCAACCTCCACATGTACAGAGATAGGAGTGGTAAATCCTGCAACAGGTCAGACCATAAAGGGGACTTCAATAACTCTGAATGATAGCTGTCAGATAGGGGAGTATTGTTTCTTCCCAGCACTCAAAAAATGACAACATCCAGTGTGTGATACATTGCCATTTGGAAAGGAAAGGGGAAGGAGAGACTGTAATTTTTCACATGATAGATGATGGTAAGAAAAGTGCAAATGCCTTTGCCTTCAGGCCTTTATCCAGCAGAAAATCAAATTATTCTCATATGGAGAGATACGTCCATATGCTCGTATGGACAAAAAAAAGTATGTAAGATTTTATCCACTTTAGAAATTATACACCTTTCACTCAATTTAAGGCTCTCTTAACAGCCACAAATGTAGAATACAGTCTTCACATTTCTTGGCAAATGCACCTGTACTGAAACTACACATACAATCAATGGGAAGTTCTCATCCAACACACTGCACAGTCATTCAACCAAAATTTCTGGGATCTTTCTTTCTTTCTTTCAAATTTGAGAATGCTGACCTTAATGTGAATGTCTTTATTTTCTTAAAAGTGATTTTATCTCACCTGGGGTTTTTTTTGCATCAAACTCCTTCTTGAGCTTTTGTCAAGGCTTAGAACTAATGGCACATTCATTCCACTTGTCAAGGTAGACCCTGTAGAATGGTTCTTTTCTTTCATTCAGTACTACAGCCTGATATCAAGTGGGACAATGACCTTGCTGCTAGTCACAATAATGAAAATGAACAGGTAATGGTAATGTCTGCCATCTGTGTGATGCTAAAAGGGAATCAGTAGAGGGTACAGACTTTACCCCTGCAGTGCAAAAACATGTTTACCCTACAAGGACAGTGCTAAAAGAATTCAGGAAGATTCACCTTTAGCCCAATTGCAAATCCTATGGAAAGCTAGCAAAGCTGTGAGTGAAAAAATTGTCTGGTATTTAGTAAATAAAATTAATTTTAAGATAAACATATGTTAAAATAAACAAAACTTTATTTTTATATAGCTCTACTACAATACACTACCATAGAGACAGACTTTGGAATACATATAAGTAACAAATACTAGTGATCAAATACTTACACCTGTTCTTAATTGCCTCACAAAATCTAATTTCACTGTCCATGCACTGTGCTTGACATTATATGCCTGAACCATATGCAAAGGTAGGTTATTGCTGTTTTCCCTAGCACTGCCCAGTGTCCAATGCCGTTTGTCTTGTCACACTTAGGTGATTCCTTGCTACCTATGAGGTCTCTTACTCATTGAGGCAGCATCTATTTTTGAATGCAATCGCAGATCTGTAAGAGTCACTCAATGAAGAATTGTTTATTTATGCTCAGGAGTAATGACAGCATGAGAACAGGTGACTTCACAGAAAATTGCAGGTTTGAACAAGAAAAATACTTTGACTAAAGTAGCAGGCTTCTGAGAAAAAACTTCAAATATGAGCAGCAGACAAAAAAAAAAAGCCAAAAAAAAGCAAATAAAAGCCTAACCACATTTAAGAAGGAATCTGGCTGTTTCTGAAGCGATTTTTCAGTTGCTATTTAGGAGCAAAGCACCAGAATTAATATGACCATATCTCCTCCTTCCAACATCTCCAGGTCAAATATTCCCTTGTCCTTTAACTCAAGCAGAGGGAAAGAGCCATGTAGGCTCATTAATAAGCATTCCACTAGAGCTGAGTAAACTGAAGAAATAAAACTTCACTGCAGCTGTTCCACCAACAACACAAATGTCAGTAATATGTTCACATGTCCTATGTGCTAGCCGAGAGCAGACTGATGTCTTGGCTATACCAGGGTGTCTCAGATGGCTTTAGATGCTTACCTGTGAAAAACTGGATGGAGCTGGGAGCTGACAGCTGGAATAAGCCTCCCATTCAGAGGCACTGATCTTCAAGACGGACTACAACCACCCTACTATCTACTGGAGGAGTGACACAGCAGGGATAAGTGTTCCAGGATGTTCCTGAAAAGCATCAGGAACTGCTTCCTGACCCAGGCAATGGAGGACACAATAAGGGGAGGTGCCCCTGGACCTTAGGCTCACAAACAAGGAAGGGCTCACTGGTGATGTGAAGGCTGAAGGCAGCCCTGGTTGCAGTGACCATGACATGGTGGAGTTCAAGATCCCGAGCACAGTGAGCAGAGCAAAAAGCAAGCTCACAACACTGAGCTCTGGGAGAGCAGATGTGACCACTTGGGTGATCTGGAGAAGTCCCATGGGATAAGGCCCTGGAGGGAAGAGTGACTCAAAAAAGCTAGTTCATGTGCAAGGATTACCTCTTCCAGGTGCAAAAGCAGTCCATACCAACAAGCAGCAATTCAGGCAAAAAATGCCAACAGGCCTGCGTGCTGGAACAAGGAGCTCCTAGCACAGAAAGGAAGTACATGGAAGGTGGAAGCACGGACAGGTAGCCTGAGAGGAACATGAAGGCATTGTCCAAACACGTAGACATGTGGCTAGAAAAGCCAGAGCCTATCTGGAATCACATCTGGCACCGCATGTCAGAAGCAAGAAGGGTTTCTCTAAGTACAGAAGTGGCTCAAGGAAGACTAGAGAAAATGGGGGTTGACTGCTGGGTGGCACAGGGGTCCTGGTGGCACAGGGGTTCTGGTGACACAGGACACCTTCTTCACATCAGTCTTTATTAGCAAGACCAGCCTTTAGGAACCGTAGGTCCTACAGACCTTGGGGAATTCTGCAGCAAGGAAGATGATCTTTGCCTTGTACTCAGCTCTGGTGAGGCTATACTTGGAGTTCTGTGTTGAGGTCTGGGCTGCCCAGCACACTGGAGACATGAACACATTGGAGAGAATCCAGCAAAGGGCCATAAAGATGGTCATGGGGATGGAGTATTTCTCACAGGAGGAGAAGCTGGTAGGGATGGCACTGCTCAGCCTGGAGTAGAGAAGGCTTCCAGCAATCCCATGAATGTGCACAAATAGTTGAAGGGAGGATGCAAAGAGGACAGGGCCAGGCTCTTTTCAGTGTTTCTCAGTGGCAGGCCCAGAGGTGAAGGGCACAAACTGGAATACAGGAGGTTCCCTCTGAACACAAGGAAAGAATTTTTTACCATGAGGGTGACTGAGCACTGATGCAGGTTACCCAGAGGGGTTTTAGAGTCTCCTTCCTTGGAGAAATTCAAAAGTAATCTGGTCCTAGTGCTGGGCAACTTGCTAGAGATGACCCTGCTTGTACAGGGAGGGGGTTAAGGCGTACTCCAGAGATCTCTTCCAAGTTCAGCTGTTCTGTGTTTTTTCTTAAACACAAACCAATTAAAATGTGTGGATAGAGCCCTGTGGTCTTGGCTGCCTCACTGCCAGATCATTCATCATGAACATGATTGTGGGTGGACAGGGAACCATGAATGGAAAGTTCTTGACACTAGAGTACATCTCATTTCAGATGTTCAGAAGTGAAATGAGAATAGGATTGTCAGGTTCCCTCTGAGGGAGGGGCCTGAGAAAAGACTTAAAAAAGCAAAAAGGAAGAGATTCATGTGCCTGGTTCCACCCACATTACAGAAGTTGTACCTGAAGAAATATGGAGTGGAATACTGAGGAGGAAACTTAGGAGGAAAGATCTCTCCACAGTGATTATTTTTTATTGTCTAGTGAAAAAAATAATTACAACATAAACCTATAATCTCACACTGTTATTTCCAGGAGGGATGGCAGATACAGAGAAACAACCATGCTTTGAAACTCTCATTCTGCCCCTGGGTATTTCTATTTCCAGAAGAAAAACAGCAAAATTAAATCCTATAGCATACTGCAAGCAAAGCTGATTTACAGTGATTAAACATGATTCACATCTCTCTCACCTTCCTAATGAAAATATAGTTGGAAAAAATATACTGTGGCCTAAAATTTGTTGTTGCTTATATTATACATCCATAATTTTGGCTAAAACGGGTGGAGTGAATAAAGTAGACACTCACTGGCCTCCAGCAAAAATAAGCTAAAGAAAGGCCTCCAAAGGCAAACATTACAGCTATCACAAACTTTCTGCTTCCACCTGAACCCTGCCTCTGCATCCAGTCAGGGAGCTGCTTACATTCATGAGCACTTTATCCCTTCTCAAAACTGCCTAAGATAGGCTAGCCCACAGCACTCAGGACTTTAGCCCACAGACAGCAACAATAATTGTTCTCATGTTATGGAGCTTTTCCCGGCATTGCCTCAGTCCAAGTCACTATAAATAGTATATTGAAGGTCAAGTCAGGAGGAAAGAGAAAAAAAATTCCCTGGCAATCTAACTAGGCAAAAGCCACTTCCTTTTATTCAAGCAGTTACAGTGATCCTAGGGCTGTCTTTACACACACAGACAGAATCCATCTCCCATTTGTTTCTGAATGATTGTCCCTTCCATTCCCTCCTTACTGCAGATAATGGCATCAGGACCGCAAATGACTGTGCTCACTGGAGACAGCCGTAACAAATACTCAAGCTGAAGCAGGCCCACTGTCACTAGGGCTAGTGTTGCTTTCCTTTAGTGAACATTGCCACTTCAGGAGCATCCCAGAGAAAGCCTGAACAAGAGCCACTTCTCCTGAAACACCTCCACTGTGTTCCTGCAGAACAACTTCACACAAAACACCAACACCAGATAAGCCACAGGCCTTGTCAATGCACAGCTTAGCATTCCCCAGGCACCCGGACTTTCCAAGAAAACACAGATCCAGCTCTGATTGATTCACAATATCCGATGCAAGGACAGAGGGTTGCAGAGCTAGCACCTCAGGGGGCAGAGCAAGCTGCCACTTCCCATCAAGTCAAGTCTGCTATGAAAGGAGGAGGCAGAGTCTGGAGTGCGCAAGCGCTCTTCCCTCAGCTTGTCTCAGTCATTTTTCATATCTTGGCACAGTGTCAGAATGCCACAACAGTTCAGCTGGGCACAACTCATCTCAGACGTTGACCCAGTTTTCCTCATCTCCCCCTACAACGCTCGCCCCTGTGCTGCCTGTGTTTGCCTGACTGCTCACTGGAGACAAGTTCCACCCGGGAGGGCAGAGGAGCAGCTTCTGACAGACTTCTAACAATAATGAATAACAAAACCAGCAGAGAAAAGTGCTGGAATCATGGAGTGGCAGTGGAGAGAGGGGTAAAGAAAATGAAAATTAAGAGAGGACAGACCAAGAACCAAAGTAGTTAAGAAGGAGAAAGAGGCATTAAAAAGCTCACTTGGACAGTAAGGGCAGAGAGGAAATATTCTGAGAACTAAACAAAATGCAGCAAGGGGAGAAGGACCAAGAAAGGCAGTTGGGAACTTCGAGAGCTTTAGGTACACCCAGCAGTGACTTTAGGGTGAAACTGACTTTTTGTACTCAGATATGATTTGGAACTGTACTGGGACATAGGAAGACATTTAGAAGAGCAGAAAATTGCTCTCTTCTTCACTGACACAAGTGTTCTGCTTCTTATATGGGAGTTCTGCTCCCAGGTGTACTGTGGGGCAGCAAGAATAAATACAAGATGTGAGAGCATTGAAAATAAACAGTGTCAAAGCTGGCACTGGAGTCAAACTGGGAAGGATGAATGGACATAGATAATTTTGAGGCCTAGGGAAAACTGGGTGTGCAGAGCTACAGAGGGCCTCAAATGAGAATGACTCTCGGCAAAGGGATGGAGTTTGGCACTTAGAGGGCAGGATGATGGAAAGGAGTTAGCAACTGATTATATTGTAGAAATATGATGTAGACATTTAGACATTACTTTTCTCAAAATGCAAGAAAGATAGCATAATTAGCATGCAGAAGACACACTAGATAATATAAATTTTAGTGGTTTTTAGATAAAAACACTGCTTTATTCCTCACCTCACCCTCACCCTCTCACCAAATATGTCTATGGCTAGCTTATGGTGATAGTAAATTCCCACTGTGCCAAGCTATTCCATAGTGACTGTTACTGTGCACCTTGCATTGTGTTCTGAAGAAGGTGGGATCAGCTAGAGGTAGAAGCAAGGCACAGTGATGCAACAGGGCCCTGGGCTGATCTAGAGTTTCACAGTTACAACTGTTTGGGTGGGGAAGAGAGAGTGGAAAATGAAAGAAACATTAGGAGGGAAAATTGTGTCTTTTGAGTTTTAAAGAAGAGCATCAAATCAACTGAGATAAAATAAATGAAGTGACTAAGAACTCTTTCCTGCTTAACTGTTGATAGGAGATCAGTTGAGTAAGGGATTTTTTAGGTAAAAGAGGTGGAGCTGAAGCAATTACTGGCTAATTATATATGGGAGAACTGCCAGGGAATGGGTTGTGTGAAGGAAAAAAAAGGCAAAAATACGAGACGGAAGATCTGGGCAGGGTAAGGACAGAATATGAGTAGAGAGAATGCACTTGATCCAGGAATAGCAGCAAACTACTTGAAAAGCACCAAAATGTATGTGCATGTAGCAGAAGAAGGCTGGAGGAGCTGAGGAAAGGAGCAATATGGAAAACAAAAAAAGAAAATGGTAATCTAGGTCAAGGCACTAAACATTATTGTCAACTGTGAGTTTACCTTGAAATTAAAGCTCTTACCCAGACGAGGCTAAGACACTGTCTTTGTTCATTTTGAAGCAGAGCAGGCTGTGGGGCGGGAGCTTATGGCTGTCATCAGCCACCTAATGGGAGGATATGAAGAAGGTGTAGGCACAAGGTGGCAGAATGGGAGATAACAGACACATGTTGTAATAACCTCTTACTACATCTTACTTCAATCTTCTTCTACATAGGAAAAAAGTAATTTCACCATGAGTGTTGTCAAATATTGGAGCAGTTGCCCAGGGACATTGTGTAATCTTCATCTTCAGGAATAAGGAAAACTAGACTAGAACAGGCCTTAAGTGACCTAACCCAATTTGGTCCTGCTTTGAGCATGGGGTTGGAGCAGATGACTTTCACAAGTCCCTGCAATGTAAATTATCCTGTGGTTTTAAAGGAAGCATCTTTTAAGTGATTAAAATTTAAGACGAGCTTATTGTGCTTTTTTCTTTTCTTTGCTAGTAGTATGTGCATATTTTTAGCAGACTATTGAATCTTTCACTTTAATATAAATCTTAACATTCTTTTAGCCTCACACACTGGAAAAGGTTTATCTAGGCTGGTGAGATAGGGCATTTTTTAATAATACAAAAATAATCATGCAATATTCTTTCCAAATGAGACCTCCAACAGCTGCATGCACAGTTGCTTGCTCCTATAGTTATCAGTAATACAGATGTGATTCCTTTTGCAATCAGAAGGGACTACATACAGCAAAGGACATGGGCAATTTCATGGAATCCTTAGAGCTACTACAGATGACAGGCAGACCTTTTGCTTGCTTCATACTCTTAAAAACATCCAAGAAAAGAAGAGGGGAAAAGCAGCCATGTGGAAGGCTAACCTTGATAAACACCCAAATGCCCACCCAGCTATTCTCTTACTCTCCCTCCACATCAAGACATAGGGAAAAAATTGGATGAAAAAGCTCGTGGGCAGAGGTAAAGAAGTTATAAAGACAGGGAGCTTGTTTACCAATTACTATCACAGGCAAAACAGACTTGGCTTGGGGAAATTTAATTTATTGCTGATTAACATAGATTTGGGTAATGAGAAAACAAAAACAAACATTAAACCAACACCTTTCCTCCTCCCTCTCCCAAGTTCAACTTAACTCCTTCCAGTCCATAGTTGTTCCCTCCTCTTCTTTCTGGCTGGTGTTTTGTGCCCCCGGTTGAATATGTTTGTACAGAGGCGCTACACAAATGGCTAATCAGCTTCGCTCTGTCCTGAGCTCTGTCCTCCTTTATTTGGAAGTCAGCTTAGCACTTCATCAGGCTGTCATTTCTCTTCTCTTTTTTATCTACACTGTTGTTTTTGAAATATTATTTAAAATGTCCCAGTCAAAAATTCTAAATATCATTTTCAAAAGGACCTGGTAAATTAAATCCTATATGACTTTTGCTAAGCGAGGCACCCTTTGTGTATACATCTACAGAAAGAAAAGGAGTTAAGGTCCCAACCTTCTTTTTTCCTCTGAAAACTGCTATTCTCCTTTCTGACTGTTCATCATGGGAAGTCTACTCAGTTACTATCACAGGCGAATCCCACTCAGACTACATCCCACGGCACCTAAAGGGCTTAATAAAGGTTGTTGCTTCACTCTTCTATTTAGCTGGAGAAATTTGCCATATAGTAACAGAGAGCAGGCAGTCTTCTAAAAGTAAGGAAAGTATCTTAACTCATGATAGGGGCAGGGGGGAAGAAAAGGGCTTTCTAGCTATCTGCTCAGAATGGCTCTTAGCAGATTTGTTGTTCTAAATAAAGAGATAACAGCTGGTCCAGGAAGGACTCCACAGCCTTGCATATGGTGAGGGGGAAGGCAATGCCCACACACTCTTCTACTAAAGTGTAAGAAGGAAACTTGCTTCTCCTTCTTATCCTTGGTTGATTCTTCAGTCTTATTAAGAACACCCCTCTGCATTATCATCAGTAGAAATCTGCCCTTGAGCTATTGCTTTTGTTCTGTGTTTCATCTAGAACACTGTGGCAGCTCGGTATCATGGTGTACTTGTGTTCTTAGGAAGGCAGAACATGTCTACAGAGGAGAAGTGCTGGAGAAAACTCCGCATAGAGAAACACCAAGCAAGTGGACAAATTACATGAGCAGAATGTGGCTCCATTCAGACAAAACAGCAACATGTTAGCAGGAGAAGAGATCAGGCAGGATGATCAAGCCAGAGGAGTTTACAAGAAACATGAGGAGAAAAAAATACCCTCTAACATCATGATTCATATTTGGTTGTTGTTGCCTGCTCTAGGCTGCTCACGGAATCTCAGGAGGTAAATGATGGGAACTGAGTTTTGTAGCTTGATAGACTGTCATTATTTCAGATACTCCTTATAATATTAACCATTTTCATCCATCTCCAGCTTCTGTGACAATGACGCTGCAAGGATGTATCGGCTTTCACTGAATACTACAAAAAATGGAAGACAGGTTTGGTTTTTTTAATCCTTATTTTTAATTTGGCAAGCCTAATTTCTTTTTTTTTTTTTTTTGACTGCTTATGACTACTATCTGATACCAAATTATTGACAGGCAGTTTATTTAGACTGTGAACTAGTCAAGCTACTGATGCAGACAACAAATTTAGTGCCACACAGAGCTGCTCTACGTCAGAGCTTACTGTCTCTGGAGCAGCACTAAATGAATGTAGTTACATTTCTCTTAGAATGAGCAGGATAAAAAGGTACACATATTCTAATTATTCTCAAAGTTTAAACAAATGAAAAGCACTTACCAATTTTAATTGCTTTAGAAGTCTCCAGCACAATGACCTGTATTTTAATAAAGCTATTTTCCATGACCCAAATCACTTCGTGAAGCAGGAATTTAAGGTAACATATTGACAACAACTAATTATTTGTTGCATTTGCACTCGATGTTAACCAGAGTATTTGTTTGCTCAGTGTCTGAGCTGAACTCTTGTTTGAATTAACCCAACTTTAAAATTTTGTGTGAAGCCAAAACTGGGTTCCACATTACATTCATTTTTTCAAGTACTAAACGTAGCGCAGCAGCATTTCACACTGCTGAGAGATTTTGAGTTAGATGCATATTAAAACAAAGAAAGCACCAGAAGAACATCGTACACAAAATTATATAACAAACATAAGCAGTTTGCTCTAATGAACTGTCCTAAGCTTGAGATAGGAACACAGTCATGACACTAGACTGGGTGTGCAGGCTTGGCCAGATTTTAGCTCAACACCACTTCTGGTGATATGTTATGTATTCTACCTCCTCCTACAAACATTTCACAGAAATACCATGGGCCCCAGGGCAGAGAGTACATTACTGGTGATGATGATACCAATTATGACTGCTTTTTCTAGTCAGGACAGGCTTACAGAGCCCTGCCATATTTTCTCTGTCCCATGACCAGGCTGCTGCCACTTCTGTTTTTTGTCAGGAGAAAACGTAGTGGGAAAGAGCCGACTGGTATTTGTTTATTGACATGGACTTCCCCTGTAAATCATTGGTCTTACACCTTTTGTTATTAATATTGATGCTGTTACTGATCTTTTTTTTATCTCATTGCTGTTTCCAGTAAATTGTTCTTATCTTAACCAAAGATCTTTGCCTTTTGTGCTTCCAATTGGAGGGGGAGCAAGCAGCAGCCATGGTTTTAGTGGGAGAACCAAACTGGAGAATACCTTTCCTAAACCATGACACAGGGTCACTCCAACTCCAGTCTGAGGAGCTAAATGTGTCAGAAGAGGCTTCTACAAAGTAATCTCTGTGAGAAAGGATTTACTCTCCCAGCTCTGTGAAATTTTGACTAGTGCCAAATATTGCTGATGCAGAGAACCAACAAAAAAATGGCTGCCTAAGAGGGAGGGGAAAAAGCTCTCTCACCTTGGCAGGCTCGTTCCTCATCCACAGGCTGGTAGCCAGCCTTGCAGGTGCATCGTCCAATGGCCACCATCCACTCCCCTTCTCCATTGCAATGCAGCCGGACACTTGAGGACGCCGTCGTGCTCGTCTCTTCAGCGTTGGGTACACACGTCCCCGGGGACTCCACCAGTGAGGTCCTCTCCCCGCCAGCAAATGTTTCCGGAAAGGAGGCAAATCCTTTCACCACAGCCGGGCACTTGTAGAAGAAGACCTGGACTGCCACCAAGGACATGCAGGCTCCCGAATCCTGGAAGGCCAGGTAGAAGCCATGCTTGGTGAGTGGCCCAAAGCTACGTACTTTGACATTCATCTTGACCACCTTCCCAGTGCTGTCCACCTGGGAAAAGCTTTCATCAGCTGCAATAGTATCCACTTTGGTCCAGGGGCCCTCACGCCACTCTGGCATGTCCTGAGAGGCTGTGTCAGCCTCTGACTGGTGGTAGTAGAGTGTGAAAGTCTCCTTGCAGGACGAGGCCACAGTGCGCATGCTGGCACAGTCTCTGACTGAGAAACGGAGGCGGACGTGGACTCGGTGGGCTCCGCGCCGCTCTATGAAGTGAGTGCGCAGCCAGTTGTTCTGACCTGGTTCAGCCACGTTACACACTTGAAAGGTTCGGATCAGGCGCTTCTTGTCATCCAGGACACTTACCTCATCCCACTACAATGGATACAGAGCAGAAAAGAGAAAAAAGAAACAGTAAAAAAAAAGGATTCAGTGTTCAACTGCACCAAAAATACAGAACAGGTCTTTGTCTTCCCCTTCCTTCTCCATGCCATGTGTGCAAGACTTGAACCTGCTGCTGCTACATGCAGCACAGCACTCTAGACAGGACAAAGTATGACCCCGTAAAGAAGAGCAGTCAAAGCTTTGAAGTAAGAACTGTTGTGACAGAAAACATAAATGATGCAAACTTTGCACATGACATTGAGAATCTTAAAATCAGAGCCACACTTTCTTCCTTTCTATTTCCCCATCTCTTATCTCCAGAGACAAAACACATGACACAAACCAATTCAACAGAGCAACAAGACACTTCTTTGGAAAACACATTCAAGCAGAGGTCCCTTCTACCCAGCTTTACCACAGTGGGAGCTGTGCTCTGACATCTCTTATGCACACAAGCCACTCAGTATGGCCACTGCAGGGTCAGGTCCAGATCTGGTTTGTGCCTGGAGGAAGGTGCAAGGGAGGGATAAAGAATTGTGGAAGCAGGTTCCTGCACAAAGCTGTGAGAGAAACCCCTCCTTACCCTCACAACTAGCTCTACAGAATGGGTACAAGGCCCTGGGTATGGCAGAGGATGTGCACAACAAGATAGAAGAGAAAGAACCTGCTCAAGCATTCTCATGCAGGTCTGATCAACGAACTCCTCACAACAAGATCTGCATTAAGACCTTTTGTCAAGAAGAAACAACAGCAAGTTATGGTCATTAGTGACTTCCACCTGTGTGAAACAGAAGCACGCATTTGCAGACCAGAACGTCTTTTTAGGCAAGTGCTGCCTCCCTGGGGTCCAGTTTAGGGATGTCACCAGATGATGGAAGAGCTTAGTACAGCCTTCAGACTATTAACCACACCTGCTCTTTCACATGGGCACAAATAACGCCCCAACAAAAAGTGCAAAGTTGATCAAGAGAGTTTTCAGGGCCCTGGGAAGAACGTTAAAAAATTCAGGAGCACAGGTAGCGTTTTTGTCAATCCTTCTGGTAATGGTGCGATACTGTGGAAGAAACAAGTGATGCCAACGTATCAGTTCTTGGCTTCAGGACTGGTGCTTCTGGCAAAATGTTTGGTTTGGTAAGCACTGGAGAATCTTTGACACACAAGGTATGCTGGGACCTGGCAGGATCCACTGTCTGGATGGGAGAAATGTATCTTTGCTCACAAACTGGAGGGACTGATTGACAGATTTAATCTGGAATTGATGGAGGAAGGGCATGCCACCAGGAGAGATGAAGGTAAACCAATAGTTGGCATGGCAGAGCCTTAGGGCGGCAGTGCTAATAGGGATCATGTATGCTGCTTCTTGGGAGCTTGGAGGGCTCAGCAGCACAAGTGCAATGTTTGTACACCATTGGAGCATTAGACAATCATTCACGGCACAGAACTTAGCAAGAAGAAGTGGCAGATCCTGTACCTGGGATGGAGTAACTGCAGGCACAACTATAAACTGGGAGAGGAATGTCCGGAGAGTGCCCTGCAGGGAGGGCCCTGGGGGTGCTGGTGGGCAGCAGCTCAAGGAGAGTCAGCAGGGTGTGCCCAGGCAGCCCAGAGGGCAAAAACCGTGGCCAGGGGTGCATCAAACATGGCAGCACAGCTGGCCAGAATGGGGGATCATCCTGCTGTGCTCAGTGTTGGTGTGACCTCATCCAGAGTGCTGGCAGCAGTTCCGGGCCCCACAGTGTAAGATGGGTGTGAAAATCCCTGAATGTGCACAGAGGAGGGTAACAAGGCTGGTGGAAGGGCTGGCAGGTGTGTCCTGTGAGGAGCGGCTGAGGGCTCTGGGTTTGTCCAGTTTGGAAAAAAGGAAGCTGAGGGGTGACCCCCTTGGTCTCTGCAGCTCCCTGAGGAGGGGAAGGGGAGCAGAAGGTGCTGATCCCTTCTCCCTGGGATTCATGATAGAATGCATGAGAGTAATTCAAAGCTGCCTCAGGGGAGGTTCAGAATTGACATCAGGAAGCATTTCTTTACCTAGAGGGTGGCCAGTCACTGGAACAGTCTTCCTAGAGAGCTGATCAATACCTCAAACTTGTCAGTGTTTTAAGAGGCATTTGATAGTGCCCTTTATAACATGCTTTAACTTTTGGTTGGCCCTTAAGTGGTCAGCAACTGGACTTGGTGATTGTTTGGCCTTCCAACTGAAATGCTTCTATTCTATTCTATTCTATTCTATTCTATTCTATTCTATTCTATTCTATTCTATTCTATTCTATTCTATTCTATCTGTATGGAGGGATGGCTGGAGAACTCCAGTATTTCTGGAGCAGAGTGTAAGGAAGAGGGTAAGGAGGTGGCAATAGCATCCCACTCATCATCCTCCTCTCTTAGCAATCTGGCTTTGCACAACACACTGTGTTCACATTGTTCATATGTATAAAATCCATAAACCAAGTCTCACTGTCTCCAGTTTCCCTTTCTTCATCAGATGCATTCACATCTTCCCAACAGAGGTACAGTCAAGAAGAGGACAAGGGAAATGCTTACCCCATCAGAAGGGTGTGTGGTCCAGCCAATCTCTGAGGTCTCTCGGGTTGTATCCAGAAGTATTTCTGTTTGTATTTAAAAAAAAAAAATAAAAAAAGTATTTTGTGCTATTCCAAGTCAGACTAAAATCTTATCTGTTCCTCACAAGATTGTCTTTTAGAGGGCTTCCATACACCAAAGATAAACATTCATGTTTTGAGATTAAATATGACAGGTTATGTCCCTACTAGTAAATTAAGAAGGGCCAAGACAAGGGCAGAGGCACAGGGCACATAATCATGCTAACTCAGCATTATCAAGTTGCTTGGCCATATTCTGACCAGAGTTTCCTAGGCAAAGTGTAAATGCACTGAGAGCATGGAGCAGAGGTATCATTATGAGCAGCACAGATGCGGCCACTCTCTTTTTGGAAAAGAAAAGGTGGGACACAAGATGAGTTACTTGAATGCATGCCAGTCTCCTTAGGATTATGGCTGCCCATTTTATTTGCAGATGTAAATGTGGATATGAAGCCAAGACATGTTTATTTCCAGTTATGGAGCCAAATTTCTTTGGGAGTTTAGGATTATGACCCAGCTGATCCTGTAATGGATTCACTTTGTTCTGGAGCTGGGCATTACATTGCAAGCCTGTGTAGGAGTCCCAGTTTTGTCAGAAAATTAGTATTAAATGGTCTGTTGCATTACACCACTCAGGAGTTGGGTACATGCAGAACTTCACAGGCCTTCTTTATTCCCACAACTAGTCTGCATTTCCATTGTTATTGAATCTATCACTGGAGACAGGCACTAGCCTTGACTGCTCTTGGACATGTTATTCTCTGCTTGGGTACAAAGAAATGCAGAAGGGATTGTGACAGGGCAAACTATAAACATAGTACTGTCCAAAAGAGAATGTCAGGGCCTGAGACCATCATGGAAGTTACTGGTATGCAAGCATGTGCTCTTTACACATTTGCACATTTAGGACATAGAATAAGAAAGAAACCCAGTTGAAGAGGTTTTTATATGTGTTGATATACACTGTATAAATCAACTGCATTTTCTTAAATTCTGGGAACCTTTATTTGCTTATTTTGATTTTCATATTTCAATCCTGTTGCTTTAAAATAAAAACACCTCAAAAAACAGATTAAAAAAAACCAGCCCAAAACCCAACAGCAACAGACAGCTTACTTACAAATAAGATTCATTATTCCTATTTCCCTTGCAAACGTTTAATAATATGATTGTTCCATGTTTTATGCTGGAGAGAGATATGGGTTTTATTTCCAGTTTATGGATTGCTGATGTCACTATTCCTGCCAATACACCTGGGGATTCACTCTACATAATACTGGAATGGAAAGATTAGGCTCATCCTAAAGCAGCCATGATCAAGTGAGCAAATCTATCCAGACCTCAGCCTTCACTGGAGTCTCTGAACTATATTCCCTATATTCCTACAGGAGACTTTATACTTTTTAGACTTCCGCAAGGGGCTGATGCAGTTCCTTGATTCTAAAGCAGTGCAAAATACCTGGGCTGGCTTTCCAAAACTGGAAAGAGCTACTAGTTACAGCTAAAGCACAACGCCACTAAAATTATGTACCAGACCTCAGGAAATGCTAAGCAGCTCAGTTCTAAAGGATAGCTCAGCTCAGACAGCCCTTCTGAGCAGCAGAACATCTGCAAAAGGCCTGTGCCTCCCTGAGGCACAGTATTCCCTAGGCTGTCCTGGCAGCAGAGGAACTTGGCATTCCCCCATGCCCATTACCTTCTCAATTGCAGTCTGGCACAGGGATTGCACTGTGTCATGTCATTACTTTGCCACTGGGTTCCCAGACACGGCCTTGATATGCTGAAATAATATACAAGGCCACTTTTCAACACAGAAAGAACTTTTTTTCTTATCAGGTCTGAGTCTCGCATTTACCAAAGTATAATGCATCTACCCCATGGAAATTCTAGAAGAAAGTAAAATAGGGAAAAGTTAACCAGGGCATGGAAAGCCATATAGAAAGTGAGAAAGGAATGGAGAAGAAAGAAAATAGAGAAGACTTGCTTAGCAGCCTGTACTTCACCATGCCAAACATATTCTCCAGACAGCTTCTCACCAGTGAGCAAGGTAATAATAATCATTCACATGAGTATTTCACCAGCAAACAGAAACAGGGCAGCCTGAAGCAGACAGAATTGTCCCTTTCACAGTGAATATTTTAAGTCAGAAGCCATTAGAAAAATAAGAAAAGCACACAAGAATTTTGTGTTCATAAATCTCATTTTGCAACCTACAGTGAAAAGTCCCTCATTTTTCTTCTTTCTCCCTCTCCTACTGGCTGTATGCCTTGAATCACATCCCCAGTCACACTCACTGCATGAACACTCATAAATCTAACAAGCTGTTAAACTCACTCTGGCTCTGAGCACAACAGGCACAGTATGCTTCATGTTCCCATAGCTAAAAACCTCAACCCCACAAAAGTGTGTGGCTGCATCCAAACCACCTCTCAGGAATGGTCCTTGGTCCATCCTAACATCTGACCTATGTGTTGGCACTGTTTGTGACAAGATTAAGCTGGCATGGGCCCAACAAACCCACGGCTGTGCTAATAATTGAACAGTATGGATGACTACACATGTACAGGTACAAGCCTTCACTCTGACACTTATATTAGCACTGATGACTGATGTAGCATTCCACATCCTCGCTGTGCTGGGCCAGACCAGCATGCTGCTGCTCTTCAGTGCAGACAGAAATGATCTGTTCAGCTGAATTTACTGGGAGAAAAATGGCTTACACCCTTTCAATCTTGCCAGAAATCAAGGGTCTTGCAAGGTCAGGTTAGACCCAGGCTCAGTCCAGCCCATGATGCTGCTAGAGGCAACACTGGTTGAGGTATCGCAGAGTATCAACGGAGCAATATTCCACTCTACATTAAAAATGAGGAATAAGTAAGATATCTGAGCAATCTAGAGCCTATCAAACACATGAAATGATGACAATTCTTGTTTGACTCATGGTTTAATCTCAGCTTTCAAGAATGATATTCCAATTTCATATTACAAATGTTATTTTATTTCCAGAAAGATAAAAATAACCGATGAGAGATTCTCCTGTATTTCTCTTCCCTAAACTAAAAAGAAAAAACATCATTTTTTATAGAAGAGTCATATGGGTTCATTACACTCTTTGCAAAATCTAAACTCTCATTTCAGTATCCTCAGTTCTTGCAGGTCAGAACGGGTGAAGTAAAACTCCAAAATACTTAAGCTAGTACTATTCCGTATTTATATCACCAACCAATCTCTTGGGCTACATTATACTATAATGTCAACATCCAGAAACACTAGGCAGAGGTTGGAAGCTGCTATTACAGATCAGGCTGTTCAGAATAGGCATATTAATAATTTTCAGATTTTGGTCTGCCTGTACTTTCAAGCAAGACTTTTTAGTGCTTGTCTTACAGACAAAATGCTTCCCTGATGCAAGAGGATGACAATTCACCCAGGGATGACTGACCCTTAGACAATCTTCATGAAGGCAGAGATGGCCTAACAGCTTTCTAGGTTGAAGAACATTTGCCCTCAGTGTCTTAACAGTGCAGTGGTGCAAGAGGGAATTATACAACCGAAGCCTTGCAAACTACAGCCACGGACAAGAGAGTTGATCCTGAGAAGTGAGCAAAAGAATCCCTTTACCTGTGTGAGGAGAATCTGGTGCTAAGACTGTAGAATCACAGAATTAACCAACCTGGAAGGGAGGTACATAGGTCATCTTGATCAACACCTTGCTCTAGGCCAGGCTAAATTACAGTAGGTTGCTCAAAACCTTGTCCAGTTGAATCCTAAATATATCCAAATGTACATTGGTAGAAGGCAAAGGGCACTATGGCAAAAGGTAACATTCAGAGAGTTTGCTTTGCTATGCAGCTGAATGCCCCAAGCGGCAAAACTCACTTGCTTAACAGGCTTCTTGAAAAGAACTGAAACATTACTGAGCTTATTCTGCCTTCTATGATCATGCCTTGAATAAGCAGGAAGAGTGTGAATGCTCTCTAAGAAGGCTGGGAAGACAAAGTGTTCCCTGGGCTTGTGCAAAAATAGTGTTAGAGGTTGTCAAACCCAGTAACCTCACATAAGGCAGGCTGCTGCAGCTCCATGGCCCCAGGTACAACCAAGAGCAGAGCCAAGTGGGCATTCCCAACAGGCACACACACAAACATGCAGGCACTGCACATCTGTGAATGGCCAGCCACAGAGACCATCACAGACAGAAGCATTCACCAGCCACACAAACAGAAACAGCACCACCAACGGTCTCATCCTGCTCCCCTTTCTGGCTGGTCAGGATGAAGGTCTGTTAGTGGGAAATACATACGCATTTATATACAATATGGATCCCTGCAATAACCGTCCTTAAAGATTTAGCCTCCTGACCTCTGGATCTGTGTTCCCTCCATCTGGAGCTCACAGTCCCACTCCTGTTGTGAATATTCAGACAGCCTCACTCAGATACATCCCTTCACACATACAGAGGCATGCTGTGGATCCTCTACAAACTGGCTTTAAGGATGCAGCCTACCCAGCAGCTAGCCCTGCATGCTCTTCTCCTGGGTTGCTATACTATGGATCTCTCCATCACTGGTCTCAGACACTCAGCCTACCCAGGAGCTGGCCCTAGGACCATCTTGTCTCCTATTGCACTGAGATACACAACACATGGACAGGATTTTCAAAGAACCCCCAGAATTTATGGTGAGCAGAACAGTTGACCTGATAGTTGTCCTTCCCTCACCAGATAAACCCCTCCATTTGTCTCACTGACAGAGACACACACATACAAACTGCTGTCTCCTTCCTCCTCCAGATTCTGGTCTTTCCCTGCCTTCCCAACCCACTAACTCTACCATCAAGCTAGTCTGGCCTGATAGGGAGATCACACACTCACTGATATAAGATCACTCACTCCTGCTTGCATCACAGGTGCACAGGTCCTGTGACCTGTGGTCCACCTTGAGTTCCCAGCCCTTGATTTTTACCCACTCCATGATCTCCAGCGGCTGGCAGCACTGACTCATAGGCCACTATGACCTGTGCTTCAACTCCAGTTGCCAGTATATAAATGTCCATATACACACATGCACAAAACAAAGCCCTCTCACCCAGGCAACCGGCAAAAATTTGAGTTTATTAAGAAGATAGGACAGACTGTGGTGATCAGATGCCTGACACCCATACTGACCCACAGCTGGTGTACGTGACTGGCCCTTGTCTCCCCGCTTTCTCACACTTAATCCTCCCTTTCCACACCTATGGCTACTCCCCTTAACAATCTGCAGTAAATTTTGCAGATTATCTTCCCTACATCCCATAATAAATCCCACGCCCCTGATGGCAATAATCTCCTTCAGTCTGCAAGGCATTGCAGAGAGTACTTCCTTTGATTGAACTTAATGGGTTCCATTCCCACCCCACGGACACATCACACTTCTGTGATAGCTCTGGGAGCAGCTGGGTCAGGGCATTTATTTCTCTGTTGGTTCGTTCAGGTTCCCCTGCCTTTCACTGTTCCTCAGTGCTCCTTTACCAGGAGCCTTTTATCACTCAGATAAACAAATGTATTTATGCATGGGGTCTATCATCTGGAGACAAAATACAGTGAAACCTTTGGGAAGCCTTAAACACACCAGAACTTCTTCCAGAACTAAACAGCTATTGTGGTGAAGTAAATAATATACCAATAGCTAATGACATATGCAACTGTAACAAGCATTCTTTTTTCAAAAGAGAGTTGATGAAACAAGTAAAAAACCAAACAAAAATAGCCAAAAAATCCTAACCAACAAAAAGATTGCTGTTATTTTATAAACAAAATGTCTTAAAGTTTAGTTATGACTTAAAATGAAAAAACAAGCTACAGAGCTATAGAATATGCCTCTTAATATAAGAGAATATATACAAAACCAATCTATATGAGACAAATGAGTTTGAATTTTTTCTTATATAAATCTATATTGTCAGTCCTGCAATGAATGAGCCTGTGTTACTTCTGCAATGCCACTTCTCAAATGCAATTAATTTAAAAAAAGCTATTTGGAGTCAATGGGATATGTGTTTAGTGAGTTCCATGAAGTATAATATAATTTAACTACTGGCTATGACAGAGCAAAATGCTGACACTATCAGAACATCAAAGTTGTCATCTGCAAGGAGGAATTCTCACACTCCAACCAGGAGTTATGTACCATCTGTGAAAGAGAGAACTGACAGCCAAATGGTCTAGGATATGGAAATACACAGCTTTTTGCAAGGTAACACAGTTTTTAAGCTTTATCAATGATTGTATATTTTTCTCTTTCCCAGCCCCTTTCTTTTGTTAAAGCTCTAAGGAAACTGCAGAGATTAGCATGTTGCACTACTACTGATGTCAGAAAATGCAGACATCAAGAAATTAAAATAAAAAAAGTTTCACTTTGCATATGAAATCAAGTCAAATTACTATCTACAACTTTCCTAGTGATACAATATAATACCTACTCTTCCACATCTTAAGAAGTTCATTCTGCAGACACCCACTATTGAGTCTAGAACTTGGATGCAAGTGCCACTGTCATCAAAGTGGCTACTTTTGATGACAGCACAGCATGACCTTTAATGCTTATCTATGTTTTCCTTCTTTCTTTTTTCACGGACATTAAAAAGTGAGCTTATGTGTTCCAAAGTTTTACCAAAGCATCTACTGAAAGTCCCAGATACCCTACATTACAAGAACGCCGTTCCCTTTCTTTGAAGCTTTAATTAGCTCTGAATATAAACAGTGTTAGTTGCTGCATGAATCGTCTCTACTGTCCTACTGGCCTTCAAGCAGCACTTTGGGAACAGATTCAACACAGGGCATGGTACAAACCTGGGAACAGGGATGTCCTAGCACAGGAACTACACAGGAATCTTTTATGGAATAAAATAAATCAAATGGAGCTGCTGAGACTGACCAAAAGGATAAACCCTTGTCTATTCCCCTTTTACAAACAGGCTGCACATCCAGCCCAGTTTCATTCACCTTCTGCATGTCTACAACAGGATATTCCTCTGCCCTGGGCTTTCCAAGCATGTGGCATGTATTTTGGCATACAGGAGAGTGTCAGCAAAGAACTGTGAAGAAAATGTTTGCTAGGATTTTAATAACTCATGTGAATCACAAGCAATCAAACTAAAAAGTTGATTTCACCTTTTTTCTTTCCCCCTGAAGGAAAATAACACTAATTTAAACCTTTCTTTGTATATACTAAACTGCATATAATAAACCAAAAGACAGTGGTAACTTTCACTCTGAAGATTCCCTCTGAGGAAAGTATATTTTCCTCCACTTCAAAGGCAAGCCAATTTGAGCAATCAATACATTATTTTCAATAGCCCAAGATGACAACCAGTTAGTACAAAAAATAGGGGAAAAATTAAATAAGAATGTTTGACCTCACTACCTTTTTCTTCCATATTCCCTTTTGCCAAAGAGACAAAGAGGTTTTACCAAAGCAGAAGAATTATTCTCTCTATATCTTGAATTTCTGGAAGATACTTAGAAAGGCTGTCCAGCCATTCTCCAGGCTTGAGAGCTTTTTGTAAAATAAATGCAGTCACTTATATGCAGAACACATCATTCCTTTGGAACATATTTAATGAGTTCTGCAAAATGAACTCTGCCTGTGTTTACAGCTGCAGACATTTATAACTCCATCAAAGCAAAACCAATATTCCACATAAAATTGATCTCAGTGCCCTAGTAAGAGCTATTTCATTAACAAGTTATCACTTGCTCTCACCTGTCTTGACTGCAGCCCATCAAGCATTCTTAAATTCTATGCTTCACTAACTTTTACAATCAGAAAGGTTAACCTAAAATGTTAACTTAAATATTCTGTGATAAACTGTAATTATATATGTATATAGATTTTCAAAGAAATAAAACTAGTGTATTCCTTTACATGACTTTGAGAAAAATGAAAAATCCTTTACTTCACCCAGCACATAGTTCAAAAATAATGCTCTCAAAACCAAATCCTCAAAAACTCTTGCAGAGCCCATAAGCATTGAGAATTATAATCTTCATGAAAACCTTTGTGCAATTGTGTTTCCTTCTATAAAGCTAAAATAACAAGTATACAAATGTCTTCTGTTTGCAAAGCAGTCTTCTCTCAGGTTTCCACTCAGACTTTTTTTAGTGCAAAAATAATGTCTGGAAAATTTTGCACAGACATGCTGATTCCTAGTGAAATCTGTGTGTCCAAATACTAGAGCTCTACTGAATAAATTCAGCCTAATGATTCCTTTTTATGCATTCAAACTAACACCAACAAAAACATTTTCAATTGCTTACAAGAACTTTTTTACTTCTGAGTCATGAGGGAGTTTAAAGTCCCATTAGGTCCCGTATAAGCATGCTGCCTTCTTTATATCTGAAAGGCATTCTGCCTAAGAAGTATTTGCTCTCTTCATAATGCATATAAAGATGGTTTGAATGTTTTGACTACTTCTCTTCCCCTCTCTACAGTTTCTCCCTCTTTTCTTAATGATTAACATTAAGGTTTAGAAAATTTCAAACAAAGTTTGAACAACATTTAGTTTGAGACAAAATGTGATTTACCTTCAGACTTTAACTCAAATGCCTGAGAAACATCAGGAAGAAAAATTACCTTGATTGATTTTCCCACTCCATCAATCCTCTTCAGTTAGAGGTGACATGTATTTCAGGCACCATCTAAAGCTTCTAAGAAACTACAAAAACTAAAGGCCACACTGGATATTTCTTATATTTTTCAACTTAAATCTGAAACCTGAATTTCAAGTTTCTGCTATATATAATAATGAGTCAACAAACAAGCCATGGGCCTTTTTTCTTCCTTATGGACAACTCTGCACTACAGCAAAGCTTCCTACATAGTTATCATCAGACCTTCCTCCTGTACCATATAATTTTTCTTTGACTTTTGACCACAACAAAAATACTTACCTATGAGATGCAAACCAGCTCTGGAGTGCAAACTCAGGACCATGCAGTAGAGTCACAATTAAGATGCTGACTCACCTGACTCCATTGAGAGCTGAAGTTCAGCTCATGGGCACCTTTACTGTTTCATCTCCATTGGCAGAATTTTGCTGTCCTATTTTAATCCAGACAGTTTAACTATGTGACCTGTGAAGCTCTTTCACACAGTGCTTTCTAAACTCTTTTATCTCTACAAACTTACAGGAGTGAGCATTGAACTAAAAAGTGTTCATTCGTACAGGCATCAGTCAGTTACTTCATATTTGCAGAGAGAATTGACATTTTCTTGCCCTTTTCTATCACAGAATCTCTACCACGTACAGAAGGAATTACATAGTAGTTTGTAATACAATTTAAAAATCAGTAATTCACAGAGTTTCAGAGATTTAAGAATTTGAACTATAATCTTACATCACTTATTTAGTCTCTGAACTTCCCACACACACTGCATTCCCCTCCTGTTAAGAGAACGGATGCTTTAATAAGCTTTCTTCTTTTTATTAGATCTCACACTATTCTCCCTTCCTTTCCTCTAGGTCTTTCCTTGCTTCCCTTTGATTCCATCTCTCCCTCCTCTCCTTTTTCAGAGGCTTTCAGAAATGCAAGGGATGAACATTCATCATAAAGCAGTACAGTTCATTGAGCACATGTAGCTGCAAGGATATTCTTGGAACAAACATGGGGACTGTTTACAGTACCTCTGCCCATCTCTAAATCTCTTCCATAGCTCCCATCTTATTTCCTGCTCTCATCGCCCTCCCTTTTATCATCTGTTCTTTCTTCTACCATTTTCTTGGCACCTCTTTTCCCCTGCCTACTTTTTCCCTACCCTGCCTTCACTGGTCTCTTCCTCCTCTCTCTGCTGGCTGAATGTGAACTGCCTCTTCTTGTTAATGCAAAGCATTCCCTCCATATCTATTACTTGAGGCAAGTTTTTCATATGTGAGACAAAGACTCTTGATTTCAGCCCACTGGGTGCTGTCTTCCAGAACACTAAAAACGTCCAGAGATCATTTCACAAAGCAAACATGGTGCAAGAACAGGAATACGAGAATCAAACGCATGCAAAGTATAAACAAGGAGCTTATTCCTGGAGAAAAAATCTGTTCTTTGAGGCAGTCACTTCTGAGATAGTTAGTAGTAATGTTCACTAATGGTCCTTCATAAGATGGTTTGCATCTCCCACCAGAAACATCACTAATAAACTTTTTAAATCCCAAAAGATAGTGATCAGCCATCAAACAGAAAGACATGTGCTTAATGCTCATCTGGACTAGGATATAAGCATACTGGAGAGCACACTTTTCTTTTTTTTAACCTCTACAGAAAATTTTGTTAAGTTGTTACAAAACATCTGTTCTTACCTTCTAGTGAGGTGACTAGATGAAAGAAGAAGACCATCCAGAGCCAACCCATTCCCGACACTCTTCTTGCACTGACGCCAGCATTAGAATCCATGAAGATTCTCTGTAAATACCACCATCTTCAACAAACACACACCACTCCCTTGAAATGGCCAGAGATTTCTTGGAGTGTTTTAATATCTTCCCAAATTAGAGCACAGAGGCCTTCACAGAGAAATACTGTTTAAGAAAAAACAGAAGGTAGAAACAGAAATCAGGTCACACTAACACAAAACTGACAGTTTTTATACACCCATCCCATCATTTACTACTTCCAAGATACAGGTGAAAAGGAGTAGCACAGACTCAGTATTTACCATACACCCACCCCTCAAGACTTCAGTCAGTCCCATGTGTTTTGTGTGCTGCCAGTACACACAGATTTTGGGACTTTCTTGGCATCACTGACAGCGTGGTTCCCAAATCAGTGTTAATCTGTACCACAGTATAGGCTGTACTATCACTTAAGTCCTGATTCTCTTTGCATCTTTGGCAATGTCTCTTGGAAGGTGTCCATTCCATTTCCACTGCAAGCTTTTCAAATTCTGTCTCTTGTAATTTACACTTTGCCTTTTCAGAGCTCTGCAGGGCAGTAGCCACGACAGGACAGTTTTTGCCAACACAAATCTGCACAGCTGACACACTTGTAACTGCGTTTCAGATGCAGGCATTTGTCCCTTTAAGCATATGACTGCACAACACCACCAAGCTGGACAGTATTTTTCCCATTGATATGTTGTACGTGAGGAGGCAAACGTTGTGATATTTAAGGTCAAATAGGGAGCCTGCATTACAGCCAGAAAAAGCACACAAGTCCAAGTTTATTATCTGAAGTGGGAAAAAATCCAAACAAAACTCCACCACCACCATTAAGAACCTGACAATAAAGGCTTATCTTACAGTAAGGGAGCAGCATGTAGCCTAATCCAGCATTGCATTAGATCAATACAGCATAACAATTTTGCTAAGCAAGGTAATTCTAGCTCCATCTGTCCAATTCTCAGCCCACCAAAGAAATATCACAGTAATGTGTAGGTTGCATGCAAAAAGCCAGTATGTTTTGTTTCTTCAGGTGCTCTTTGAGCAGAGCATTGAAAACACTCCAAAGTCTTCAGTGAGACAGTGAAGCGTAGCTAAGGAGAAAGAAAAATGTCTCAGGCAATATACAGGAATGGCTCAATAACTTGGCTGAAAGAAGGGAGGAAAGAGTTGTAATTAAAAGGGGCAGCCTCAGTGCAATTATCTGAAAACCTTGTAATAGGGGATTTGAGCAAGTTGGGCATTGCAGAGGAAAAAGCAGCCTGGGGAGTATGCGAAAAGGCAGTGGAGTGCAATTAGATTTGCTTTACTGGAGAGGGAGAGAAATACTGGACAGGATGGAACAGTTCTCTCTTCTGCTGCCCCCAGTGAGAACCTGGAGTGCCCAAGACAGATGAACCAAAGGCACTCTGGGCATCACTAAGACGTCAGGAAACTAAAGGGATCGCAGCAAGAGGCAAAACCTTTGGTTCCTGACTTTTGAGGAAAGAAAAAAATAAAATCCATTAAGTATTACTGAGGAAAAATGAAGATTAAATGTGAGGATGGATATAATGCAGGTACTGCTTATTATATCCATAATGTATCCATATATGTATACAACACAACAGATCACAGAATAAGAACACCACTGGATGCAACTGCAAAAAGGAGACAATTTCTTGGTGAATGATCAGAAAGTCCTTCTTTACAGAAAGAACTATCCAAGTACACAGCAGTGTTCTCCTGGAACGGGTCTGAAGGCTGCTGCCTGAGCCACCAAATCGAAGACTGGGTACAACAAAACAAAGCCTGCAAGACAACTCTACACAGAGACATAAATACTCACCATTTGTACTGCCAGTCAATCTATAATATTATAATATCTAAAAGTTTTTTATTAGGCCAGTAAAACCCTAAGAGATGGGGACTTTTAAACATCTATATTGAAGGCAAATAAATTCAGAAACAGAGATCAAACAAACTGAAGGAAACTTTAATTTCAGTCAATGAGATTGCCTTCATTTGCAAAAGGTTTGAAAACAGCTCACAATTCAGATTTTCTCATGTCACATAACTTATGAGTGACAGAGCAGAAAGCAGAACCCAAACATGCTTTGGCTGCTGAATCTCAGGCCAAAGCATTGAAATTACCACAAACAGATACAACTAAAAAAACCCTCGTACAAAAAACCAGACACAAAACAATTTCTGGCTCCAAGGAAACCAATTGTTCTACTGCCCTCCTGACCTGCACATCTCTCTTACAACATCTGTTTGCCTTATCCTGGTTGACCCTGTATCCCACCAAATTTACACTGCTCTTCATGAGGAATCATACAGCCTTTGTCTGGATTAGACTGGCAGTTATTTTCCCCTGAAATAAACTGTGGCTAAATCACAAGGCTGGTTGTGATTTAGTAGCTAAAAAAGGTAAATTTGCTTTTTTTTTTTTTTTTTTAATTTTTATTCTGCCTCTTCCACACCTCAATGAAAAATGCTTACTCCACAATGAAGGATGGAGAGAACATTATGGAAGCATTTAAGGGAGAGTAGGAGGGAAGCACTGGCCTCTGTGAATTAAAGAGTACCAAGCCCCTAAATTGCTAACCACTGCCCTGCCTTTCCCCCTAGCACTTGATGTGTACAGAATCTGACTACACCCAAAGACGCTCATCTTTCATTCTTCAGTTCTCCTATTACTTCTACCCTACCCCAAACTACGTAAACAGAAACCTCAAACCATCCTAACTTTTAAACCACCCTCTTCTCTTGTCCACACAAGCACCTTTCCATGGCCTTCTCAGCTAGTTACCTCTTCCAAAACTGCTTTCAGCAAGATTACTTCTCCTTGCTATGGAATCCACTATTCTCCATTCTCCTCCAAATCCAACTGCAAAGTAATACATCTTCTGTGCACAGGATCCTTTGATAAACTTCCTTAAATACCCCTTTTCATCCTCTCTCTCTTCCAAGTACATGAACTTGCCACTCATGTACCAGCTGTCAATCCTCTTACGCTGACTTTTCCATAAGGGATTCTAAACCATTTTAGGCATATATTTCCTTAGCTGGTGGAATGATCTCCATCTCCTTTGAAGTCCTGAAAATCATAAAGCAGCTGAAAAGTATGACAGTTCCTGAGGGTCCAAATGTCTTTCAATGATTCAACCCTATAAAACTGTGAAGATCCCATGCAGTCAGAAAACACCAGTCACCTACCAGTTTTGCTGTAATAACAAGCTCCAAGAGATGGCACATTGAATTTTCTGGATTTTCTCCTTACATTATTCACCAAAGCTATCATGACTGCTTACTTTGGCACCACCACTGCAGTACCCAGATTACCAAAATTTATGTTCAAGATCCCAGTTAGAGAGATGATCAATCATCACCAATATTTTCAAGAATCCTGGTTTCTTAGCTGAACAATCAGGGAGAAAAGTCCTTTGAGAAGCTTGTCAAGGCGAGTTTTGATCACCAAGGATGGAGATTCCTCAGCTTTTTTGGGCATCTGTAGCAGTGTTGAACTGTATATTTTTTAAATAATATACTGGGAATTTTTTTCTTCCTTATATATAGTCAGAATCTCCTTTGCTGTCTCCTATTGTCTGTCTCAACAGAAGAGAGTCAGCTCTTGCCAAGCACCTCAAAGCTTCTTCTTCCCAAGACTGAAAACACAAACCCTTTCAGCTAGAAAGCCTTGAATGTGATGCAGCATGCCTGGCTTGACTGGCACTGTTTAAGTCCTGTTTCTTCTCACCAGGCAGGACCGATGCTGTAATTTCTCACTTTTCCTGAACTCAGTCTTGAAGTGGGAATGCTTCAGTACAATCTCCAGGCAAATGATGCTCAGTGCTACAGAGGAGATGGTGATAGTGCTCCCACATGTGCTAAAACAACTGACAGTAGTACAGTTCTGTGCTTGTGAGATTTCTGTCACAAAATCTGTGTCCACGCTGTATCCAAGCTGTGGCAAAGTATTCATGCAGCAGTTTCTTTATGCAAATAAAGGATTCCCTCAAAGTTCAAGCACTGCCAGTGATGACACTTGAAGCGCCATAGGGCACCAGTGTTGCTAGACAGATCAGCATTAATTCAAAATTCTCTTCTATCAGTGCATGTGCTTTTTTTAGAAAGGAATCAGGTTTGCTCCTAGGTTTGTGTAGTCACTTATTTTAGAGAGCCCCAATGGTGTATGTCTGGAGTCTTGATGGAGGTGATCATGCCCATGACAAAACTCCAGGGGTCTCCTTAGAATGGACTGATTTTCTTTTCCTTTTGGGGTTTGCATGGCACTCTGAGTCTGATCAAGAACAGTGACAACTGGATAAACTGTGTTAATTCTGTGCTGGCCACAGGTTCTTCTGAACCTAAGCTTTGAACAAACCCCCTCATTTTCTAAGTCTTTTGACTCTAACCATAAAACTTCAGACAGACCTTCACTGAAGCATGTTCTAGCTTACTACACAGGAAATGTGTAGTCACGGATCAGAAAGCAATGCACACTGACCCTCTGACAGATACCACCTGCAGAACCCAACATCAAAGAGCATTAAACATTCATCTGAACCATGCATCTGCCTGGCTTCCACAGGAGGAAGTCAGGCATGCATTTAGGATTAAAAAAAAAAAGCTGTGATTGTTCAGGTACTGCACAAGCCTTCTGGAGAAAAGATGAGGACCTGACAGGTTCTTCCTCTCCATTAACAGAATGTAGCTGTTCCTTTGAATTCTACATTTCAAAACACAAGAAAACAGAAGCAGACCAATGTCCACCTCAGCCAAGTTTTCTTAGTTTTCTCTGTCTCCAGCTCCAGGAAGAGGTGCTGGGTGGACATGAAATGCAAGCCTGGCCTCTATGTGATCCACTTCCCTACTCTTCCTCTGGTATCCACAAATATAAGACAAAGGTTACTAGAGAATATCCTCCAATCCATTGCCTTTAGTGTATCTCTTTAGTAATTCATCCAATCCCTGTTTTGAACTTGTTACAGATTTGGAAAGATACCTATCCTCGTGCAACAAAGTATTTTTATGTATTTTAAATTGTTCCACTAATAGAAGCTGAAATCATAACAGTGCCAAATTTTTTATGCTTTCAATTCTTCTTAACTGTTCCAAGAACTTTTCCAAATCATCTTGTTTCCTCCCACTGGAACAATGCTTCTTCCTCGTTCATTGTTAACCGACTCCTCTAGGCTTATTTCACAGTAGAAATCATTACATGGGTATAACTTCCCTCTGCTACACTTGATTCCACAGATTTTCCCTGTGTTTGTCATACTACTTCTTCACATAAAGGATCTAAATGCAAAATAAATGCACCTCAAAAATTCTTCAGGGCAGAGAAAATGATGTACCTTTGCAAGCACAGTCTTTCCTCCTCTTGCACATTTTGCACTGTGACTCATATCAGCTTAATTATCTCTCAGCAAGAACCATTAAAAAGATAAATGAGCACAACATCTGGGAGAGTCAATAAACTACTATTCCAATTAATTTGTGCTGCACACTGATTCATCACATTTAGGCAGAGTACAAAAAGGGGAATTAATACTTCTCATTCATGATAAACAGGGAATCATGATAGTGTTACACATCAAGCAAGGGGCCTCCCCCTCTCCTTTGTTGCCCCCAGTTCTGTCCTACTAAAATTGCTCCTTTGCCACTGGGATACCCTCACAGCCGTGGTCATGCATCTCACTGGGATAAATCTCATGCTGCCATTGTGAAAAGCTGTCACTCAGTGCCTGTCCAACACTGTGAGCATGACATAATACTGCCTACCTTCTTCCTTAGACAATAATCACAATAACTGCTATTCATAGAAATCTTTCTACGCCCCAAACAGGAAGTGAATGGGGGCAGAGCAACACATAATTTATTGCTTGGGGTTTTAATATAATGAAGTTAATGTGTTAAAAAAATTCTATTACTGGGACACATAAAGCACCACAGAAAAATGATTGATTTAATAAATAGATTATTTTGATAGTTGCTATATATCCTTTTATCCTCTGTTACTAATTGAGATTATTTTTAATGACTCCAAAATACTTTGAAAATATCTGAGAGGAGAATGGAATTTGTCCAAAAAAGCCTTGTGGATTTTTTACGGTCTGTTCATTTTATTCATTTAATTTTGAGAGAAATGCTCTAGATGAAATGTATAGCTAAGTTTAAAGGAATTCTTCCTCAAGAGTATACTTCATAAAATATTTCTCCTAGCTGGCTTGATCATTTGCTTCCTACAGATTATCTGGACAGAGCCATGTCTGTCTCTTGGGATCTCTTAAGTTTATAATGACAACCCAAAAGCTGATTCTGAATGTTCTCCAAAGAAAGGCATTTATTTCCTTGTTTACCATGGAAACACCAGGAGTCTTGAAGCTGATCTTCCATGCTCTGGTTATACATTTCCTAGTGGTATCCAAATGAAGAACTTCCCTAGCTCTTGAAGGGAAGAAAGAGATGCTTATTTTCATGAATTTTTATTAAACCCTTGAGGCTCGAATAGGGTGCCCAAATTAGAAGCATAATCACTCAAATGACCTCTACAGTCAGTGAGCTGAGCTGAATCATCCTCACTAGGTAACTAAGATCTGCACTAATTAAAAAAGGGAGCTATGGCCAGCTGAACATCTCCATCCCCATGACTCCCTAGGTGCAGCCTGAAGGTATCTGGGGAGATTCCGAGCCTCTGTGCGATCTCCCAGCCTACACAGGTGGCCACGTTAGCATCTCTTTAGATAACTACAGCGCTTTCCCTTAAATCTCTCTCCTTTGCCATGACACATACTCGGCTGGGGTAGCCTCACTGCTTAGCTTGTCACTCTAGTCTTTCTTCCCAAGCAAAATTCATTCACAGCTGCCCTGTGTTTCTGCAGACTCTCCCAGTGCCTCCATACCACGTTTTGCTACACGTAACAAAGATGGACACGGATCTCTTGAAACTATAGCAATTTAAAAAAATATTCTTATTCAAGATACAGATTTTTTCTTCCACCTGTTAGGTACCTGAATTACACACATATTAAACACAATTAAGCTCTTGAATAAAATCTCTTCCCACCTTACAAGATTTTACTTCACTGAGAATTTTTATAGTGATTTGTGCACTTTTCAAAGAAACACTGGCAATTAGACTCAAGTTTCTAACATTGCCACCTGGAAGCACAATCCCTGTTCTAGGATATCAACAACATTATAGAATGAAAATGTGAAGCAATTAATGGTTTTGTATGTAATCCAGCCTGATAGAAACTCTCCTAAAAAAATAACAGGAATTGAAGTGATACAGAAATTTCCCCTTTGAATTTTCATACAGTCAATAAAGGGGACTGCGCAACAGGGAGAAAAAGAATTAGCAGCTGTCCATCACTTTTATCTTTGATGGAAAGAGAAGATGACAGCTGTACCCACTGGGTACGGTTTCACCGTCCTGTTATTGATTTTACTCCAATTTCTCAGGATACTTCCCAGTACAACTGTGCACAGATCCTTGAACTTTTAGTTATGTGGAAATAAACATGATGTTATCAATTTCAAGTATGATTTATCTTTGACAATTATGCTTTCATCTGTACCAAAGGAAGTTATAAGGCTTCAGAGAGGAAAAAAATATGCAATCCACAAACTCTAGGGCACAGCAGCAAACCTTTGTCAAGCACGGTGTAAAATGTTGCATTTCCAAAATTCTAAGCGTAGAATTTTAAGTTTAGAGTACTAGACATAAGTATCCCTGAAGATCACGACATTATTAACTTCGAGGTGAAAATAATCTGTGCTAGTAAAAATTCTTTGAAAGTTGACACTTCCTTCTCTGGTACAACTGGCAATAACTAAGTTTAAACAAACATCCCAGAATTCACTGAAATTTTATGACAGAACAAGTTTGAAAAAAACAAGGAAGAAGATGCATGCTCTTTGGCATTTAAAAACAGAAAGGAAATGAAACATTTTTACAAATGGTTATTAAACAAATGATTAATAAACAAAGGATGTGTTACTGTCCTGGTTTTGGCTGGGATAGAGTTAAATTTTTTCTTAGGAGCTTGCACAGTGCTGTATTTTGGATTCAGTACGAGAATGCTTTTAATAACACAGATGCTTTAGTTGTTGCTAAGTAGAGCTTACTCTAAATCAAGAACTTTTCAATTTCCCATGCTCTGCCAGTGAGGAGATGGACAAGAAACTGGGAGGGAACATGACAGCTGACCCAAACAGGCTGAAGAGATATTCCATACTGCGGAACGTCACATTCAGTATATAAACAGAGGGGTGGTGGCCAGGAGCTGTTGCTGGCTGGTCAGGGATGTGCTGGGCATCCATCAGCAGGCAGTGAGCGACAGTACTGTGCACCACTTGTTTTTCCTGGGTTTTATTCCTCTCTTTCACTTTCCTTTTCATCATCATGATCATCATCACCATCATCCTCATCATCATTGTTATTGTTATTATTTTATTTCAGTCATTACACTGTTATTATTCTTAGCTCATGTCTTTTACCTTTTTCCGGTTCTCCTTCCCAGCCCAATGAGGGGTGGGAGGGTAGGGGGTAAACGAGCAGCTGTGTGCTGCTGATTAGCCAGCTGGGGTTAAACCATGACAGTGACGTAAAGAGAATGTCCCTAAAATCACGTTCTCTCTACTCAGCAATGCTGATCCGGCTTTTTTTTTTTTTTTTTCCTAAGTTAAATTAAAGTTATTATATACCAAGTTCTGATTGCTGATGGGTGGAAAGTGATAAAGAAGCCAAGCACAGTGTTTGCAATGGCCAGACAAGCAATGCCACAAATCAGAAAAATAAACTTGACATTTGCTGACCAACTGCAAATGCATCTGCAAATCTGCACAGGCAACCCAAACACAGAGCAGCAAAATAGCCTTTTAGGCACTCTCAGGACACTGGAAAAGAAATCAAAGGCCTGAAGGGTTGAGCAGGGGGAAAAGTGAGAGTGGCTTGCAAAACTAAGATATGAATAAGTCGAAGAAAAGGGATGTTTCATACTAATGCTCTTTCCCATTGTAACTTAAGAATGTAGCCTTACATGGCATGCCTAGAAATATATGAACCAAGATCTATGCACAAGCACTCAAAAGATACAATGGAAGGAAAAAAAAGGACAAGCTGAAAATACTTTTCTTAAACTGTTCATTGTGGACCAGTTTGCAAAATCCTTTAGTAAGGATTAATATTTTCTTCAGCTGCAGTAAAGAACTTCATTTTTTGCAAAAATATGATTACTGTCTTCATCTCTAATTTTGCTTTTGACTTCATGAGGGTTTTACAGTAAGAAATATTTCGCATAAGCAGAAAATGCATGTTATTTGTATTCACAGTATCCAAGGTTATGTTGTCTATGGGGATATAGTGGCAGCAGTGACAGCCAGTTAAAAGATAATGTTCCTCTTCTATGGGAATTCCCATCATTTTGAAATTGCCTTTCATTCCATGAGAGAAACTATCATTTCAAAACAGATTACAGAAAGAACTAATAATATTAAAGCATCTTCATTTAAGTGCAGCTCTCTTTATTAACCTCCTTTCTGGCTTCAATGAGGCAGCTTGGGTTTTCAGAGAATGTGCTTCATAATTTAAGGGTTAATTAAAACTACTTTTTTCCATTTTAATCAGTTTCACAGCCTTGGGCTGTCATAGAGCTTGGTTCACAATTTGTTGGCTTCATGCATTTGCAGATAGAGGCTACTTTTAAAACTATTTAATTACTGGCATTATTTATCATCACTGTTTTTATTCCTGTTAAGAGAAGCAAGAATGCTTCTTTGTAAAACGACAAGGCAGAAAAGCACTGAGGCAAGATCACTTCACTGACTTGCTCACTGCCTTGACCTTGCTGTCCAAACCTATTCTCCCAGCTTCACTCCCTGCAGTTGATTACCAGCGAGCTTCCATCTCGTTAAGCCCTCACAAAATTGTAAATACCTGTTTTTGAGTTCATATGATTGCCCCAACAGAGGGCTGTAAGACAGCATATTCCCTGAATGGTAGTGGGAATAAAAAAAATTATCTTCAGTCAAGCTGATTCCCTTATGTTCTGCTGACTGCACCAACAGGCTGTACAGTACACAAGCGTTAGCTCTAGCACGTAAATTAGAGCGTTTGATGTGGAAATATATGCACAAAACTAGGAAGCTCTGAGGGAGGGAGAAAATGGCTCAGAGAAGAGCTCTACCACACAGTTTTCATTCTTTTATGACCACTGTTTGCCTAGACGGGAATTCTGTCTGTTCTACCATTAGTTTGAGTCTCACCTTCACATCAGGCACTAAAACACTGCAAAATAACCCTGTGCTGCACTGGTCATACCCTGAGAACTGCACACCAACACTTACTGAAGTCTGTCCACAGCCATTTTTGCAGGAGGTGTTACTGCACTGTGCAGTAACAAGCAATTACGGACCTACCTTGGCAGCAATCTCTCAAGAACACAGAGGAAGGAACTATGGGACCTAAAACTTATTCTGGAAAAACTCTGAGAAAACAGATGGTTTCTCTAGTTTTGTTGTCTTCAGTTCCAGTCTCAAAATCCATAACATTGATTCAGACTCAACTGCCTTTCCTCTTAGTGCCTCCGTCTCATTTTTAAAATGACTGAACTGAGCAACACAAACAGACACAACAGCTCCTGTTGAACTTCAGAAACATCTCCCTTGGTCTTCAACACTAAGTTTCTCTTAACTTTTGTCAACATCTAGATATTTATTTAGAGGACCACACTAATGATTCATGCTGGTTCAAGGCTTCGACCATGTTTTCACTTTGATTTTGGGAATCAAGTTGCCCAAAATTGGCTCTCATCTATGACACAATCAAAAGAGAAATGAAGCAGAAATGTTAGCTTGAAGAAAAGAAGTGAGATGAAGGCACAAAGAATACATGATCTGAATGGGAATGACTGCTTGGAACAATTACCTGAGTTCAGTGAAGCTTCACAAGGAGCCCATGTGTAGCAAAAGTGGGTTAGAGAGCTCCACCAAAAATTTGAACTTCCCACTGGCAGAGCCTGAAGAGCAGCCAATTTTGTTCTCAGGTCCTTCCCTCCTTCTCCATCCTGCATTTCCAGTTCGATGTTTCCACCCTCAGGAAATGGGAACATTATGTGCCACTAATACTTCAGCAGAACAGAAATAGTCTTAAGAGGAAAGGGGAAGGCCAAGCAGGTTACGGTAGGAAGATATTTCAGGCTCACAGCATCTTTTTCTAATGCATGTTTGTATTATTTTTCGTGCCAGAGATGAAAGCAACAACACATAAATCTCAGAGTTCATCCTGCCTCCTCAGTGTCTCAAAGGCTTATTTATATTTCAGTGTGGATGCTGGGGCTCACTGCTCTTGTTACATCCACCTCCAACCTCAAAACCAAAGGATTACATTAAAAATTGAGTGAGTACAATGCACCACTTCCTTTCCTTGGATATCAACCAGTCTTGGTTGTAACACAGCAGATCCAAGACACATTTTCTGTCAGGAAGGTAGTCCCTCCCCCAGTTGTTGGAGAGACTATAATAATAGAAATTAAATGAGGGGGATGGGCACCTTTATTTAGACAACATCTGGCCAACACTCCCTGGTCAACTGCAGGATTTTTGTCTGTGTATTTCTTGAAGCCTTCCTAGTCGTATTTTTGAATGTCATTAGCAATAGGGCTTCCATGACTTTCTAAAATCTACGTGGACCTTTGCTGGAAGAAACCATACATTAATACTGAACCCAAACCCAACTACTTCAGACAATTTGAGCCAGCCCTTTTACTTTGGCCAGCACATTGCCTAGGATCCTGTCAATAGTCCCCCAGGTACTCTAGCTACTCCAGAGCAAACCCTTTTCACTCATCAGCAAGCTAGTTCCTTTTAACAGCCTTTTAAAAATTCCCTATAGCCACCTAATCACTTCTGTTGCTCTTCACTGAGCTCCCAGCTCATCAGTGCTGTGGCAGAGAAGTTCACACAGTCAAACACAAATAGCCTATGTGCATTTGCATTAGTGCCATAAAGTCAGGGACTGTCCAATTTCAACACCACAGGTTCAGAGGGACAAAAGAAAAAACGTAGAAAATGGCAGGCTGATCTGCTATGATCTGGGTGGAGGAGAGGAAAGCGAAGCCTTAAAGAAAAGTAATCTAAAAACTAATTTTGAAAGAAGTTTCTGAGGGTTTAGGGCAAGTGCCCCCCTCCCACTCTGATTTCTACACACACAACTCTTTACACTATTAGACACAGTAACTATCAGCCAAGCAAAGCAGGAAATGTACAACTATTCAGTGAGCCTATTCTGATCCTTTCAATTAGGGTTGTCCAGTAGGTATTAATGTATCGGACAGAGTAAGGTTTGTTTTACCTTAATTCTTTTAAAGAATTGAACATTTTTATTTTTACTCTGTTTCCAAAGATTGGTTTGTTTTCTTTATACTCTGTCATTACGCACACTTCTTGGGGTGTAACCCATTAGACATAATCAAAAGAATCTATTTAGAAGACAATTTTTTAAGCTATTCTTTACAGGTAACACAGATCTAGTCACTGATTTCACAGAATAACAGAGTTACAAAATGGTTTGGGTTGGAGGGGACTTTAAAGATCATTCAGTTCTGATCTCCCTGCCATGGGCAGGGACACCTTCCACCTTCCATCACGTTGCTCCAAGCCCCATCCAGTCTGGCCTTGAACACTTCCATAGATGGGGCATCCTCAGCTTCTCCAGGCAAACTGTTACAGCGCCTCACCACTCTCTGAGTAAAGAATTCCTTCCTCTAAACCAACCCTCCATCAGTTTGAAGTCTTTACCAGGTGTCCCATTGCTTCATGCCCTTGTCTAAAGTCCCTCTCCTGCTCTCCTATATCCCCTTTAGGTACTGGAAGGCCACAATATTGTGTCTCCAGAGTCTTCTCTTCTCCAGTCTGAACAATCCCATCTCTCAGCTAGTCTCCACAGGAGAGGTGCTTCAGCCCTCTTCCTGGCCTTCTCTGGACCTCCATTCATAGCCCTCCATCTTCTACCCAAAGACATCCTCAGTTCTTGCAAGAATGTGCAGCTCTCTGAGCCACTTCTAATTCAGGACTGGTAAAATTATCCATGACAAACACACAGCTGTCAACACGATTCTTGCAGTCAGAGTAAAGAGGACTTTTGAGTGAAACAAGGAGCACAAGTCATGCATCATTCCCACTATGTTATTTCACCAAATGTCTTTCTGGTGCTCAGCCTGGGGCCCCAAGCAAAAAGGTAGCTACGGTAAGGCTCAAAATGAAGACTAATTACCCCTCAGCATCTGACTCCATATACATGTCCCAGCAGAACAAGGCATGTGAAAACTGAGAAAATTCCCTGTCAAGCCTCTATCTATCTCCTGGATTTTAAGAGACTGCCAATGTATACTCAAGCGACCAGAATTTGTTCTCACATCATGTCCTACTGCACCTTTATATATTTCTAACATGCTTAGACACTGGGAGAGGAGAGGGTCACTAAGATCCTCCCCGGACTAGCAATGAAACAAACATTCCTCAACAGAACTATTCCATTCCTGATGCCATAGTGATGGCAGTAGTAACTGCTGATGTGCTAGCCCCTTTATGGACAACACATGCACCAAACGGGATTAGTAAACTCACTGAAAAGTGAAAATGTCAGTACATGTTTGCATTCCCGTTGCTGCTGGCACCAGCTGAAAGCCTACTGACATTAGGAAGGGAAGGGACCATCTGGGAGACAACTGCAGGCACACATCCCATTCCAGCTGTGCTTCCAGCAGCTTCTTCCTGGCTCAAACCCAAGAAGGAGTAATTTTAAACATCTTCCTGGTGCAGAAAGCATTCCAGATTCTGCGTACTGGAATGAAGTTGATCCTAGCTGTGAGTGAAACTTAACATTTGGAAATTCAAACAGTCTTATAAACAGTCCCGTTTGAATTTCCAAATTGAAATTATTCAAAACCTGCCCAGAAATCTCTGCAATATTGTCCCTCTTGTGACATCCCACCCTCTTCTTAGAGAATAGTTGGGAAGATAAGAGAGTTCTGCCAAGGAACCATGCTTCCATTTGTAGACATCCTCAGGATCTGAGAGAACCTGTGGTAAGCCTGATGCTAAAGGCTTCCACACAGGCGTCTGTATCCTACACACTGCCTCTGAAGTGGTCAGCTGGGCCAAACAGATTCGTATCATGTGAGTGTTTTGCAGTAAGTGGGAGAGAGATCAGGTCATTTAGGGAGCTTTGAAAGCTTTACAGTAACTTGGAGAAACATCAGTATGCTAAAACAGAAATATGTTACGAAGAGTCAGTAGTTCTCAGTCTTTAGCTTCTAGGGTTTAATTACATGATTTAGACATGTTGGATATTTTCCAGAGACATGGCACAGAGCAAAAAGCTGCACTTGGAAACTGCAGAATCAGCAGAGGAATCATTTACTTGGCAAGCTTAAGGAGAGAGGGAAAAAAAAAAAAGCCTGTCTGAAAATGAAGTCATGTATGTTTCAATATGCAGGTCTGGGCTGGTGAGAATTTCCATCCTAAGGTGAATCAAGACCTTAAGGATTCAGCTTTCATATGTAAGACTGTAGTTTTCAGGCTGGACAGGCTGCGTTCTTGTAGTATCCAGCATCTTCTCTGCTCCCAGGACAGCCCTTTTTTCCACTCTCTGCCCATAGCTGTGTGCACACACGGACATGCCCACATGCGCGTTCATATGGGAGTGGGGGTGTGCATGTGAAATGTTTGAACAAAAATCTTCTTGACAAGCAGGCCTGAGTAGCAGAATGCAGAGGGGCCTCTGGAGGCATGGAAAATCGAAACCAGTGACTAGAAGAGCTTTTGCCAGAAGTGGTCTCAAGAACAATCTTCAAGTAAGACCTCTGTGACAGAAGCATCAGCTTGCTCCACGGTGACTTTTTAAGAGGCAAGACAGCACCTTCAGTATAAAATAATGTGCCAGGATCTCCAAAAAGTGCACACATTTTAGTTGTATTTTTTTTAAACACAACATATATTAAGAGTACGCTTCCAAAAAAATTCTATTTCTGGTGGCAGAGGAATATTTCTTGAAAGCACAACACACGCCTCTGAGAAGGAAGTACTAGTGTAGTTCTTTGTTAAGTTTAAAACTCCTTGCATAAATCAAGTGTGAGAAGAGTGACAACATGAAACGGCTTTTTCTTATTCAGACTTGTTCACATGTTAGACTGCCGTGGCTGACATGAGCAATTAAGGAAGTTTTTATCCTTTTGGGGGTCTGTTTATGTAGCACAGTTGGCAGCACTGGAGAAAGAGAGCTAGTTTGCCATTGTACAACATCTACAGAATTATTTACAAAATACACCTGTGTTACACTTGTGTACACCCCTGATGCCCATGACACTTCATGGTTGCCAAAGAGAGCAAATATGGAGAGAAGAGCGATATCCAGTCCAAGATCTAACAGATAGAAGTTAAATTATAAGGTTGTAATGAGTTGGAAAACTGCTGAATGGGTGGAGTCAGTAGCTGGAAGAAGTACATTACCTGTATTTCTGTAAAATGATACAAAACTTGCTAACAAAATCAAAACTTGAATTTTTTTAAATGATAAGATATAATAGTAACATAATATTAAACCAGATTTAAGGGAAAAAAACCCAACAAACAAGACTAAATAATGAAAATATTATAGGGGCTCATCAGTTTCCCCCTAAACCTTTAATCAGCTTTTCACATAAATAAGTCTTTCAGCTTTTTGAAAAAAAAAATCATCACATGTTTATGACCAAAACCAGCCCATCTGGAATATTCTCAATAAATACTTTTTCATGACAGCACCCTTTTTGGGACATACCACCCCCTTGTTTGGTGGCTAAACGACATTATAAAGCTCCAGCTTGACCATACACACCAATTTGTACTTCTTCCACCTTCTATTGTTTATGTGTGCAGTAAACATACACAATATGGCCACAGAAATGAGAAATAAAAATATATTGTGCAACCTTAAGTGTGCTCCAAAAGTACTCTGCACTAATCTGTAGGGACTTTAGGATAACCTTCTGCACAGGGACTGCTGAGGGATAATGCATGGAATACAGGGAAACTAAGGTTTTAGGGAGAGCAGATCTGGAGAGAGAAGCATTCTTGAACCGGAAGAAAAGGATGCATAAATCTCCTAACAATCCAGGGAAGAAGAGTTGACAGAAAAACAACACTGTATTAATTGGAGGCACACAAGATAAGGGGGGAGAAAATACACTTATCTCTTACATGATTCTCTGCATATGGCACATGCAATATCAGAGGGAACGGGAAGACATCTGCACCTGGGCACAAAGAAGGATGCACACAGTGAATTTGTACAGGCATAAAGAAGACCATTCTCAATGGACTGGGGGATCAGCCCTCTTGTCAGACACATCTGCTGGCAGCCTACGGGAGCATGCTGGGGAATAAGCAGCTGTCTCCTTGGAGCCACCAGCTGCCTTCCCCCCAAAAAGGATTTACACTGTGCCATTGGTCAGCCTCCAAGTAAAATACAGAAGGCGAAGACAGTAGCAGCCTTGGGCAAAAGGAAAAAGAATAGACATCTCTTCCCCAGCCCCCTCCAAAAAGTCTCCATAGCCTATGCTGTTCTTGCCACAGATAACAGCTTGGAAAGGCTGAAAACCTCAGAAAAATTCAGGAAAACAAGCCTTTCTGTAGGGTTTCAATGATTAAATTAGAAAAAGATAAAATCCTACTTCATGCAACCTCCAGTGCCCCAAAGTGATGGTAATTTCCAGGTACCAAAACACATGGCCATGCAATCAATTCTGAGCAGCTCAGTGCAAGTGCAAGAAAGTCGAACAGGAGAGAATTCAGAAGACAAGGAAAAATGTTTAGTGGCTAGAGGGGCACACAAGTCAAGGAATTAAAAATTGCACGTCATTTGGCTAAGAGAGCATACATGTAAGGCAGTAAAGGGAAGGATGCAATTATGTACAGTTATCTAAAGCTTGCCAATACATCAGCAAAGTAAACTGAAGTAGTGCAAGGTGTTGAATGTAGGGAATGAACTTCTAGAGAGAAATAGCAATTTTTTTTCCTGCAATGAGATGGGGCAGTATCAGAAGAGAAGGATTATTAGATTGTGGACTATATTTTCCTTTCCTTCTCCCAAAGGAACATTAGCATTGGAATTATTTCAAATTGGGAGTGAAAAAATACCTAAAAATGGCCAAAAAACCTTGTATTAATGGCTTAGGGCAGGTGGATCAGCTGTGAATAAACAAGAGGTGTACCCACATCCAGTTCCATGTTTCTGATTAGAACCTATGTAACAATGAAAAAGGAAGCCTCCTCCTTCATCCCACCTGAGGCTACAGATTTGTCTCTGTAACAGATGTGTCTGGTGGCAGCTACTCTTCTTGACTTTGTTGTTTCCATTTGCCCTCTCACTCCCTTTCATCCTGCAATCTGCAGGACTTAGTATCACTGCTAGTGAAGGATGCCCCCTGGGAGATTTGCTTCCCCATCTTTACTCTCCAATTTCTGGAACTTGTAGGAAAGGCAGGTGATACTCTCCCTCCCAACCTAATGAGTGTGGTAACTGCAAGAGAAACTTCAGAGTAAGTGAAATCATCTCAGTGGATCCCACAAAAGGCAAAATTAAAATTACCCATCACAACAGCCCCTCCCACATTCACAGATTTATTTAGCTTGAGTAGTAGTAACTTGCATCATCTCCTTGAAAAATAGCCTAACATGGCTTTTCTCTGCCACAAGCACTCATACAGCCATCTGTCCCCCACAGGAGTGCTGAGCAACCCTACCCACAGACAAGGCCACACAGCCTCCCTTGTGTCGTTCCACGAGGAACGTGAACCGACAGCAGCATCCATCGAGCCCTTCTTCAGACACTTCAAAGGCAGCATTGCCCTGTGGCTCTTCAGGAGGCTAGAAAGAGGGGAAACACCGCTCATGGGCGCAGACCAAACGCACCATGGCTGTGTGGAAAGGCTCTGGGTGCGATGGTAATCTCCGTGAGCGGAGAGGCCGTGACCCGATCCCCCACATCTGCCCGCCCCGAGCCCACAGCCGGCACCTGACAGCAGAGGCGCGCTCGGGGGAGGGTCCCAGCAACGCAGCCTTTGAACAGCACACGCCGGGAAAGGAGGAAAAACCGACCTGAGTAGTTTTAACCCCTTCCGAAGTAGTCCTCGTTTGTTCTGTGCCCGCCCTCCCCTGGACGGCGGAGACCCGCGGGTACCCGCGACCGCGTCCCGCTCGCTCTGAGCTCTCCGGCCGGACTCACAATGCCCGTCCTCGCCACGGTACCTTGTGCAGGACTCCAGCAACACCCCCTCCACTTCCCAGCATTACTCGAGCAGTGTTCGCAGGAGCCCTTCCCGCTAGAGCCGTGCCGCCCGGCCTCCCGGCATCAGAAAAGTTGGACAAAGACCATTTTCACCGCGCGAGTTGCACCATCCCGGCGGGCCAGCGCCAGCTCCCTCTCGCTCGGCGCCCGCCGCCGCTTTGTCCCCCGGCCCCGGGCACAGCCTTTGGCCCTCGCTCGACGTCTTTCAACAAGTCGGATGCTTGCGAGTAGTCCCGATCCTTGCGCTCCCCTCCAGGCCCTTCGCTGGGAATGTCCTCTCCCCGCCCAGGTTCCCCCTCCTGCAGGAGTCTCTCTTCCTCTCGCTTCCCAGGATCTGCCTTGTCCCTTTCTCCGGGCTCCTCTCTCTCTCTCTCTCGCTTTCTCTCCCCCTTCCCTCCCTCCCTTCCTCGCCGTGCCCCTCCTCCATTCTCTCTCCGCCCCCCCGACCTGCTTTCCTTCGCAGAGGCCCAGCGACGGCAAATCGGGGTGGGGGCGCTGCGAGATCCCGCACTCCGAGGCGGCTGCAGCCACTCCTGTCACTTCCGCGGCCATCGCCATCCTCTGTGCCGCACGCCCCGCCGGCTCCCCCGGCCGCAGGCAGCCTCCCCTCGGAGCCGCTCCGCTGGGCGGGTCGCTGGGCGGCACCGGCTTCCCTCCGCGATCCCAGCCTGTGCTCCCGCTTCCCCCACCGAGCCTTTTCCACAGGGGGATTTTCCAAAAGGGTCTTCCCTCGCCCCCCGCTCTCTGGGGATCCCGAGAGTGGCCGCAGTTGTGCCTGCCCCAACCTCTGCCCAAGCCCCTGCCCGAGCCCCTGCCAGGTTCAGGTCAGGAAGGACAGTGTGGCTGTACGGGACTGATCCTTGGTCAGTCTCTCTTAACATTGTTGAAATCCACATTACAGTGTGGCATCTCCTGTTCTGCATAACCCAGCCTCAAGTTGGTGCATCTGTGCTTGTACTCCCCTTCCAATGCTTCCTCTCCACTCAGCCCTGGTGAGACACATCTGGAGTGCTGTGTCCGGTTCTGGGCTCCTCAGTGCAAGAGAGACATGGAGCTCCTGGAGCAGGTGCAGCAGAGGGGAAGAAAGATGATGAATAGAGTGGAGCATCTCTCTCGTGAGCAACCACTGAGGGAGCTGGGCCTGTTCAGCCTCCAGAAGAAATGTCTGAGAGGGCATTTCATCAATGTCTATCAGTATCTGCAGGGAGGATCTCAAGAGGATGGAGCCAGGCTCTTCCTGGTTGTGCCAGGACTAGGACATGAGGGAATGGGCAGAAGCTGATGCACAGGGAGTTCCACCTGAACATGAAGAAGAATTTCTTTACTGGGCAGGTAACCAAGCACTGGAACACATTGCCTAGAGAGGTTGTGGAATCTCCCTCACTGGAAACATTTGAGAACCATCTGGAGGCAATCCTGTGCCATGTGTCTGGGATGACCCTGCTTGAGCACGGAGGTTGGACCCAATAACCCTTCCCACGATCCCTACCAACCTAACCCATTCTATGATTCTGTGAAATGTCACAGAGCCAAGGTGCTTCCTTGATTCCAGGTACTGACAAACCTCAATTGTCTGGGTTAATCAAACAGGGTTTCTCAGTTCTTCAAAGGAGAACCTCGGCTTCCAATGCAGAAACAAAGGACTGGAAGCCTCTTTCTTGAAGATTCTTTCTGGGTGTCTCCTGTTTCCTGCTAGTGCAAGAACAGGAGTTACCTACTCATTCTGCAAATGTCACTGGGCTGAAAACGGAGAAATGCTAGAGGATGAGGCATCCAGCATACCCCTCTGCTCATTCAATAAGTTACACAGACAAGTGGCAGAACATGAGGGAGCCTGCAGTGAGCTACAGTGTAAACACAGTGTGCATTAGGACTGAACGGAAAAGATATCAAAACTCAGTGCCTGACAATTCATAAATACTTCTGTGATAACACAGAGCAGAGCTTTGGGCTTGTGCTGCCAAAGTAACTTCCTTTGGTTTGAAGTATGAACTTCACAATACACACAATGGAAAGTGACCATGATTCCCTTCCATGTAAGACACTGGTACACGTGCAAAAGGAAAAAGCACACAGAATAAATTTCGGCTTAAAAGAGGCACCATCAGCAGACAGTGACCCATCTCAGTGTTCAAAAAACTAGGGCTAGTTTCCACAGAGCACAGCCTTTTCCAGCATTTCTGTATATATGTGGAGTAACACAAATACCTACTTCTTTCCAGACAGCATAGTTTCTTTCTTAATCCTCTCTGTGGGGGTTTCTAGACACCAATTACAACAGCCCTCTTTCCTTCCAACTTCCCCCCCCCTCCCCCCCCCCCCCCCAATCTGATTCTAAAAGAAATTTACTTTAGGAGAAATTGCAGGTATTCAGCTCCTTCTGGAATCTGGTCCTTACTCAGTTGGGTAGTAAATTTTTGCACATATGTTTTCCTTTCTCCCTCATTTTACTACTGTGAGGAGCATCTGGCCCCTAGAAAGGAGCAGTGGGACTGTACCATTGCACTGGGGTCGGGAAAGAGGTTAACTAGCTGCTTTGTTCAATAGCTGCAGAAACACTTCCTCCCCTTTATGGTAACGGAATATTCCCCCCCAAAACCTCCTCCTCCTCCTTCTTGTGGAATGAAAGCCAAGCATGAGCGAACTGCTACACTGAATGGGGAAGTCTGGGAAAAGTTCCTGTGCACGCGTGCACATGCAAAACCCAAACCCTCTTTAAAAGCTCACCTGGTGAAAGGCGAGCTGACAGTCAATCTTTTATGGGGGATTAATTTTACCTCAGTGTTTAAATGTTCTTCAGCGTTGCAGCATTTTGCAATGCTGTAGAATTTGTATCTTAAAAAAATTTTCCAGTTTCTGAAATCTCCCTCTGCTAGGCAAATTATCACACCCTTCCAGAAAAATTCAGCCCTCTCAATATGTAAACAATCACAGCCGACATGACAGAAACAGAGAAAAAAAAGCTCTCAATCCCAAACTACCATGGATGGATCAGATTCTTAGAACAATCTTAAATGTGACAAAACCAGCATATCTCATGCAACAGTGTGACTTGCCTGATATAGACCTGTGATCTCCAAAGCAGGATGAAAATATTAGAACTTAGTAGCACATAATTTATAAATAAGTAAATATATGTATAACAGGGGTGTATGGTAAAGCCTTTTACTAAGAGGAGTACATGAGCAAGAAAGTTTGGAGACACTGATAAAGATAATTATGTCCTCCAAATTACATAGACAGACATTCATTTTATAGACACATGATTCCACACAGTAGTGAGTTTTAAATGTCCAGACACACAAACAGATCTTGTAATATTTAAAGTTGCAGTTATTAAAACAATGGTCAAAGCAGCAAAGCATAATTCATTTCTCAAATACTCTCCTCACTGTGTGAAACATGTTAGGTCTTGAAGAGAAAAGAATTGGAATGTGCAGGGCAGACCACACAAACCAAAGAGAAGAAAACCACCCATGAGAGAATAGCTGAGGAGGATAAAAGGGAGGGGTGAGGCTAAGACAAGGGGAATAGAGTTTCAAAGAAAAAGGAGAGAAAAAGGAGGGTAAGAGTAAGAGAGGTGGGAGACAGAGGTAGAGAAAGCAAGATACACACAGAGCGACTATAAAAGACAAGGAAAGAAAGGGATGTGAAGAAGGAAAGGAGGAGCTGGGAACAGCAAATAGAATAGCAGGCAGAGGAAAGAATAAGAAGGGTACTATTTATACATGAGAGGACATGTTTGACAAGCAGTTTTGAAGCAGAACTATTTAATGGATAAAATCTTCAAGACGATTTTTTCAAGGGCAGATTTATCACTGCAAGTGTCTGAAATAGCGCATTTTCCTTCACACACTTCTGAAAAACAATCATACAGATCAGTAAACTAAAACCTTATAATATCCTTCTGGATACCCTGTATGCAAAGTCTTGTTGCTTTGTCTGTTGGTGTGTTTGGTGAAGTGAAAAAGATATTTTCTCCCTAAGAAAGCCTGGCATAGAAAGAGGAGAAGCTTACAGAAAATTCATAAGAGATAACTGAAAATAATTTGGGGATGCACAGAAGTGCAAAAGGACTGAGGGGCAGCTCAAGATGGAGTGTGAAAAACCAGACCCTGCACCTTTACAGTCTCCATGCTGGCTCTTGGCAACCATTAGTATACAGTCACGCTTTTAATTTTTTTTTTTTTTTAAATCTTTATAAATAATGAAATTTTCTACAAGCAAGAAGGCTTCTGGGTCTTAGTTCTCCCTTGAAATGAGCAGTGTGTTTCTGCTTTTAGACCAGACTTGTTCCCTGCTTTGTTCCTTCTTTGCCATCATTCACTTCTGCTAAGAGCTTTGCTTCATGAACTTCAATGGAAATAAATGCCAGAGAGGAGCAAAATCCCTATCTACATTATCTAACTATTCACACACCTGTATTTTAAATTATTATTTTCACTGAATATGTGTATCAGTTGTTATGAAAATTATCTTCCTTGACTATTATATCCACCAATCTTTATATTGTGACAATATATTAATTTTGTTAATATATATTAGTTCACATTATGCACTGTATTGTCACAAAGTTGTGAAATTTCGCTGAAGTTAGTATTGTTTCTCCTTAAGTAAAAGTAAATAAAGGATGACCCAGTACTGGAAATATGGACTTTGACAGCCAAGATAACACCAGCCTAGACCACATCTTCCCAGCATCTTCTGGCATCACAGCAAGTAATTATAGCCAGACTGACTCCAGGGATGTCTGGATCAACAGATAAGCAGTAAGAATTCTGCAAAAATGCAGGTGCTTTGCAGAGATTTACTGTTATTAATAATCAGTAGTGTGGGTGTAAGTGATTACTCAAATCATGTAGTACCTGAATGTTTGGAGGGTATAAGAATTGTGTGTAAAACCACATTCAGGTTGCCCCAATTTGGCTGGGACACCTCATGCACGTGAATTAACATTTGCCCATTGTAATTCTATGCTTTGCATCCTAACCTGTCTCCTCACTTGGCACAGGCCAGTTGCAAATTTTCATGATGGTCTCAAAGGCAAAGAAACTGCTACACTTGTGCCATTTGACTGGAGCTGCAGTCTAAATATCTGTTTATCTATCCATTTTCTAGCATCCTACCATCACACAGAGTGCTAGTGTTCATAATGATTTCCCAGAAGGAAAAACAGTCATTTATGCTGTGGACCAGGATTTGGGGAGCTTTAAAAAGCAAAGTAGCTGCCTGGGAATCCATGACTGGTTTTACACTAAGCCTAGTTCCCTGCTGGGACTGGACACTATTTAGTCAATTCTGTGCAGACCTGCAATCCAGCTGTGTAAGTTCAATACTGCTACTAGGTTTTACCTGAATGCCCAGACCTTGTAAATTAATTTTTTGCTTACTGGGACATGAGCCACTACAGGGTTTCTGAAGCTGCCAAAGGAGGAAAAAGTAAAATTCATGAGTCCTACAGCCATAGCCCAGGAACAGAAATGCACAGTGAGAGAGAGAAATGTATATTTATCTTGTATACGTTGTTGTTAAAGTCCTATGAACTCCTCAGACAAGGCTAGTCTCAGGTGCTTTATAGAATAGAGAGGAGATTGCAAAACATACAAGTTCACAACTTCAGTACCTTTATAAAAGATATACTGATAACATTCATACTTTCTATCTGCTGATCCATGTTTATCCATGTTCCAAGCTTCACTCACTTCCTTTGGATGTGTGCTGCAACCACAGTTCTTGACCAAGCGTGAAATTTCTAATTTCTGCTTGTGAAAACCAGAAACTGCAAACTCCCGTTGGAATAGCACAGCAAAGTGCCACTGTATTTTTTTCAGTATTTTCTGTTTGACTTGGAAGGAAGAGTGGCTCAAATAAACTGTAATTATCCTGCTGTTTTGTTGCTTCCATAAGAGTGTTTGGAAGTATTCCATACTTAAAGGAGATCTGTGCTAAATTCAGGTGACTATTGCTCATCTGAAGAATGACTCCAGAAAGCTGCAGAAGATTCCAAAAAGCTCTGTTTTCTGTTGCATGCTTATGCTCTAGTGGAAAAAATGGACCAACAGTTACGTAGATGGAAAGGGAAGTTGCACTTCCTAAGTGCCCTGGGATTTAAGCAGAATCGCCCTGCTGAAAAGATCACATAACATACAACTTATTCTTGGAAGCCCAGCAGAAAAATTAGGACATTAAGTTACTGGCACTGAAAGGCAGAGAGATGAAGGCTCCACACCCTCAGGAAGCTGAAAGGAATGGAGCTAGGATTCTGTGAGAGAATGAAAGGTACCCACAGGATTGTTCTTTTTGGCTGCCAAAGAAGGTGGCTGGTGCCACCCTATGTCCAGATCCATCAGTAAAATCTGTGAGCCTGCTCAGGCTTGCAGCAAGGGGTTACATAAATGACTGCCTTTTTCATTTAGCTCTTGGCTGAAGAATGCGTAGGAAAGAAGAACTACAAATTTAGTTGGGAATAAAATGATTTATTTTCTTTCCGAGAGAAAAAGAACGTGGGAAGTGTTAAAACAATTTTGTTTAGCATGAAACTCCATTTAACTTAATTATTTCAGGAGTTCTTCAGAGAAGGGAATGAATGGCTGGATACATCTTCTGGCAGAAAAAGTGTTTCATGAACAGCACTAGTCCATACCCTGGCAGTTCCTGGGTCTTAGTCTGTTGCCTGGGTGCCAGTTCCATCCCCACGGAATGCTTAATTACTTGTATGGAAACATCTCAACAGAAAAATTAATTTCTCATTCCATCTCCCATGCACAGACTGGCATATTCATGGACCCAGAGGTGGCAACATATTTGCAGTTTAAAGGCACTGGAGTGCAAAATGGGAATTTATTTCTAGGGCTGTAGTCCCACAGACATTTCAACCCCACAAGAAGATGAGCCTCTGCTGAGACAGATAACCTTACACTCTTTTTTTCTCTGCCTTATCCTCATCACCTTCCCAGTGCTATCAGCAAAGATTTGTGCAGTGATCTGGATCAAGGACCTGATCTGTCTGAAAACTGATGCATCAAAAATTATGTGTACAATTTTGGTGTACATGTAGGAGATTTTATGGGACTGAATAAATGTGACAGTGAGAAAATGGATGGGAAGGCAAAGGGTGTGCAGGTTGGGGAGGGACAGTCAAGAGAGTTGATGTTTGTTTTAAGTGGACACATGCCAGTCCCCAGAGTATGAGGCCTTTGAAACTGAGTATCCCATAACAGGGATGTGTTTTCAGTACCCCTTGCTGTTGCGGTCTGTGTATGAAACTGTTCTCTTCCCACCAAAAATAAAGCTGCCAAAAGAAAGAAAGAAAATCGCTAAGAAACTATGAAAGAATATGAAGTTAAACCTGAAAATGCCTCCAGAAAATGTCAGAATGCCCTTGTTGAGTAAATTTGGAAAACACTGAGGGTGTGGAGGTGTGGAATCACACAGGTTTAGCCACAGGGTAACATGAAAAGAGTAAATTCCCTATGCATTAGGCAGCACACCTGCAGAAGGTGAGTAAGCACCTTGAAGGTAACAAAAGCAATGAACAACTGCTTCTCTTCATCGTGTTAGGAGTAATCTACTACAATCACATCAGCTCTCCTGCTTATCACCCTGGATCATAGAATTAGAGAATCACAGAATATCTTGAGTTGGAAGGGACCAATAAGGATCATTGAGTACAGCTCCCTGCTCCTCACAGGACTGCCTAAATCTAAACCATATGACTAAGTGCTCCTTGAACTCCAGCAAGCTTGGAGCTGAGACCACTTCCCTGGGGAGCCTGTTCCAGTGACCAACCATGCTCTCAGTGAAGGAATTTTTCCTAATGTCCAGTGTAAACTTCCCCTAACACAGCTTCATATCATTTCAATTGAATGAAAAGATAATAAAAATGTTTTTAGAAATACATCAGCAACAAATGGAGAGCTAAGGAGTATCTCTGTCCTTTACCAGATGCTGCAGGGGTAAACACAGTGAAAAAGGATGAGGAAAAGTTACAAATAGGCTTTCCTTGCCTCAGTCTTCAATAGCAAAACCAGCTGTCCTTCAGCTCCCTGAGATGGAAGGCAGGGACAGGGTGCAGAATGCAGCCCCCAAAATCCAATGGAAATGCTCAGTGCCCTGCTGTAGCCTTAGACACACACAGGGCTTTGGGGTCAGATGGGAGTCACCTGAGAGTCCTGGATCACCAGGGAGGTCCCAATTGACTGGATGTTGACAAAAGTGATGCCCATCCACGAGAAGGGCCAGAAGGAAGATCCAGGGTATTACAGGTCTGTCAGGCTGACCTCAGTGCCAGGGAAGGTTATGGAATTGCTCATCCCGAGTGCCATCACACAGCGTGTGCAGGGCAATCAGGGATTCAAGCCCAACCAGGATGGGTTTAGGAAAGGCAGGTCCTGCTTGACCAACCTGATCTCCTTCCATGACAGGGTGACCTGCCTAGTGGATGAGGGAAAGGCTGTGGATGTTATCTTCTACCTGGACTTCAGTAAAGCCTTTGACACCATTTCCTACAGTATTCTCATGAAGAAACGGGCTGCTAATCACTTGAACAGTGTACTTTTCACTGGGCTAAAAAGTGGCTAGATGGCTGGGCCCAGGAAATGGTAGTGAATGGAATTACATCCAAGTGGCAGCTGGTCACCAGTGGGGTTCCCCAGGGCTCTGTACTGGGGCCAGTCCTGTTTAAGAACTTTATCAATGATCTGGACAAGGGGATCAAGGGGACCCTCCGTCATTTTGCAGGGGACACCAGGCTGGGTGGGAGTGTTGATCTGCTGGAGGGCAGGAAGGCTCTGCAGAGGGATCTGGACAGGCTGGATCCATGGGCCAAGGCCAATTGTGTGAGGTTCAATAAGGCCAAGTGTGGAGTCCTGCACTTGGATCCCCAACATACAGAGTTACAGGCTTTGAACTGAGTGAAAGGAATGTGGCCCAGTGTAAAAGGACCAGGGAGTGTGGCTGAACATGAACTGGCAGTGTGTTCAGGTGGCTGAGAAGGCCAAGGGCACCTGGCCTGGATCAGCAATGGTGTGGCCAGTGGGACCAGGGCAGGGATTGTCCCCCTGTACTCGGCACTGGTGAGGCCACACCTCAAATCCTCTGTTCAGTTCTGGACCCCTCATTACAAGAAAGACACTGAGGGGCTGGAGGGAGTCCAGAGAAGGGCAGCTGAGCTGATGAAGGGTCTGGAGCACAGGTCTGATGAGGAGCTGCTGAGGGAGCTGGGGGTGTTTAGCCTGGAGAAATGGAGGTTCAGGGGGACCTTATCATACTCCGCAACTCCCCGAAAAGAGGGTGTAGCCAGGTGGGGGTGAGTCTATTTTTCCATGTAACAGGCAACAGGACAAGAGGAAACAACACCGAGTTGTGCCAGGGCAGGTTTATATTGGAAATTAAGATTTGTTCACCAAAAGGTTTATCAAACATTGGAACAGGTTGTCCAGGAAAGTGGTTGAGTCACCATCCCTGGAGGCATTTAAAAGATCTGCAAATGTGGCAATTAGGGACATGTCTTAGAGACAGACTTGGCAGTGTTAGGTTTATGGTTGGATCTGATGATCTTAAAGGTCTTTTCCAACCTTAATGTTTCTAGATTTCCTTGTGTCCTATCTCTGGTCACCAGAGAGAGACCAGCACCTCCCACTCTATTTGCCCCATGAGGAAGCTGTAGGTTACCCCTCAGCCTTCTTTAAGCTGAACAAATCAAGTGACCTCTTGCTGTGGAGACCTTTCATCATTTTGGTCACCGTTGTCTGGACACACTCTAATAATCTGATGTTCCTCTTGTATTGTGGCACCCAAAACTGCCCCCAGGACTTGAGGTGAGGTTGTCAGTGCAGAGGAGAGCGGGACAATCCCCTCTCTTGCCCAGCTGGCGATGCTTTCCCTGATCCCCCCAGGACACGGCTGGCCCTTTTGGCTGCCAGGGCACTGCTGACTCATATTCAACTTGCCATCAACCCAAACCCCCATATCCCTTTCCACAGGGCTCTCCAGCCTCTCATCCCCCAGTTTGTATGTATTAGAGCCCAGGCTGCAAACAGAGACCACTAAGATTTGTGAAAAATGTAGGAAAAAGAATTGAAGAAGAACATGGAGTAGAGAGTGCAATTTTGAACTAGAGCTCAGGAGAACAGAGAGCCGGTGAACGTGTTTGAGAACGAGGAATAAATTTTTCCTTGCACTGAGGTGTGAATAGAGGGTAAAGATGCTATGTGGAGGGCCTAGCATTTCTCTGGCTCTTTCAGGAGAGCACGGAACTCTCTCCACTGCCTGTGGGAGTAAAGTGACCCACGGCAGGGGATTTGGGGGCGCCTCTCCCGAGGCTGCGCCGCGGGGCTGGTTCTGCGGCTGAACAGTGCCGCCCGCTGGGCACAGCTGGGATTGCAGAGCAGCGGCACCAGCCGAGCGCCCAAAGCTCAGCCCCACCGACCCCCAGCTCCTCCTCGCAGCAGCGCCGCTCGCTAGAAACAGGGCTAGAAAAGCGTCGTGTATTCGAATTGTAGAAATCCCGTGGAAAAGAAGCCCCAAAGCACCTCTTTTTCTGTGTGCTTACTTGCATTGCACAGTTTGGGGTACTGAACTCGGTAGGGAAAGTAATTTGAAACTACCTGCCTAATCTCTAGCATTTTAGTCACTTATGAATTCTAAGCGACTTTGATTGATCACGAATCATTAACTACTACCCTGATGAGCTTTTCTCTGCTGCACAAAATGTCTTGAAGCAATGGGTGCTCTCTGTTTAAAGTCAACGTTATCCTGCTGACACAGTGTGATGCTACCTGTGGTTTAAGTAAGCCTTTTTTTTTCTTTGAGTCCATGATTTCCTCTGTGATGCTTGTTGAAGTTGTACTCTTTCAGCCAGAACAGTTAGGATTCTGAGTGTAGAAATAAGCCTTAATTGCCCTGGACAGCCTCACCTGCACCCTCCAACAATGCAGTTTCTGTCCCTTGCCCTGAGAGCTGCATTTAAGCTCAAATATAGGCACACATACCTCGTCTAAGTTATGTTGTGGGCAGGCCCTCATCTTTGGTGTTGGTAAGACAGGTGAAATGCACCACTGCCCTGCAGATCCTGCTTTGCATTTGTTAGAAAAAGCTCCAGTGATCTTTTATGGAGCATATTTACAAATTACCTGTTCTCATGTAGACAGTGTCCCTCTGGAGGGCCTAAAGACTTTCTCTCCTTTCTCTCCTACTTAGTGACCACTAGATTGATGCATAAAGGCTCCCGGGAGCCTTTTAAAAGCAGTGTCATTCAGGAAAGGCCAGCATAAGGTCTTTGCCACTGACAAAAGTGGCTATGTTACTTTGCCAAAATACAGACTTTTTTCTCAGATCCTATTAGCATTACTGAGACAATAAATCAGTCCTTGTACAGACAAGAGCAAGGAGATGTCATCTTAAAAATACTGTAGGTTTTATGGAAAATGTCATGGAACTACTTCTACAATGTCTATCAGTTAGAGTCAGGCTTGTGAGTACCATATGCAGTTAGATCTCACCTGCACTGCATAAAAGGAGTAACAGTTTTGACAAGGTATAACCAAGTGAACAATAAAGAGCTGCAGAAAAAAAGAGAAAAAACTGGGCACTTGCTGCTGTGCTTTACAAGATTGTCCAGGTCATCCAAACAAACAAACAAATAAATAAATAAATACATACAAAAATATGATTTGTGCATACAAAGCGTATTGACTATGTGTCTGCTCAGAGAGGATATAGCAAACAGCTTGTCTGGGCCCAAAATGCAGATTAGCAAGAGGACACCTCTTCCAAAGCAGCTAATGCAGCGTGTTTGCAGTGAGGTGCTTTCAGGTTTCACACTCAACAATATGAACATGGATGTGGTTAGAAGATTTCTGTCTGTAACTGCAAGTTTGCATCCTTGACTAAGAATTCTCTGGCTCAGAGGAAAAAAATGGATTCAAGAAAGTGATGCAACTTCAGAAAAATGCAAGACTGTTTTTGAGGGTCAGTTCTTAGACTGTGGCCTGTAAAGAAAGTAAAGCTGTTTTGTCCACAGTAAGGTGGGTTTGCTTTTTTTCCATAAATAAACTAGCGTAATGTCTTGCTTTTACCTCAGTGTCCTAGAAACAGAGCTTAAGCCCATATTACCTGTCTTTTGCCTTCTACAAATCCATTTTTCTTTCTCATTCACATTTATCCTAGAACATAGCTTGTGTCAATCTGCCTTACAATGAGTCTGGGATAGTCTAATCAGGCAGTCTAGTATTTCTATCTACTGACTTTCAGTCATTCCCTTGATATGAAGTGGTTTTTAATGAACTGCTGAAATTCTTCATTTTCCTGGACTGAGCTACTGCCTGAGCAAGACGAAATCGATAAATGTTTTGAGCCAATCATTTAAGAGAAGAGGTAGTTGCCACATGCAAAGAGGTTCATGCCTAGTCTGCTCAGGGTTCAGTCTCCTGTGCTCAAGTTCATATGTAAAGAAGAACAGAAATAAATGTGAAAAATTCACATTTAAAATACATTTCTCTCTTCTTTCAGAGATGGAACATAACTCATAAAAGGAATACTCCAGGAAAATGGGACGGATTTCCTACCCAGTTTTTCAATAATTCTCTGGTAAAATGATTGTGGAAGTGGAATGTTGAATAAAGCATCATAGAAAGTATTAACTTCTGACTTTTTCAAGAAATGGAAAAGATAATTTGAGAGGAAGGATTGGGAATAAAGAGAGACTCTAGTAAAACGAGGGAAAGTAAGAGCCACAGCATGACCAAATAACAAATGCAGAGGAATGAGTTAATGGAGACTGGGAAAAGGAAGGTTTTGTAGGAAAAAACAAAATCCAGGCAACACATAGAACATCTGGCTTCAAAGTGCCTGATATCTCTTGCTGACATCCTTGCCGCTGCAGGACAGGAAAATGCTGACATGGTTGTTGTTGTTGTTGTTATTCCTCCTCGAAGCTGCCGAATGTGAGAACACACTGGAGCTGTCGAGATCAAGAGGTGTGTCTTCTCTTTTTCCCTTCTTTCAGACGAGTGCTCTCAGACCTTCTAGCAGCCTCCATGTTTCGCTTTCCAGCTCCAGGGATCATCGGTCCAGCTCCTCGGAAAGCTGCAGTGGCAGTGTTCCTGTGAGGCAGCAGTGGGCCCGTGAGGAAGCTTTTGCAGCCACGGTGGTTCGTGCTGCTCCGGATGGGGCAAGCATCCTGCGCAAACGTGTCACGGCTGGCTGGCAGCAGAGGCAGCTCCCACTCAGCACAACGAGTTTCATCAGCAGTGTCAGGAAAAATTAATCCACAAATACCAGAGGTTTATGTCCAAAAATGAGACAGAGGAGTCCTGTAACTTTATTCATTAATAAAGGCAGACGTTATGGGCATTTCCCGTGGGGTCTCTCCAATTGCTAGAGGACACAGCCTCTTCTTATCCTACTTTCCTTGCCGCAGGTTCCCTCTCTCTTTTCCCCTTGGCTGAGGTACTCGAGAGGTACAGACTTCCCGGAATGCCTAATGCAGACTGCCGTAATATACATCCCCCCTTCTTTTTCCTGTGTCTCTGTTCTTGTAGTTTAACACAGTCTTGGGCAAGGCAATCAGTGGAATAACTATGGAAATCCTTCCCATTGTTTCTTCTATCTCTCAATATGGGTCTTATCTTAGCAGCAGACTCAGGTCCCATCTTACCAGCAGTTGTTTGTAAAGAAACTCCCTTATTCCTTTCAGCAGTGACACGAGGTGTTGCTGGTGCCGGGAGCCGCAGGCTGAGCCAAGCAAACCCAGCTCTCGCACAGAGCCCTGCGCCAGCTGAGCGGAGCTGTGCGGGTTTCAGCTGGCACTTCCCACCCTGGCTGCAGGGAGGTGCCCCAGACTGCTTCCTGATAAACATGGGCTCTTTGCGTCCTGGTAGTCCTGGAAGCCGAATGAAAAAGGAGTCCTCATTAGTAAAGTATTTTCACAGGTTTTCTTGCAGATCACAAGTACAATTACTCCAAAGTTCCAATCAAAAGGCTTTTTAGTGATTTTTGCCAGTATCTCTGATAACTTTTGTTCACTTTTTCATCGCTATTTTACACGTAAATATGGGATTCACTGGAAAATATAAAACTGCCTTCTCCATGAGAGTGTTCTTAAAATCTGCATTTTCGGGGTGTGTGGAATGTGGTTCATCCACCTCAGTCTAAGGAATGCTGATCAGTAAGAAATCCACAGGAAAGTGAGCCCTCAAGTGTGTTGATGCCCTAGGGGAAGGGGAAATAGGATCAGCTCACAATCAGTTTAATTACATGTGGGAGGGACAATTGCTTTTGACTCATCCTGCACTGGGATTTTATTAATGAATAGGGAACAGGTTGTTCTTAAATCTTGTTTAGGCATTGCGCCTGTTCACTCAACTCCTGCTCCAGAGCTGGCTAGCACAGCTCGTGCTAAGGCCTGATGTGTGCTGGGGGCAGACCCTGGGTCACACAGAGGCAGGACAGGTGCCCAGAGAGGGGCAAAGGGCCACCGTGCAGCCATTGTCACCTGCAGATCGCTGGCTCCTGCAGCCATCGGCTCCGTCTGGCGCTTTCTTCCCAATCTGCTAATTTATGAAAATTATTTAGACCAAACCTTCAAATTGGATGATATAAAACCATCAGCTTACTCAAAATGCATTTGGTGCAGACACAATAGCAACTGGATTGCTGGGATTCATGCTGGATTTCATGCTTCCCAATGTTTTATAGGGGATGAGGAAGCATGAACATTCTCGCTATCAGCTAGATGGCTAATTAACTCTTTTTTTCCTTGTAAGGGCATGAATTAACAATTATGGGTTCTAAGTTTTGAAACCTTGTGATATGAATGCTGAATAAGTGAATTTGTATGATAAACTACTCTAGACAAAAGGGGATTGAGCTCCTCTTGGTCAGACTGGCTGCACTTCTTAGTGACCTCATGAAACAGAGTTTAGATCACAGACATTTTATCCTGTAAATTTGAGAGATCCCAAAAGACCATGACCAGACATTTGATCTTATAGCGCCTCAAAACACTGAGCATATATACATACATATCCTAATACTGCTTTATATGCAGTCTTTTCTAGCTATACTTGATATCTTCCCTCAGGTTAGCGAAAACAAAAAGGTAAATGATGCATAAGAACTTGCTTTAGGGGCAGAGAAATGTTGAAAATTTTCAAGTAGAAAAAACAAGGCTATAAATAAAGTCTTCCCTGGTCTGCATTATAACAGTTTTTTAATACAAAGAAACTTTGTCTTCTGCTTTCTTTTAGAGTGTTTTACTACAAATTTTACTATAGTGAATAATATGAATAGGAAAACATCCTTTATCCCTACTGCTGGTAGAAATTCAGCCTAGTTCTTAAATCACCTTATGTAACTGCAGAAATAAGAGATTAATTGATTTTGAGTATTTTATATTTCTGTTTGTCTGCATATACAAATTTATTGACATATATTTGATGCCAGTTTTATTTCATAGTTTGAGAGAAAATTGTGTTATCACATTTTGTGTGTACATCAATATAAATTCATTCCTATAATCCCCAAACTCTTTTTTAGATTCACCAAATGGCTTCAAAAGCCTGTAAAGAAAATGTAATAAGGGTTTTTTTGTGGATTCAAGTATATTTGTTAAAGTCAGTAGTGTTAAAGCATGGAGAAGCTCACATATATCTTAATTATGGAGGTTTATTAATGCTTACTCAAAATCCTTTATTTTTCTCTATGAAAATGTCAAGATACTCAAGTTTTCAAATGGAGCAGTAAAGTTTACTTGTACTTTCTTGCCCTGCTTTCAGCTTGGGTAGGGTTAATTTCTTCTCAGTAGCTGTTGCAGTGCTGTGTTTTGGATTCAGAAAGAGAGTGGTATTGGTAACACGTTGATATTTTGGTTTTTTGCTAAGTTATGTTTATCCTGAGTCAAGGACCTCTTTCTTTTTCCATGTCTCCTGCTCTGCCAATGAGGAAGTACACACAAGAAACTGGGATGGAGAGTAGCTGGGACAGGAGACCCAAACCAGCCAAAGGGATAGTCCACACCATAGAATGTCATGCCCAGTATTTCAGCTTGGGGGAGTTCATGGAACCACTGCCAGTCTGGGTTTGGGAAGTGAGGTCTGGCATTGGTCACAGGGTGGCAAGCAATTGCATTGTGCATCACTTGTTTCCTTTTTATTATAATTATTATTATTGTTGTTGTTATTATTATTGCTGTTGTTGTTATTGTTGTTGTTGTGTAGTACTTTATTTTCAATTATTAAACTGTCCTTATCTCACCATACAAGTTTTACTTCGATTCTCCTCCCCATTCTGCTGGGGTGGGGTGGAAGAGAGTGGCTGTGTGGTGTTTTGTCTCCAGCTGAGTTTAAACCCACAAGAGTCCTTTTTGCCAGTGTGGGGCATGAAGAGTTGAGATAAGGACAGATCCAACCGGAGTGAATTGTGAGATTTTTTTCTTGCAAGAAGTACTCTGATTGCCAACAGAACATCAAATATCACCATAAATAAGGGCGTTTATGGATCTAACTGTTATTTATGGTTCCCTTCTTCTTTCTTAAAGAAATGGCTTCAAGCAAGTGTAACTAACTGCATGAGTTCTTTTCTCAGGGTGTGATAAGAATTATGAAATATAATAGGGTTTGTGTACATTGTTGCACAGTGAAAATGGCCCGATAAACAGATTATGATTATCAAACTACAAAAAAAGTTATTAATGTCACCCAGATTCATCCCACCTTCCCCTCATATTTAACTCTTTGCAGAATCAGCTTCTAGTCAATTTTAGCCAGTATGTAGAAACATTTTTGGAATAATCTGAACAGTGCAAAAATGGGTACTTGTGACAGATATAGAAATAGTAATATTCTTTCTCAATCACATCCTGAGTGCACATACCAAATACATAGTTATATCATTAATTAAAACTACCTTAAATACTGTTGGATTATACTTCTGTCTTGTAATACCACCAGCCAGAAAGATTTCTTCCTTCTCCCGTACAGTCCTGCTAGCATCATTAAATGCAAACTATTTTTCTTGATCCTGCCAGTGTGTGACTCTCACTTCATTCACTGCCTAGCTATATGATTTTTTTTATGTTGTTTGCAAAGTCAAATGCTTTGGGGTTTTTGTTTGGGGTTTTTTTGGTGTTTTTTGGGTTTTTTTTTTTGGTTGGTTGGTTGGTTTTTTATTTGGGTTTTTTATCATATGGGTTAAGATTGGGAGCAAAGAAATTAATTTCGTTTGGTGGTTACATGTGAGATTTTGTACCAATGTGACAGAAAGAAAACTCTGCTATTCAATACTTTTATCACCATGTGATAAACTACAGTTTCAGGCTGGTTTTAAGGTTTTGCTGACTTGTCTTCTTTCCTTGTTTTTTCAGTAAACTGTTGAATAGTTAATGAGCAGTGTTTTCTACTCAAGAAAATGTGTGGCAACCAGCTTCATTTAGGTTTTATTTGCAGCTGTGCTATAAAGCATGCTTCTTCACTTACATGAGAATTTAGAGGTCTATAGCTTTTGCTTCCTCTGCAAAGTATTTTATTGTCTGCATTGACGGCAAATAAACTCAGTACCTTGAATGTTAGTCATTGGTTAGGTGAAGGACAAGCAGAGATAATTGCTGCATCTCGGTCTATTGCATTGCAAGTTGACTAAACATCCTTTCCTTGACTTTGTGTTCTCTTTATTTGAGCCTCCACCTAGCTCTCTTCTGGCTGAGGCAATACACCTGTCTCCTGTCTGCTATTTCCAGTTTTATCTTCCCTCTCACCAAGTAGTTGCAGTGTCAATAGACAAGAGGACTTAGCTTTATGCCAGCCTTTTTCTTTTACCATTTGACTCCTAATGCTGCCTGTTCTCCCACTGGCTCTCCTTTCTGAAGCACACACAAGCTGGTCTATTAGTCAAAGCAAAATGTCAGTAGGCCTGCAACATGCTGGATGCTGGCAGCTAAAACAGGAGGCAGACTAACAGGAGTTGGGATCAGCTGCCAAGGAGTCATCAGTCCTGCAGAACAGGATATTCATGGCTTCTGAGTAGTGTGATATGAAAGACTAAACCTGTATGAATGTGAGAATGTGCTTTATTCTGGTGCTGATTGCCAGACTGAAGGAGGCTTTCAGTATAATTCCTCTCACTCTGTGTGTTTGTTTGAAAGATCAGAGGGTAGTGTTTGCAGGATGAGTTTGTGTAGACCACATGAGTGGGTGGGGGAGGCCTGAGAGCTTCTTGTGTTCTTAAACACAAGATGACAAAAAGTAGTCATCTGAAGGTCTAGTAATGGAAATTTTAAAAGGCTGCTTTGTTGTCTGGAGACCAACAAAAGTAAAGTCTGATCACAGCTGTGAGGTTTGGCAGGCCTTGATGCAAAAAGACTACATTGTTGGTACAGGCACAGAAAACTTGTTTAAAAATGATGACTTTTAATTGAGGAAAAGTAAGAAGATGGGAAGGGGGAAGAATGGAAGTAATCTGTAAGAGTGTTGTATGGGAATTCTGGAGCAAATTAGGGATAATTTTAAGGTTAATACAAATGGCAGGGGAAGATAGAACATCTGAAATGGTATATGATTCAACTGATCTGTAGCTTTCTCCTGCCTGGAGGAAGGAAAATTATCTGAGATCAGTGATATTGAAGGAAGAAAGATACCTGCATAGCCATTGCTTCTTCTTTTTATCATGACATTCACTAAATACAATATCTGTTGTACATGAGAAGATTTTCCCTTTCTCTGTTTTTGTTTTGTTTGTTTGTTTGTTTGTTTGTTTGTTTTACTCCTTCCCTCTCTCTTTCTCGCTTTTTCAGATTCTCTCATCCTCCACTAGGAGGGGCACAGATACAATCTTGCATTTACTGCTTCCAAAAACCAGTTCAGGGAGTTGAGAGCATGTTTTACTGCAGGCAGTAAAATAACTTTACACTGAGCACAAACCACTTTATCAGAAAAAAAGGAAAACCCAAAAAATTGGGGTGCATTACTATGACAGGGGCCTTCAGTATGACCAAGCACATATCCTGCAACAACAAAAAAATAATCTCCTTTACTCTCAATTGTGAGTAGTTGAACAGACAGTTTCTGTCAGTAGGCCAGTTTCTTTCTCTTCCATCCTCACCAATGGATATTCCCATGATAAACAGTCCATTCCTTAATTCCATTATGCCTGCAATAAGAATTTAGAACTGGTACAAATGAAAAAAAAAAAAAAAAAAGAAGGCATCCTGAAAAGAAGTGGACTGAAATTCTGGGCCTGAGTAGAAAGGAGGTAGTACCAAACCTACATTGCCAGTGGCTTAACTGTAATGCCAACAGTCCTGTGCTGAGCTGAGACTTCCATGACTTTTATTGAGCAACACACAGGGCTGTGAAACAGAGACACCATCAAGGAGTTTGGGATCTCCTGAAAGAAAACCTGTCACTCAGCCCTGAGTAATAGTAGCATTCAAAATTCTGGCAATGAAGAGGGCTAAGAGACCCCTGATTTATGACATAAAACAATTTTCAACATTTCTGGATGTTATGAAATCCATGCTGAAACCCAAACTGAAATCCTTCTTTGTGTAACATCCTCACCAGAAGTGTTATCTGAAATTGAACTGACCAGAGAAGAGGTTATGGAACATGCAAACGATACTAAATGCCATTATCATCTCTTTTCCAAATGAAAATGCTGTGACAACACAAGTCTGAAACAGCTGGCTTACAGACAGGAGTGTGTATTCCCTCATGTAAAATGTTCTCGATACCTGTGGCTAGAAGGTGGCAAATGTAACGCTAATTTTAAAATAAATTTGACAAATCTATGAAAAAAAGGGCATGTTTTCTACAATTAATCTTGTCTTTTTTCCTGACAAGATAATAGTCAGGGCATTCAAACAAATAATTCTTTCAAAAAAAAAAAAAAAAAGTCCAGTATTTTTCCTAATTTTTTTCAATTGTAGGTGTAATAATGTTGTTGGTTTTTTTTTTTTTGTTGTTCTGAAAGATCTATTTGTATTTACTGGATCAGTTATATTAACATTGCTAGTAATAACTTTTTCCACATCTTGTAATTTCAGAGTCACACAAAAAACCCCCAAAAAAACATGGCTAGAAGGATAACCATGACACTTGTTGAGAGTGAAGCCCATGTCACAGCCGTTCATTCCCTTTGAGAAGAAAGTAAGCCTATCACAGCACTGAGCTGATGATCAGGTGAATAGGTTATCAGCCATGTTATGCTCAGAGTGACAGCAAGACATTTTGATGCCTTTAATTTTACAACTTCATCAGGAAGATCAACCTCCCAACAAATTCACTGCCAGGATCACATGAGGAGGTCTCTCCCTCCAACTGCCCACACTTAGCCACTTAGACTTAACCACTGGTGTGTAACAGGATGTTGTGAGTCAGATTTTCCTCTTGAAATTCTTTCATTTTGTATTAAATACTTAAATATTTATTGATCAAACATGGAATCTGTTCTATGTGGAAAGTCTAGGCTATAAATTTGTATTTTTTATACAGCAGAAAAACACTAATCATTAATCCCTTCATGTTACTCTACAACACAATGCACTGGGGAGTTGGTTTGTCTGGATTCAGATCCTGTCTTGAAAAAAAACCAACATGGGATTTGAATCTACATATTGTTCTCAAAGATTTTACCTTTAGTATTGCTGTAGACCCTTCCTCTGCCCCCTGTACCACAAAAACCCAGAGAAAACCCCTGTGTTCTGAGTGAAAAGAGGTTTCTCTTTCAAGCCCATTTACCTGGATCTTAGGATAACTTTTACAGCATATCTAGTTAGGAACTTCATCAGCTACTTCATACACTAGTTCCCCTCCTCATCTGTTTTATGTTGGCTTTGTGAAATCCCATTCTCAGTATCAGCTCTGAGATTTTTCTTGTCCAAGTAAAGAACCTGTGTACTTGTGAGTCAGCACTGTCAGTGCAGCATTTCACAGTCTCCAGTTCAATGACAGACGTGTATCTCTGGTATATTAGTTCCAGTCCGTTTTCCATGAATATCTGCCAATGCAAAAATAAAGATCTGTGAAAAATAATCCTCTAGTAATCACTGTAAACACCCCCTCATTCCACCAGATGGTATCCTTTTACTTAAATAAGAAAGAGTCATTTCAGTAGCACAGATCTCGGGTTGCTTGATATGAGCACTGATCTCTGGGGCCACGTTTCAAATCTATAAATGGCAAATATGACTACTGTGATGGTTCCCACTGTGCATCCAAAATACCATGGTGGGACAGCAATCAATCTTCTTAATACGGGTTAAAAGATGGTGTCAGAATCAGTGGTATCACTCTGAATCCTGCAAGATGCACTTAAAATTAGTACAGGTACTGCTGAACAAGAACTTGTTAGATATTTGCTTCAGGAATAACCAATTTTTTTTCATTTTTGCTGTGTGCTAAGGTTGTAACAGGCTCCCATGTAAAGCTCTTCAGAAAATAATGTCGTGCATGCTTGTTCTAACTTGTGGAGAAGGAAGAAAAATAAGGTCTGAGCACAGGTATTGTAATCTTCTAGAAAGAAAAAACCCAGCAGTATCCAACACAAAGCAAAACCACTTTATTTGGTTGCACTAAACATTTTCTGGTTTATTCTGGAAACTAAATACCAAAAGTCAAAATAAGACATGCAAGGGTAAATAAAAAACCATGATTCTCATATATGAAAACATCCTGTCGGGTAGAGTAAGAAAGCTTCCAGATGAGTTAGTTTGAAACTTTCTGTGTGTTTTCAACACATGCACTTCAGATAAAATGTTTGCTTGAAATCTCGCAGGAGGGAGCTTGTTTTTCAGTGCAGATGTTGCTGTTACAGAGATCTCTGCTATTGGTTTAGGGGAAGCTGATGAAATGGACCTATTTAAGTCCCATATAGGGGTAGGTTCACTGACTACCAAGGCAGAAATGAGGATGTGGACAGCTTTGTGTGTGGCTATGTACTTCTTTGGAACAAGTAAGGAATCAGGAGAGCCATAATACCTGCTCTGCTGCTGGGAGTATGTGGCTTACTTGTTTTACTGTGTTTTCATTTTGTTTTGCCTTACAGGAGCTGAAATCACCCAAACCCCAAGTCTTGTGGTGAGAGAAGATGAGAAGGCTACTCTGAAGTGCAGTCAAAATAATAATCACAATTCTATGTACTGGTATCAGCAGCAGCCAGGGAAGGGGATGCAACTGATTTATTTATCCTATGATACAAATCAAAAGCAAGAGGGTGACATTCCTGCTGGATTCCAAGCTCACCGGCCAAGCCGTGAAGAATTCTATTTGGATATTTTGTCTGTGAAGTTGAACCACTCAGCCATCTATTTCTGTGCCAGTAGTTTGGACACAACACTTCAAAGTCACTTGCTTTCTTTACATAAACCTCTCCCCTTTCAGCAGCTTCCCTCTGAAGGGAGCTGCTCTCAGCACAGGAAAAGGGTGCATAGGGCAATCACCTACTCACAAACCAGATGTTACTGAGAAGCTGGAACAAGAACAGGTAGAAATAAGACATAGGGAAAATAGGTATTTGAAGTGCTGGTTAATTGTTGACTCCTCTTTCCTGATCAGCCATTTATCCTCCATCTCATCAAGAACAATCAATAAAGGCAGTTGACCAAATGCAGACATAAAATAAAGGAAAGGTAAATTGTAGTCTACACAGCCACAAGTTATTGTCCCCTAAGACATTTTCCTACTTGACACAGAACAGTTACCTGACATACACAAATCTGAAAAACTTTAGAGATAGTGACTTCTATGTGCACTCTCATCCCTTCCTGAACCACAATGTTTTTCACTGTGCTTGGAAAGGTTGGCCCAATCACAACAAAACTGTAGAATTACCATTGACAACAGTGATGAGAAGGAGCCTGAACAAAAGATGATGCAGGAATAGAATCTAAACAAAACTAATATGCAACATATTGGATTAAAATGACAAAAGAAGAGTTGTTACCATAACCTGCAAGTGCATAGACAAATCCTGAAAAGTTATATATATATGGAGGGTGTGAAGTGGAAAGGAAGATGGTCAAAGTAGTATGCAACTTAGAATGAATTCACATTCAAGAAAATATAACATATCCATTTTCATTTGTTCAGAAATTGTTCTGACTGTGGAGTTTACTTCTGGCTGCATAGTGAAGCCCATGTGTGTCACATCTATCTCTTTATCTTCCTCTCTCATAACTCAATAAGCAGCAACAGTTAGAATTAATCTGGTTTATTCCTTCTTTCTGTGGCTGAGTTCTGAGGGCTTTGTTTATCCAAAGCAACTTTGCAATGTTTCTCAAGGTCTTGTCAATCTTTCTGACTGCAGGCTAAGTCCTGATATGAGCACTGCTTCAGAGACCATCCGTATTTTGAAGACAAAAATATAGAGGGATGAACAAACAGGATGTGAATGTAAATTTATTTACTACATAACCTCTCCCTGACAGGATATTTCAGGCTTGGCATGAAGTCTTGTGTGTCACTTGAAAAGACTTACCAGTGCCTTTCTATCACCAGCATTCTCCCAAATAGTGTAGTTGATGCAGTGGGATTAGTCACAGCCTCAGATACTCTTAGGTGTAAACTTTTCATGATGATAATATAACAAATTTTCTTAAATTGTTCTAAACCCAAAAAGCACTAAGCAAGGTTCTTGTGATGTATAAAAGTCACCTGCATAATTTTCTAGCTCTGAAATAAAGAATCATAATAATGTGTTTCCAGTTTTGGAAAGGTTTAAATAAAGGCTGTAGAATGGGAACATTCCATAATTAGACACAGCATCCACACTGTGAGATTGTTCTTATCCCAGTCTGATTTATGTCAGATTATATTGTAAATGTTGTGGAGCAAAGGACTATTACCACACATGCAGGATAACCATGCTGATCTTCAAGGGAGAATTTCACTTTGTGATTATTGTGCAGGGTTTCTTCATTGGGAAGGGAATTATTGGATTACAGGCACATCCCTGGAGAAAAGGTGAAAGAACTTTTATGTGAGTCCTTTAAATATCAGCTGACTGGCTAGGAGAGCAACTTTGCAGAAAAGCAATTGAACATGAGTAAGCAGCAGGCCCTTTCAGCAATGAAGGCTCGTTGCATTTTTGGTTGCATTAGCAAGAGTGCAGTTAGCATGTTGAAGCACTCTTGAGACTACATTTGGAATACCACCTCTATTATCCAGACACATCCCTGTCCTGCCCCAGCCCCAGTACAACAGAGATATCAAAAACCGTAGAGTCCAGCAGAGGGTCAGTCACTAAGATGATCAGGGAACTGGAGCAGAAACATAAGAAGAGAGGTTGAGGAAATTTATTTTGTTCATCATGGAGAGAAGGCTAAAAGGTGACCAATTGTGTGACTCCTACTGCCTGAACAGACTTGTAGTCTTAGAGGGGCACAGTTAGAGCAAGTGGGAACAAGCTTCAGCAAGATAAACTCAGATTAGACTTAACAAAAAATACTTTCTCTTACTGATGCTTCAGCACTGGAACAGGTTTCTCGGAGATCTTGTCAAATCTCTGTCCTTGAAGATATTCAGAAATCTGGACAAAGCTCTGAGCAACATGAGCATTGGAGTTACCCTGGTTTTGAACAGGAATTTGGATTGAGACAACTCCAGAAGTCCCCTTCCATCATAATTTTTCTACAAGTCTATGATTTTTATTATCTTGCTTTTCTGATTTGAGATGCCTGGAAAAAGCATGAGAGTTTTTTTTAATTCATAAAAGTAGGCCAGGAACTCCCCCAAACCCACAAATCTTTCTTTTTTTTTTTTTTTTTAATATTGCACAACAGAAACAGCAGCTGCACATGCAGGACCCATCTGCAGACTTGGGTAACAAGATTGTGTGATAACTTGAGGCAAAAAACCGAACAGCTTTCATGAGGCCGTTTATGTGTCACTTTTTCTGTCCAACTGTAAAATGGTGAACAGAAAGCCACATCCTGTACCTTGTCCTGAGAAGCTGAGGTGGTGGTGTGGTAAGAGAGGCTGATGCGTTATCAAAATGTTTTTTTTGAGTAAATGTCAAACCGCATCCTGTTTTGCTAAAATTTAACTGCTGTTCCCTTAAAGAGATATTGTCCAGCAAATTTTGGCACATCCACCTGCTCTCATTCTGAGGTACCATTTTCTTCTGAGGCCTTCAGAGATGTTTTCCCCTGCTGTTGACTCTGTGTTAGACAGAAACTCCCTTCAGGGTCTCCACTGTGTGCCTCCTGCTCCTTCTGCCTTGCTATTGCATTCTCAGATCTTCTGCTTCCGAAGCTCCATAAGTGCTCCTCTACCTTGGCCTGCGTTATTCCTACGTCTGCTTAGGAAACATTTATACATGAAATGTATGACTCTGTTATTCATTTAGTCCTGTGAGCTGCCAATGAATTACGAATTGTTCAACTCGTGGTGTGAAGTAATAATGAGATGTAAAGGGGGTGGAAGGTCTCCAGAAACACTCTCCAGCTTTAGTAACCCCTTGGTTTTACAGTTTCTAGCACACAAAAGAGATGCCAAAAACACAACTTTCAAGAAACACTCTCGGTTCCCTTTGCTCCTCCTCCACAGATTAGGTTCTCTTCCCTATCTCTCAATTGTATCCTTTTTCCCTAAATTGTATCTTTTTTCTCATTCCTCCTTTGCTTTTCTTGGCCTTTATTTTCTTGTTTTCTTACTCTTCCTAATTTTCCTTTTTATTCTTTTCTTTAAAAGGTCCACAAATTTGATATTTCCTCATGTCTTGTGCAGAATCTCCCTGGGATTATTCTCCTCTTTTTGTCTAAACCCCTCCACTTCATTCTCACTATCTGCTTCTCTTGAAAATTATAAGAGACATAGTGTAATCGTAGAGAAGTGGGCTCAGATAAATATCAACCTGGATACATCACTTTATCCAAAGTGGTCTCCTGTATGGTTAGAATGAGGGAAAACAAATGTGTACAGAGCAGAATTCTGCTCCTCTGCTTGGACCGAAGCATCAGCCCCACCACAAACATCCCCTGCACAAAACACTCTTGAAAATGAGCTTGATGGACAAAACCTCTCCTTTGAAGATAGTTCAATGCAAAATTAAAAAAAAAAAAAGAGATATTATTAGAGCCCAGATATATATCTGCCTATCTTTTAAAGTGCTCTCTTTGCACAATGACTTATAGA
>VZTX01002534.1:39096-113229 GCA_013400915.1 Pardalotus punctatus | reverse complement strand
GGGTTTTTTTTTTTTTTTTGGGAGTGCTTTGATCCTCTCCTGTGAAGAACAAAAGGCGCTGCCTGAATTAAAGAGATAATGATACAAGTTGACATGAGCATTTCAAGGTGATTTCGAGCTAGTCAGGTGGAAGGAAGGGGGGGAAAGCAGGAAAACTTTCGGGTGGTTTTATTCACCCCTTTCGCTTTAAGGAATATTTAGGGGTAAAGAGAAATAAAACAGGGGGGGGGAATGGGAAGAAAGAGAAGGGAGGTGAAGGCTCAGCACCCTGGGCTGTGGGGATGCAGAGCAGGGAGCGCGGACGGGGCTGCGGGAGAAGCGCCCGGCGCAAAATCCGCGGGTCCTGCGCGCCCCTTTCCCCCGGGATGGGGCACTTTTGGGGGGTCGCAGCTCCCGGTTTTCCGCCCTTTCCGCGCTTTGCACCCTACGCCTTTAAGAACCTTTTCTCTCCCGCTCCCCCACAAAAAGCAAATGGTGCTGGGCAAGGCATGTAACTGCACGATCTGCTCTAATTACCCCGCGGAGGTAATTGGGCTCAGGGAAGCCCTAGCGCAGGGAGGCTCCTGCTCCGCGGGGTTCCGCGGGCTGAGCCGGGGGGCTCCGCGGCCGCGCTGCCAGCGGCTCCGAAGCGCCCCCCCCCTCCCCCCAAAAAAATCCATCGCCGTCCTCCTAATTAATTTTTAAAGTGCGTTTAATCCTTGCTCCCCCCCGCGGGTGCGGGATCCGCGGTCCCCCCCTGCCCGGCGGTGCCGAGGTGAGGGTGTTGAAGGCAGCAGCCTCTCCAACTATTTCAGGTATGTCTGAAAGCAGGGAATTCGTTGGGATGGGAGAAAAGCAATAAAATGCAAATGTGTTCTTGGGAAGACAGGCAGCGAGAGCACCTGGACGGGAGTCATTAAAAAGCAATCTTTTATTCCCAGCCACCATCTAACTTATAATTAGAAACTCTGCTCGCATTCCTGATTGGAGAAGGAAACGCATTCCTCTAATACCGACATAAATATTCGCTTGTCACCCGGCGAGGGGAGCGCGGCCGCGGCCCCCCGGTCCCCCCTGTCCCCTCGGTCCCCTGTCCCCGCAGCCCCGCGCCGCTCCCGGAGCTGCGGGAGACGCGGCTGTCCGAGGGGAAAAGGCTGGGAAAAAGGAGCTGGAAAGGGGCAGGAGGTCTCTTTCCAAGCCGGGGCATCAGGTGTGTGCGCGGGGGCGGCAGCGGCGACACTTTTGGGGTTCGGGGGTGTTTTTGTCCTGTCCTTCCCCGGTGCCGAGCAGCGGTTTCAGACGTTTCTTTCGCAGAGAGAAACCCCCCTTAGGCCATGGAAATGCAAAGGAGGGTTTGATTGGGGTGGGGGAGTCGCAGGAGAGGCCGGGAGCTGTTACATTGGCTGCCTAAATTCCCCCTTGCCCTCCCACCCCTTTCCCTCTTCATTTATCCCCAACCTTTCCCTCTTTATTTATCCCCAAGCAAGATATAACCCCACGGCCCCCCCCGCGGCTGGAGATGGGGAGCAGCCCTGGGAACGTGGGAATCAGGGCCTGGAGGGTGGCACGGGGGTCCCCGGGATGCCCATCCCAAAAACGGGAGCGAAGTTCCTTTTCTCCTAGGCCGGCACAGCTGCTCCCAAATGTAGCAAATCGATCGCGCTGCTTTGTTTTACTTTAATTTCGTTTGGTTCCGTTCTTTCTTTTGTTGTTGTTGTTGTTATTTTTTTAAAAGAGGACTGGGCATTTTTCAGTCTGGTCATGCGAGCAGCAAACATCCCATCCCAGCCACCTCTGTTTAAAGCCTCCCGTGTATCAGCTCATGGTGATTTGGGTCTTTACAGCAGAAAATCTGTGATTTCCCACCCCCAAACTGTGCCCCCTCCCCACTAATCGTTTCCAATTAAAGCATCAACTCGTCCTAAAGCACACAGGGCTGTGGGTATTTACACTTTGAGAAAATCCGTGCAAAAGCAGGGGCTGAGAAATTATATTTTCCTGTAGGTTTTGGTTAATTATTGTCCCAAAATTAGGGGAAATAGAAAGTGTGTGTTGGTCAGGGGGAGCAAGTGAATTCGTATCTGTTGCTGTGAGTTCTGTCTGCCTCTCACAGCTTCTCTTTTGGCTGAGCTGTTAAAATTTCTGTCCCCACCATGGCGTAGGGGCACCTGTTTAAATCAGACCAAGCAGATTCCCAGATTCCTGGGACCTTTGGAAAAAGTTTAGTGGAGGAAAAGGGAAAAGATCCCCTGGAGCAGAGATGCTCCTGTGCTCCATCCACGATGATGGTGGGGGGGAGGCTCTGTGTGTTTCTTAAAACCAGCAAATAATGCATTTATGGACTGGGATAAAAGAGGCTTTAAAAAGAATGGTTTAAAAATAATAAAAACAGAGGGACTGGTTCCCACTGGACTTGAAGAGTCAAGTTTTAGGGATGTACTGGTGGGATTTTTTGTGCCACAGGACCTCCGGGGCAGTGCAGCACTGAGCTGTTCAACCTAAAGCAGCTCCTGGTAGCAGCAGCAGAGCTCTTCCACACCCGGGGGGCCAGATTAACAGCAAAAACCCAGCTGGTTTTCGGGTTTTGCTTTTTGGTTTTTTTTGTTTTTTTTTTAAGGTTAGTGCTGTTCATTTTTTGGTTTGCTTAAAAAAAATAATAAATAAAAAAAGAGAGATTGGAATGAGTGAAGGAAGAGTGAGGGAATTCCAAAGCGGAATTCATGGCTAAGGGAGGATTAAATGTAACCTGTTCCCTGTCCAGTGGGAGTGTGGGGTCCCTGTGGAGTCACAGGAGCAGCATGAACAAAATTAAAACTTTTTCCTGCTGACTTGCACTGCCTTGACCAGCTCTACATGGCGTGCAAAAAAAGAATTTAATTTTATTTGTTTTATTTTTTAATCACTGCTAAGTGGCCTGACTTGGTCTGAACACTGCCAGTGGGCAGAAATGATTCAGAAGGGAGAAGGGTTGGATTCAGATGGAAAAAAAAACCAGCAATAAAAATTAACACAGAGCTTCCATGCTGGAAATCTCAACCTCCTGCAGCCCAGGATGCTGCTCCTGGGGGAGATGATCCCAGGAGAGGCTCTCTGGGCTGAAATGGAAGTACAGGGAGACCCTTTTGCTGTGAGCAAAATTAACTCAAATGTAATTTTTCCCTGGCTGTGAGGCAGTTTGGGATGTGCGTGGTTGAATTGTGTGCGTGGAGAGGGACTGGAAGAGGATGTCTGATGGAATAACAGGGATTGGCTGGGGTTTGAAGTGGTGGCATCGCTCTGGGCAGCAATGTCTGTCCCTTCCTCTGGCCTCTGCTCGTGGTGGGGCTTCTGTCCCCTCTGCCGCTCTCAGCACCCGTGTCACACCCAGGGCGGGGTGGGATGGATGGGATCAGCCCCATAAAACTGGGCAAGGAGAGGAGCTGGAATCACCAATATCAGAGTGAACAGTGTTCCTGGAAATGCCAGGCTGGCCTCTGGAAGGGGATGGGCAGGAGGTGAGGATGTGTGGAGTTATTTCCCTTCCTGGGGCCTGGCTTTGCTCTCATTCCCCAGCGCTGGCCGCAGGAGCTCCATCCATTTACTCATCCATGGGGGATAAATCTGGCAAAGCTGTGGTGTCCTGCAGGATCCCCTTTCCATAAGAGTTGGGGAAAAGGATCTAGCAGACCTTTCCCTCGGTATTTTTTGCAGTCTGAGTGCCCAGGAGCCCGGCCAGCACCGGGGGCGTTGCTCCAGCGATGCTCAGGTGCAGCACCTGAGCCTGTCCCCGTTCGGTGGCAGCTCCACGGTGGGAGCAGTGCAGGGATGAACTCCAGCCTTGAGCTCTGCTCTAGGCTCTCCTGGGATCTTTTTTTCTCAGTGTGGATGGGATAGCCCCCATTTTAAAGTGAGTGAAAGCCAGGCCAGGTTCTGCACCCCGTGAGAAACCCAATCCTCCTCTTGCTGCAAATCCTGCAGAACCAACCCGAGCCCCGGCAGGCTGCACTCTGGGGAGAGCCAAGCTCGGCTGGGCAGAGAGCGAGGGATGATGATGATGAGGCAGAGCCCTGGGAGGTCACCTGAGGGACAGCCTGAGCCGTGTGTGCGGCACCAGAGCTCCCAAAACAATCTCTAGAGCTCGCAAATATGAATTGCATCTCCCCACTTCTCTGCTCGATGGACTGGGCTTGAGGGGTTCGACATTTCCCACGTGCTGGAATTCATCTCCTGCCCTCCTGGAGCAGGCTGTGGTGTGATGTTAAAGTCCATCAGCTGTAACCCCTCACCCATCCCTCTCCCACCCTTGTCCAAGGTGCAGGAATTGCCTTTGTGTACCTCTATCTGTGTCACAGCAGCAGCTGACACAGCCCTGCTTTTCCAGGCAGGATATGATCATGGAGTGATGGCTTAGGCTGCTCTCAGATACCAACTCTCCCCCACAGTTTGGATTTTCCGGTCGTGGAATGGGTGATCTGCACTCGAGCAGCAGTGGGGTAGAGGGAAAAGGGTCAAAGGGATCTTTCTGTGTAGATCTAAGTGGTGAAAACCCCATTCCATGCAGAGGATGCTGTGTGCAAATGGGAAGGGGAATCATTTCCCACCTCCATCTTTTTGGTGGGACTGAAGAAACAGACTCTGGTGGTGTTTGTGCTGTTCCTGGTAAAGTCCATCTATGGAGGACCTGCTCTGCTGAGATTAAATGACCGGACCAAGATCACACTGGGAGGTTTTCTCTCAGCAGGAACTGAAAACTTTGCAAGGTCTTAACAAGAAGTCCCTGTTTCAAACACGGGGAGGGCTGGGACTTTCCCAGAGAGCCCCATGTGTGCTAAAGAAAATCCCAAATCCCTCATCTACTCAGATATCAGACTCGTAATATTAAGCTGTGTTGTTCCCCTCCGTATTAGTTGATTTTTCCTTTCCATTTTAAGAGGACTTTATTAGATAAATTAACCTGAAAATCAGCAACTTGATATTCCAAGCATTGGCTGAAGGAATTGCATCCAACAAAAAGCCTTTCCTAACAAAGGAAAAGTGAATCATTTTGCTTCCCAGCTGTTTCTAGGTAACCCTGCAGGTGAAACCTGTCCTTTACAGACATTTGAACACCTCTAAGAATTCTCACTGGAAAAGTTTTGGGCACTTAGAATAGGTTGGGTTGGAAGGAACATTTTAGAGGTCATCTAATCCTGCAATGAGCAGGAACATCTTCAACCAGAGTAGCTGGAATTGAGGGATGGGAATTGCATCACTTTTGACTTTTGCATGACTTTTTGACCATTTGCATGACTTTTTGACCATTTGCATGACTTTTTGACCATTCCCTCTGAAGGTTCAGGCTGGAGGAGCCTTGATTTTTACTGAGGTGGTGTCTCCTACAGAAGGAAGTTGCTGATTGCGCCAGGGGAAATCAGGCTGACTTACTGGTGTCTCCATCCCAAATCTGTGGGATCCCTTTCCTGCTCACATCCCGCTTCCTCCCAACTCTGCTCCAGCGCTGCAGCAGCGCTGCTGCTTTCCCCAATTCCTGCATTATTGGTGCTCGGTGTGGGTGCAGAACAGCAGGGGGAGGAGATTATTCCATGTTAGACCTCAGCGAGGAGCAAGTATTTTTCCTTTTCATGCATGGGAGCGCAGGAAAATCCCAAGGGGGTGAGCAGGGGTTGGCGATGCTCGGCTTTGCCCTCGCTCAGCATTCGAGTGTGTGATTCAGAGAGCCCGGCCTCATTTCAAAGGCCTTTATTTGGCTTGATGGCAGTGCTTAGAGGATGTTGGACAAGGGGTCCGGGGGAATCCGGACTCGGGAACCCTGGCTCGGGATGCTCCCTTTGGGGTGGACAGCTGAGCTGATCCCGGCAGGGTGAGCGCCGCTGGGTGGGACAGCCTCGTCCCCCGCCAGCGGGGATGGACGGGTCCCACCAACATCCTTGGGGAAATTCCCTTCCCAGAGCAGGGCTGGACTCGCGTTCATGCCCTGTTCCCAAAGAAAACTCTGTGCGGATGAAGAGTGGATGGAAAGAGCGGGAGAGGAGCTTGAGGGAGGTCTGGAGGTCCTGGCCGGGAAGGAGGAGGTTCCAAAGTGGTACCTGCTGATTTGGGGTGATGTGGAGCCTGGTGATTGCTGCCCAGCCTGGTGGTGGCTGGCACTGGGGTGGCTTTGCCAGTTAAACCCACTGAAATATGGGGAAAAGGAAGGGCAAATGGCAGGGAAGGAATGCTGGCCAGAGAACAAATGTCTTGTCCAGGTGCTCAGCCAAGCCTGGATAGGGCCCAGCCCCAGGGCTGCAGCAGGAGTGTCCCCAGCCTGAAAGGTCCCTCTGAACCCATCTCTGCTTTGCTGGCACCACCAGGAGACAGAGATCCAGAGCCAAGGTGGCTCAGTGGGGCTTAGTTCCAAACGGAGAGGAGCACTCAGGCAGGAGCCTTCCCATGGTGAATCCATCAGGGCTTTGCTGGATCAGACCTAGGGCTGGTCTTGCAGAAAAGCCACACCTGAAACTGCCCATGGCAACTGTTTCCATCCATCCTGTGCCCCTCATGAAGCTTTTCTCCCCTTCTGTCCCTTTAAAAGTGGAAGGATTTAAGCCCTGTTGTCATCTCAGCACAACCTGTAAAAATCCATCAGTTCATAAGTTCACTCCAAATTCTACTGGAACTTGCAAAAAACACAGGGAAGGAAGGAGAACTGCTGCATTAACTCCCTTGTTCTGAACTCCTAACATAGGGCACGGCTTTTAAAAGCAGCCTGGGAGCCAGGGGAGAGCGTTCTGCATCACAAAGGTGTTGTTTGTCCCTCTTCCTGGTTTGCCACCTGCATATTCACAGTCCCCTTCCCATGTGGGTGTTGCTGCTACCCAGAGGGAGCTTTGCATTTGCAGAGACTGGGCCATCAAAGGAGTTCCAGGTGCCTTTGGTCTCCTCCTCACCGCGGTTCCTGTGCTGGTGTTAAACCAGCCAGTTATGCTTTGTATGGATACAGTGATAATTACGATAATTCTTAGCAGGGATGCTGCTGCTCTTTCCCAAGGTGGATATTCCTTCACACTCCTGGTGTGAAATGCTTTCCTCCTGTTGCATCTTTGTGCTCTCAGGCTTCACCAAAGTCACGTCAGAGAACGTGAGCTGGTTCCCTTCTCACATCACCGGCCTTGTGAGGGATTCCAGGTCTTTGGGATGGTCATTTCTCCTCTTCCGTGGGGTTCTGTAGCTCAAAGTGTGTTGAAGAAGGCTCAGAGAGTGCCACAGGGCTTCCTCGAGCTCAGGGCATGGCAGACCCTCACGTTTCCAGCCCAGCCTCGTGTTCATCACAGGTTTGGGAGCTTTCCTCATTGCCATGCACCATTCCCAGTATTCCTAATTTAAATATGCCTTCCTGGAACGACATCTAGTCCACGAATGAAGATGGCCAGGTTCCCTTCAGGAGCCCATGCACGGGTGAATGTGCTTGGTGACATCCTGGTTGTCCTCAGAGGGCTGGCAGGAATTGTCCATAACCCACTGGTGACCTGCCCCTTCCTCAGGAGCAGGTGGAGACCAGTCAGGAAAATCCCAGAACATCTCAGCATCGCTCCATGCCCATCTGCAGGCAACTGAGCAAAGCCCCGGGGTGGAATTCACTTTACCCACCACACGTCTGCAATTTCGGTGTCTCCATCCGAGCCAGGGGCTCTTGGCTCTGTTCTTTGAGGAGAACTGGGCATTTTCTCCTGGTGCAACTCAGGTGTTTGGCTGGTGAAATCCTCTGTGCCAGTGGACACCAGCTCAGAGGAATCTCCACCAACGTCATCCAGCTTTAGTCAGATTATACCCAACACAAAAGTCTTTGCCCACTTGCCTATTTCCTAGCTGTTAAAATCTGTGATTCCCGTTGCCTGGCATAATTTCACGTGGCTCAAATCAAGCTTTTTATCCATTATTTCCCTGTATTTTGTAAGATATGTAGTGCCCGGTTCTCCCTGGTGCGTTGGAATGGGTGCAGCCATGGTGCTGCTGTTGCAGGAACATTTGTGACATCCAGGCTGGTACCAAAAAAACTTTAGACCACCCCTCTCCTCAGCAAATTCCTATTTTGTCCTGTCTCAGCCCAGCTGCTGAAAATTTCAGCAGTCTGGGCGTTTTGCAGCTTCCTCTGTAACAGATTTAATCCTGTCTTTAATCCAGGACACTCCAGAGAACAAATGCATCTTCCTCGTGCTCTTATTCACATCCAGAGTCTCCCGCCACCCTCCAACCACATCCACAAGTCATTACCTCAAGATTGTGATAGAACTTTATCTCCAGACTTCTTAAAGAGAGAGATGAGGTGGTTTCCCTGTGGTCCTGTCCTCACAGTTATCCTGGCAGAGGGACAGAGTCACAAATGTTTCTGCATTTCAAGAATTCCTCTGACTTTGTTCTGCTTTCAGTTGCCTGAAATCAAACCCTTTTCCCAGCCTATTCCTCTTAATTTCACTTTCCAGGTTTGTATTTCCTCTGCGTCTCTGCTGGAAGAAGCAGTTTTATGGCAAAAGTTACGCACCCCCAGGTTTTCAGGGAAATCACTGTTATCCGACAGAATTCCTGCCGTGGGATGGAATGGGAGAAAAGGCAGAGCCCATCCCTGCTGCATCTGAGCCCGTGAAACAAATCCAAACCTCACTGGGCAGAGCAGGATCTCCCTGTGCTTCCAGAGGGGTGCACCTTGTCTAATAGAGATATTTCCTGCAGGGTGGGAAGGCGGGAATGAAACTCCTTGAACAGTTGCCAAGACTTCCATTCAGTTTGTCCCTCTGCCCCACAAGAACAACAATAGGGCCTGTTGCTAGACAGTGTTGTGTGGCACGACACAAAACAACTCTAAATCCTCCGCAGCCTGAGGGACACACTTAAGGGAGAATTCCCATTTTTTCCTGAGCTTACAGTAGCTGGGGAGAAATGGGACACTCTGGACAGGTAAAACCCAGTGAATGTCAAGGAAATACCACTGGGCAGCAGATAAGATTTGTAGAATTTACTGGGTGACCCACAGTTCCTTCAGAGACACAGAAATCTGGTTAATGCTGTTTTTTGGGAGATCCACATTTGGTTTCTATTCCTCTTGGAGGGAGAATCCTCCTGAACCTTTTACAGTCAAGTTTCCTTTAGAGTGAGTGGTGAGAGATGAGATGCTGCTCGTCTGACATTTGTCTGTCAGACATTTCCTCTGGGATGAGATGAATCCCATCCCAGCTGTGCCAGTTTCCCAGCCATTGCCTGGAAGAGGATCCAGGATGAGTGGGACAAAGACACCTCCCTTTAGACAGGTCAATTTTGGTTTTGAATACACTCTTAAGAATTTTATGCCTCTCCTGGGCATTTTATGATCTACACAGACACGTGGAGTGCTGAAAGAGGATATTTCCAATGGAAGACCCTTCCATGGGCATTCTTAGTGAGAAAATTGCCTTTAAAAACCCCTTTACTTGAAGTCCTGGTTGCTTTCCACAGGTGTAGAAGAACAGAGCAAAAATCCCATCTCTCAGAAGGGTGTTTGAAGGGAATTCTTGTGAAGTAGCAATCTCTTGTTCATTCTGGGAGCAGCCATAAAGATGAATTTGATGTGGAATTAGTTGTCTTAGTGATCCAGACTGGGAGAATTGGGTACCACGTTGATCCTGTGCATCCCAGGAATGCTGCCTCTCCTTGTGCCTGGGTTTGGGATGAGGGTGAAGAGCCATCCTGCAGGCTCTGAGGACCCTGTGAGATCCTAGAAATCATTCTGGGATCCTTCTGTGGATCACAGAACTACAGAATCCCAGAATGGTTTGGGTTGGAAGGGACTTTAGAACCCACCCAGTTCCACCCCATGCCATGGGCAGGGACTCCTTCCCCTATCCCAGGGTGCTCAGAGCCCCATCCAGCCTTTTTATACATTCTATTATTTCCTTCCAGTGAAGGATTCAGGGAGTGGAGAGCTCAGCCCAGCCTGTCCCCTTCCCCAGCTGGCTGGAACAAAGTGTTCTGATTTTTTAAATCTACAGAGAAAGGAACTGGCAGCCTGATCTCCAGGCTGAGATCTGCTCTGCTGCAGCACTAGCTGGGCTGTGGTCGGGTCATCACCTGGAAAGATTTGCTGCTGGAAATGCTCAGACAAAACAAGAAACTGAGTGGGGAAGGACAGGAGGGAAGTGCAGGGCTACTTAGACACAAAATCTGTGCTTTAAGCCTCGGATGTATTGATGGCATTGCTGCAGCGTGATCAATTAGCTGATTTTATTGAGCTGCCCCTCACCAGTGGGCTGCAGTGACTGGTCCATGAATACCCTCGGCTCATTCTGAGTGTGAGGAAAAGTGGATTAGCTCTGTTGCTGGTTTTGAAGTGCTTATTTCCTCTCACGTGCTGCAGAGAGAACAGATTTTAGGCAGCACAGATTTAGCTGCCTAACTCCTGGACACCTTGGGTTAACTGAGATCCATCCCGCTGTGGGTTTGCAAAAATAGGTGTAACAGCTTCCACCACCATTAAATCCAGAAATCACCTCATCCATCCTCACGTGCTCCAGGCTGGATTAAATATGCCTAAATCAGAATTGTGAAGAAGTCATGGATATAAGCAGTAGTTAACACTGAGTCATTGCTGACGGGAATATCACCTGCAGAAGGAAGGAGCTTACTGGATCACGGCTTTTTCCTAGCAGGATGGGTCATGGATATTAGTGGATTGATTGCAAAACCTCAAAGTCACTTGCAACAGAAGACTGAGGGCACAGTGGGAACTGGGTTTTGCCTAGGAGAGTACAAGGCCCAGACAGATGGGGCAAACAACTGAGTTGAAAGAGAATAGATAAGACACATTAGCAGAAGATTGGGGATCAGACGGGGAAATGCTAATTCAGTGGCCACTGAAACCCTCGGTGCAACTTGCCCACAGGCATATGGGAAGTCTGTGATGCAAAGGAGCACAGAGTCCATTTGTCCTGCTGACTCAGTGTGGAGTCTCCTGGTGAATGAAAGGGTCAAGCTCAGCGAAACCAGGCAGGGTGTTCCCAGCACAGCCTCCCAACAGCTCCACTAAAATTGCAGCTGTCCTGTTGACCAGAAGAGTCTCCAAATTCTAACAGAGAAACTAATTCAGGGTTTGTATAAGCTGGCCTAAATTTACAGCCATGGATATATGGTGGTTGCCAGCAGCAGAGATAGTGGTGGTGGCTCCTGTTGCCCCTGACACTGGCACCCAGAATAAATTGAGGAATTTTGTCCTGCAGACAGGCTCCAGAAATAGGGGAGAACAGGCTCGTGTTGGATTCTTGGGTGCAAGAGCCCAGTTAGGGCAGCTCTCGGATGAGAAGGGCAGGGCAACATGCAAAACCTTGACTATCTGATGAATGGCAGACTCTGTGATTAACCAGGGGGAAAAGATAATCCAGGAGCTAAAATACATCCTTGGGACATGAGATTTCTGGCCATATTTCTTCTCTGCCCTTCACAAGCCTAAACAAGCAGCTTGGGGACCTGGGCAGAGGAGAATCAGAAAACTGGAAAATGAGTTTCCTATGGTCTCTGTCAGAGGCAGCTGCCCACATCCCATTCCAAGGGACAGTGTGGGGTCACAGCAGAGCCAGGAGGAGAAGCTGGGCCAGAGTTACCTCTGACTCACTGTTTAAAAAAAACCAAATAATTTTTGGGTGAGGATAAGAGCCGGGGCAGCTGGACACGTGTGAATCAGCATGGCAGAGACCACGAGTGAGGAGTTTGGGGCTGTTCTCTGTGTTGTAGAGCTGTACACACACAGAGCTGATGCACATCCCATCGGAAGGAGTCACCCGAGCTCCCTTTGCAGCCCATGAGCGAGGGCTGGCACTTCCCGGCTGTGACTCACCAGCCCCATCAATGTCCATCTCTGGAGGAAAGGATCTCTCTCTCTCTCTCAGCAGGACCGAGATGACCAGCTGGGAGCCTGACTCCTGCATGAACAAAGTTAGGTCAGATGATGTAATTCCATCCTGCCCAAATCCTCATGCTCATCCTGCCCTCAGCTCCCCTGGTCAAGGAATTTGTGTTCCTGCAGAAGTCTCTCCTTTTTTGGTTCTGTGGTGTTTCAGTGCAAAGGCTGGTTCAAGAAAAGTGCTCTTGCAAAGGCATAATTTGTCAAAGATTTAGTCATTTGCACTGATTTTTTGTAACCAACAGTGAGATGCCAGCTGGAGGCACCTTGACAGAGACCACCCTCAGGGCCAATCATGATTCTGAAATCACAATTCTGGAATCATGATTCTGGAATCACGGCAGCAGGACCCACCACCTCCTATTGTCTTTTGAGCTCCACGTTTTCATGGTTCTGCTGACCTTGCTGATAAGATCTGTACAAATTTATTCATACGCTTGTGCTGTCTGGTCCTCGAATTCCCAGACTGTTTCTGTAACTGTGAATGAGGAAGAGTTGGGTTTGTCTCAAATTTCCTTGATCTTAGAGATGTCAGGAAAGGTGCCTGGGATTTTCTTTGATGCCAGAAGAATACAGTGGCATCAATATAGTGGAAGAGTGAGGGAAGTGGTGTGAACTCTAAACTGACTCAATTTCAGATCTCTACATAGCTTTTGCTATTAAAACTGTCTGGGTGCTAAGTTAGGCATGAACTTAGCCTTGGGCACTACTGTGCTAAGTTAGACTTTATTATTAATTTTAGGAAAGAATAGATGGAGAGACCTCAGGTGTAGTTTGTGTAATTTTCAGCCACATTGACCCTTTTTCTGTGAAATTCTGGCCTTTCCAAAGTGTTTTTACACAGACCTGTATTGTTGGTGTGAAGGGACTGATGTCCCTCAGGAACCTGAGTGGGACCCAGGCTGGGGGCAAGGAGGGGCTCATGGAAGGGCTCTCAGATCCCTTCCTGCTCTAATCCATCTCTCAGAACTTTTTTCTACATGATCCAAGGCTTAAGCAATCCTGCTGCCTGTTTGTCCCCATAATGACATTTAAACCTCTTGGCCCAATGAGCTTCATTTGGCCGAGGTTCTGAAAAATATTAGATATCCAGAGTTCTCCCAAAAACAGGCAGTTAAATGGGGTAGAAATGTGAGCAGTTTCCTCCCAGGGATGGGTGTGAGCACGTGTGTGTGTGCATCCATGTTCCCTGGACATCCTAAATCCCATCAGAAGAGTCAGTGCCCACCAGTTCCAGCGCCCACAGAGGAACTTTTTGTTCTGTTTTTTGTTTTCTTCAATTAATTTTCTGTTTTGTGGAATTATAGAGCGCAGAACAGTTTGGGTTGGAAGTGACCTTTGAGGTCATCCAGTTCCCACCCCTGTGATGGCCAAGGATGTCATTCACTGCTTCAGGTGTCTGAGGGACCCATCCAACCTGGCCTTGGACACTCCAGGGATGGGGCATCCACAAGCTGATCCAGTGCTTCACCACCCTCTGAGTAAAGAACTTTCTCCTAACATCTCCTTTAAATCTCTCCTCATTTAGTTAAAACTGTTTCCTTTGTCTTATCCCTATCTGCCCGTGTAAAAAATCTCTCTCCCTTTTTTTTATAATCCCCTTTGATTGCTGGAAGGCCATAACGAGGTCCCAGTTCTCCAGGGTGAACAATCCCAGCTCTTTCAGCCTGTGTTTGTAGGATGGTTGCTCCAGCCCTCTGATTTGTTCCCCCTTCCTTCTCATTCTGAGATGTGATTCATGGGAGGAAGGAGAACATGGAGCGAGTGGGCCATGCCAGGAATCTCTTAATTGCTCTGTGTGGTTGAGGAAGAGCTGAAATGAAGGAACCTCCTCACGAGGTCTAAGGAGAATGGACTCCAGTGCTTTGGAGGTCCATGGCTCCCTGTCACAGCTGCCTGTCACCCGCTTCCCTGGTGGATTAGTCCTGGCAGCTCCCAGGGACATGTCCTAGAAAAGCCCAGTGAACACATTCTTTGAGGATTCCTCGGAGAGAAGAATATTATGCAGGAAGGTAGTTAAATACATATATAATCCATACTGCTGTATGTATATGCATAGATAGGTAGATCACATATCCCTCCTCTTAGCTTTGGCCGCTGCTCCAGTGACAGCTGGAACTCACAGAAAATCCTCCTTTGAATGTAACAGACTTTGGGACAACCTATTTGTCTTGTGTCTCGGACTCTGAGATCCTTCAGGAACCTACAAGTTGCTTCATACCCTTGATTCTGGGCCAGGAAAGTGCTGCTTTGGAGCAATTCCTTTGTCTCATGTCTTAAGACTCCGAGCTCCTTTAGGTCTTGATCCTTCCAGTTGCGTCACACTTTGATTCCTGGCCAGGGAAGTGTTTGCTTTGTGTTTATCCTTAAATACTGGGGCAGTTCTGTTCATTTTCTGTGCTCGGGCACCGGGCTGGGTCGCAGGGGTTCAGATCAAGCCTGGGAGCAGGGAGAGTCTTTCCTGTGCTGGGCTGATACACAGCACGTTATTATCCATGCTATCAGGGACATACAGTAATAATGTATGGAAATTACAGGCATATCTCAGTCCCATCTCCCCTATCCCATCGCAGGAGAGAGAAGGAGCCCAGTTAAGGCTTGTACATATCTCACAACGTGCAGCAAATCTTGGCTTGGAGCTACGTGGGGTTTTGGGGCATGCAAAGGCAGAATTGCAGAACTCTGGTGTGTATTCTTCAGAATTCCCAAAACCCATCCATGCACCGGGTATCCTGATCTGCACCCGGCTCTCAGGTATCATGGGTGTTGAGAGCTCCGAGCTCCAGACGTTCCTGGCTGAATCCCCGGAGTTGGCCAAGCCTCAATCAATGTGAATAATTGATTTGGTCGTTCTGGGGAACGGCATAATCTCTTGGCGAGGGTGTGCTGCTGAGATTTGGGAAACTTGGGCTCAAAACCCTCCTCTGAATCAAGCAGAGGAAGCCAGCGATGCTCCTTTTCCCATGCCATGGGTAGGTGCCATAACCACCGAGTTGCTGACTCTGAGCATAAAGGGGACATTGCGTCCTCTAACTTCGTTTTGGGAATGGCACCTTAGGGGCTGGGCACCTGAACAAATTACCACGAGGTAAGTTAGGGTGTGAACTCATCAGATGCCAGTTTTTCTGTGGTAACTGCCCATGTGAATGCTCTTTCCCTGCAATAAACACGAGATGGTTCATATTTACCAGGGGGTAAGAACGTTCACATGGGTGTTCACATGGCTCACACCCTGGTTTGACTCCCAGTAACTTGGGCCTGTGCCTCTAACCTCAGTACCCTTGAAAAGCCATCCTGAAAAATAAAAATCAAACTCCTCTACTTTACATAAACCACAATTTTGCCATTTCTCCATTTCAAATTGCAATTATTTCAGCTCAACTTCGGTTTGCCAGAGAGGATTTGCTGAGATTGGCTCCGCTGTGCTGTTTTGGCAGAGAACTTGAGGTCCTTGAGGTCCTGGTGGCCAGGACCAGCCAACAAGGGCAGATAATCTACAGACACCACACAAGCTTTGCTTGCCTCATAGTCAGAGACCTTCTGGGCACTGACAGAATATTAATATTGCTGTTCTCACAGCCAGCTCCCGAGCCCTGAAGAGATTTAAACATGTGGAGATACGAAGTCAGGCTCATAAAACGCTCTTTAGCCAGTGGAGGAAGGGCGGTGTGGTTGTGGGATGAGCAGTGCTCCCAGGTTGCCTTGAGGTCACCAGGTGCTTTTCCAAGTGCTTTTCATAGAGCTGGGAAATGGCCACAAAGTGTTCTGAGGGAAAGACCTTGATTTCATTTCTTGGAGTAGTGGTCTGTGAGTCTCCCAGGGGCACAGAGATAGAAACCTTGCCTTGGAGCAGGCTGAGCATAACTGTGCATGAGCACAGGGACAGAGAGAGGGAAAATGACTCCAAAATATTCCAAGAACTGGACTGAAGGTTCCAGTCAAAAAAAAAAAAACAAAAAAAACAACAAAACAAAAACCAGAAAACTAACAACCCTCTTGCATATGGGCTGGGACTTTGTCTCATGATGATCCCAAAGGCTGACTCAAATTATCTGAGGCATCTCCTTTCAAGCGAGATGGGGAAGGCTCAATTCATCCTCAAGGAAGCAACTGGGGACAACTGTTTCACCAGCTGGGGACAGCTCTGTATTGAAAGCAGGGTTTTCTCGGAATGCCTGAGCACGCTTTCTGTCTCCAAGCACACCAGGAGTTATATCTGTGCTCTGGTGAGTGACAGAACCTCCCCTAAGAGACCTCTGGACCGAATTCACTGAATTTTAGACATGTAATGCTCCGCTATCTGAGCCAACCATCTTAGAAAGTTGGGCACCTTTTGAGGGCGATTCATCCTTCCTGAGATTGGGATCTTTCTAGTGGATGTGATGAATCACTGTCTGGAGTTGCCTATCTTTCTCCATCCACTCTAGAAACAGCCTAAACACCTCCCTTTTAGACAGGTAAAGTTGGGAGGGATGACTGGGTGCCTAAACACCCCACAAATATCATTGATGTGATGCCAGTTGGTGTCTGGGAGGTTTTTATCCCTATTTTAAGAGAGGCTGATGAGAAACCTGAAGTGTTTGTCAGGTTCTTGACCTTCCTTGTTGATTTTGCCTGGAGAAAAGAGGTCAAAGACCCAAATCTTCTCTGGTGCAACCAACAAAACTTCCAATTTAAACAAAATATTTTTCAATAGTGTTTTCCCAGGCAACATTTGCAGAGTTATTACAAGCATTCAGGATTGTCATAGTTTACAACAAAGAGTATTTTGGGGCTTTTATTTCTGGGCTTAAAGTGGCATCTGGCTAATGAAGACCAGAATAAGATTCATGTAAGGAAATGATGTTCCATGAACATCCTGTGCAGGGAACTTACAGTTTTTTTCTGGAGCAGCTGGTTCTGGCCACTCTAGGAAAGGGTTGCTGACCTCAGGTCTGCTAATTCACATTTTCCTTTAGGACTGGAGCACTGTTACCAGCCTGGTATAACCCATTTATGGCTGTGATGGGGGCAACCAAGACTTTGTGCAGAAAATAGAAGCAATTTTTCATCACTGCACCCTTCAGAGGGCAGCTCATGGTTTGCAACTGGCCAATGGCTTGGTAGAACTTTGACAGTGCTTTGGAGAAATACCGAGTTGCCAACAGTGTTTGTTAACTACAGAGTCATAGAAATAATCGAACCACAGAAGGGGTTTAATTGGAAGGGACTTCCAAGATCATCTCATCCCACCCCTGCCATGTCAGGGACATCTTCCACTGTCCCAGGGTGCTCCAAGCCCTATCCAACCCAGCCTTGGACACTTCCAGGGATCCAGGGGCAGCCACAGCTTCTCTGGGAATGTGTGCCAGTGCCTCCCCACCCTCACAGCCAAGAATTTCTTCCCAGTATCTAATCTAAATATCTTCTCTTTTAATTTAAAACCATACTGGTTTATAGCTCCCATGTAGAACCCTTTTTTAGGGACTAACTCCCCCAGAGGGCATTTCAACCCCACCTATTCTAGACATCTATCTTAGGACAGAGCAAGTTGTTCTTCTGATGATTCTGTTATGAGGTCAGAGAGGGTTTGGGTGATATCATTACCTGAATTCCTAACTTTTATGTGTCCCACAGAGATTAGATGAACTCCATTGAGCATTGGTTTCTGCCATGAGCATGTGTGAAATTCCAGTCCTGATGAATCCAGAGGGTTTTTCTGCAAATCTGTTGAAGTCCTGCAGCCTTGAGAACCTGTTTAGGGCGGGAACAGGCACAGCCCCATAGCCTGAGGGGTGGGGACAGCAGGTGACAAATGTCACACTGACGATATTACAGTGCAGAGATGGACCCCGAGCTCACTGTGGCTCAGGAAGCTGCGGGAGCTTTGCTCAGAGTCATGGCTTGAGAAGTTTGCTAGTACCTACACGTCCTCCCAAAACCTAATTGTGCTAATCCTCCAGCAACCCTGACTCCAGGGAACTTTCTAACCACGCTCTGGAAGCTTCCTTCTTGCTCTGCCCTGCTGCAAACCTCTCGAGTGAGAAAGCCTCTGTCTCCAGACTGATTTCATAAGAGCAAACCTCGGGGTTTCGTTAGGCTTTTGTGGATGTGTGTTCAGAGGAGCCAACCTGGAAACGGGGAGGTTCCCAGAACATCCTGAGCAAATGAAGGATGTCATCACAACTTTGCAGAGTGTGGGTCTGGTCTCCAGTGACCTCCAGAGTTCCATGGCAGTTTATTTTTATGATGATTATCCCATTTGTACCGTTACGGCAAAAGTGATTACGATCAAGTTTCTAAGTTAACGCGAAGTTTCAGCTCTGCAAAATTTAAACAGAATTGACCTCATTTTTCTCTAATTGAAACACTCATCCATTTTCTTGTAACTCCACGATGTCTGAACACCTTTCCCTTTGCTTTCCTGTTCTTTGCATCCTGTTTCCCCCAGGATTTCATAACTCCTTCATTTCTTGGTGCAGTGCAATCCATGCCTTATTTAGGAAATCAGAGGGAATGGTGGGAGTAGCAAGCTCAGCTCTTTTGTGTAACACTGATCCATATTTCCAGGGCTTTCTTATAAATACCAAGAGCTTGATCCCAGAGGCATCTGGGGTCCCCTGCAGTCCTGGATACTGAAGGTTGAATTGCCAAATATTCTGTGTACGGTGGATTCAGTAAAGGGAGAATTAGCCCTGCTGGACATTTTTGTATCCATACATTCGTGTATGTATGTCTCAGACTGTGAGCTGAGTCCCATCCCAGGAAGTTCCAGCATTAGTGATTGATATTTTGACCCATTTGAAAGTAGGTCTGGGATATAAAGGTCTGTAGGTTCATTTTTTAGGATTGCAGTGAGGATTCCACCACCTTTTGCCCTACTCAGCCAAAAAAATTTGGGTAAAATGCATTTTTGGGGAAGACCTTTGAGCTGAGATCTTGAAGCTGTCAACAGGGTGGGAGAATCCATCCTTGATGGATTTGGCCAGTTGGGGTTTCATCAACTTCACCATAATGCAGGTCTGAGTTCAGCTGGTTTCAGTGAATGATCACCGGTTCCCGTTTCACTTCCATATTGGAAAAACCCCTTCATATAATCCAAGTATCCGGTTGGGAGTTTGTAATTTTAAAAATACTTGGAGTAAATAATTTCAAGGGTGTCCTATGGACCCTATGGATCACTGGAGATCTGGGAACGAAGCATTCCTGTGTTCTGTCCCAGGCTGGTGAGGTGAAAAGGACTCTACTCATGGTCATAACGCTGCTGATCATGTCTGTCTTGGTAGCAGAGGTGGGATGGGAGAGTAAAATTCTCAGTGTCTCTCTTGAAAGTTGTCTTTTCTAACAACAAAGAGGTGGAGTTTGTGACTTAGACCTGTGACTGAGGACCTTTGGTGACATTCATTTGTTGTTTCCTGCCTCAGAAGCAAAAGTCCTATTAACCTACCTAAAAATTGATTTATTTGTGAGAAATCAATCATCCTTATTGTTTTCTATTCGACGCAACCCTGTTGCAAGGGATGCTGGCTGCCTCTGGTGAAACAGATTTGAGGCCCTTGATGCAAGCAGCTCTTAATGATTTAAGTTGGAAAAAGATAAAGGAATTTAGGGGCTTTTTTATTGTTACCATGGTTAGGTTTGTACAAAATGGAAGGGTTTGGAGCAATACTGATGTCCACCATGTCGTGGCACCTCCCAGCACGGAGGGGCATTGCTGTGACCTCTCCCTCTCCTTAACACAACTTTTAGCCAATTTTGTACGGCCCGAGGCTTCAGGAGAAATTAGAATCCAGGTCTAAGGGTTTGCCTGTGTGTGGAAGTTCTAGCAAATTAAACTCCTGATCGAGTTTCTGCGGTGCAACAAGTTACCACACATCAGCTGACCCTTGGTACCTGTCTGTGTGCTCACAGCTCGCCTGCAGCAAGTCAGGTAATTAGACTTTGCTTACCCACAATAAAAAAGGGTTAATTTAAATCACATTCGCCAGCATTTGCTGTAGGCTAGGGATTCACATATGTAGGATTGCTGTGGGTCAACTAGCACTAGGCAGTAATTTGAGCTCCACTCGCTTGACCATGAGATTGAGCCCTAAGTGGAGACGGGGATTTATCGTGCGGTGGTGTCTGAACACTGATTCCTTCAGGACGTGCTCCAGGACATCCACGTTCAGACATCTGCAACAGAGACGTCTTTTCCTGTCTCCTCTGTGGTCGATAAGGAAGAGAAAGGGGTGATTGTAGTGAGACATGATTCTCACCCTGAAGATGTTTAAAAAAAAAAAAAAAACTGAGTGAAAACACACTGAACTGTGCCCTCAGATGGTGTTTCTCAATTCTTTTAATTGCTGAGAGGGAAAGCTGGATGACTCTCTCAGATGGACACCACTCCACGCCTACCAGAGGTCATCAGCCGGACAAATGGCAATTTTGTCCGACGATGAGGATCTTGTGCCATCCAAGGAGCTTCCACCTGCCTCTCAAAAGGGCTCAGGTCTCCCAGAGATCCCAGGTCAGACCTGCCAATTAATCCCACAGGTCTCAGAAGCTACGGCCTAAATATGGAGCACCTTTCAAAAGAGAACGAGTTACTTTGAGACGTTTGATGTAGATCATTCAAATGCTGCAGGCTGTATTTCAGGGTTTGTGAGGGATAGGTAGGAAAATGCTTCCACTCCTGGTTGCTCTGCGATGGTGTCCCATGTAGGTAAATCATTAGTGATTTCTATACGTTTTATAGGTGTTTATGATGACTCAGAGGACTGGAAATTCTCTGCAGGGTGCAATTCCTGCCTTCATGTGAGCCAAAATCACAGAACTGGTCAAGTTCCAAGGTACTGAGTGCACAGGAGATGAATGAAGAGGCTTCAAGCTGTAGAAATAATGACCCAAGCATTTATTTACTCTTCTAAATCAGTATCTTTCAATAGCCTGTGCATTGCTGCAAGTTCCTTTCCCTGTCACAGATAGCCCTTTCCATAATCTCACTTTTGGGGTTCCTAATTTCTTGTACAATCCTAAACAGGGAAAAGAAGGAGGACTTTAGTCCTGTGGAAATAATTAATTTCAAAATGGAACAGTGATAGCCCTCACTGAGAGTTTGATACATTTGGATAAATGTAGGTGATTAAAGACATTTGAGATTTCCCTGGAATCCTTCTGCTGCTCCACAAGGATACAGATCTCCCATAGGTCCCACCTAATATTGTCTTGTGTAAGTATGTCATATAAGGTTTTTCACATGGAAATATTGAGGAAATATTTCGGTAACTGAATTGATTCCTGGGCTTCAGATCCAGATATTTTCATCTGGCTTTCTGCACTATCAGCGCCTAGAGAGTGATCCAAGTCAGTGGAGATTTAAGGTTCCCTGTAGTTGTGTGTGCAGGAGGGTATGAGGTCAACCAAAGGGATGTTTTGCATCACCTGAGGAATCCACATGCTTTAGGGAGGCAGGCTGGAGCCAGGTGGGTGCTGGAAAGCACCTCAAATGGTACTCAACACACCTGTGCTCGAGCAGTTGAATTCCAGCCTGAGAATTCAACATGTGATATACTCGGGGTGGAAAAAAATATCCAGAGAATTTCAAGCAGGCACATACGTTTGTCCCAAAAGGCAGCTGTTGGGAGGTTTGCTTTGGAATGTCTGCTTCCTGAGTAAAAGTGGTGTTATGTAAAGTAAGGTCAGCTAAATTATGTGCAGCAATGAAGATTTATCCTGGGAATAATGGGGATTGTTGCTTGGGTTGAGAGCTGGGTTAGCCTGGCCATGGAACTCCTGACCATCACAGGGAGATGTTGATCATGGACACAGTGGGTGAAATACAGAATTAAAGAATTCTACAGTGTTAAGGGGTTAGAATGGACCTTAAGGTTTATCCTCCAGTCCCAATTCCCCCCACCATGGGCAGGGACGTCTCCCACAAGGCCAGGCTGCTCAAGGCCTTTCCGACCCAGCCTTGAGAACTTCCAGGGCTGGGGCATCCACAACTTCCCTGGGCAACATGAAAATATGAACAGAAAGAAGGAACCATCCTCCTGTGCTTTGATTCAGCTAATTTGGATCAGGTGGAGCCAATGTTCAGGGAAGTGGAAATTCACTTTGATGTGTGGAGGTGAAGGAAGACCACCGTCTCCGGACACTGGTAGCCTACTACCAGTCTGTGATTCTAAACTGACTTTAAGTAGTTTTCCCTTTCAAGAGTAATCGAGCAGTACTGATTTAGATGTGGGTCTGATTATTGTTGGAGATGAAAATTAAGATGTTTGTCTTACCTAGAAGGATAGGTTGTGGCGTTAACGGGATAATCTTCAATTTACTACCTGAAGCAGCTGCACTAAAGACAGGCAGGTTATCAAAGCATTGGACTTCCTTTGGGATAAAAAAATGCATCATCTTCAGATGACTGATTGCAGTCGAGCTTGACACGTTCGCAGCCCTCAGCAGCACTGCAGCACCTGTGCATGACCTCAGCTTAATCCAATGTCAAGGGCAAAGGAAGAGATTTAAGCCTCGCTGTCTTGGTGGAGGCTCGGAGCACACGCATGGACAGTTGCAGCAGCTCTGCTGGCAGGCAGCAACTTGTGAATTACTTGATCTCATTCATTGTGTGCCAATACCTTGCTTCTCGTCACCTTGGTGAGTAAACAGAGCCCCGGCCTCCACGTTTATGAAAAGCGTTGCCGTGCCAACGCGCACAACCCCACACGGATCCACGGGAGGGGATCGGCTCTGCACGGGCACGCACCCCTCAGCCCAAGTGTGAAACGAGAGGTGACAGGCGAGGAGAGCCCACAGGAGCCAGCGCTCCGAGCCCGGGGATGGAGCTGATGGGGTGATATGGCTCCGGAGCGAGCGCACCTGGACTGCCAGGTTCCATCCCCTGCTCGTGCCAGGAAGGTATTGACAAACTGGAGGGTATTCAAAGAGCCAGAGGGCTGGAAGGACTGATGCTGATGAGCAAAGATTAGCTCTAAGTGCTAATCTGGGCCAAGGAATGATGGGATAATAGCGCTCAAACATTTGTCAGGTGTATGTAATGAAGGAAAGCAAGGAGGGATCGTTCCACAGGTACCAGGAGAAGGAAAGGATGGGGAATACCAGTTAAATATCAGAGGAAACGACTTGCCTGGATGCTCCAGGATGTCAATAATGTTAAAATGATGGACGTATCATCATTTGAGTCACTCAACATGATCCCAGGCAAGGCCATGGGAATGTGTGATGGAGGTTTCTATTTTAGGGCTGGGTGGAACCAAACGAGTGATATTTTATTGAAATTTGGTGAGGGTTTATCTGCAGCTGGTGTGAATCTCCAGAGGTGACTTGACTTCAGTGAAGCTGTTGTAGAAGAGAAGACATATGCAAAGACATAGAAGAGGCAATGGAAGGGTTGGAATTCAGGATATGACTGCATGGAATTCAGGATATGACTGTATGGATTCTCTAGGGGTTTATCTGTGCTTCAGCCTCAGGACTTGGACGTTCACTTATTTAGATACAAAGTGGTAAAATTGCCAATTCATGACTTTGAGTACCAGGTATAGCAAATTGTAAAATTATAGCTTCCCACTGTCTTCAATAATTTGCTGTGACCAGATTTGCGTTCCTTCACACTGATCATCATGAAACTTCACCTCTATCCTGATCAGTCGCTGCATTCAGCACCCACAACATCCTTCCCCCTGAACTGCAGAGGAATGGATTTGATGGGTGGTGTTTAGTGATGAGGATGTTTAGTGTTTAGTGATGTTTGGTTGGGTGGTCACACCCAGAGGGTGGTGGTCAATGGCTCGATGTCCATCTGGAGATCAGTGACCCTCGGGGTCCCTCAGGGGTCTGTGTTGTGTTCAGTGCTGTTTGATTCCTTTGTCACGGGCGTGGGATCAAGGGGACCCTCTGCGGACAGCACCAACCTGAGTGCGCAGGTGGCACCAGGGACAAAAGGGGTGGCATCCACAGGGACATGGACAAGCTCCAGAGCTGGGGAACCTCCTGCACAAGGCCAGTGCAAATTCCTAGAGCCAGGCAAACCCTGGGATCAGTCCATGCTGGGGATGAAGGGGCTGAGAGGAGCTCTGGGGAGATGGACTTGGGGGTACTGGTGGGTGAGAGACTGGACATTCCCTGACCACGTGCATTGCAGCCCAGAAATCCTTCTGCATCCCCGCAGGTGAGGGAGGTGATGCTTCCACTCTGCTCCACCTTTCCAAGCCCCCACCTGGAATGCTGCATCCTGCTCTGGAGTCCTCAGCACAGCAGCAGGGCCAGAGGAGGCCCAGAAATGCAGAGAGGGTTGGAGCCAGGCTGGGAGAGCGGGGATTGCTCAGCCTGGAGAAGAGAAGGCTCTGGGGAGACCTCAGAGCCCCTTCCAGGGCCTAAAGGGGTTTGCAAGAAAGATGGGGACAAACTTTTTTAACAGGACCTGGTGTGACAGGACAAGGGGCGAGTTTTTAAACTGAGAGAGGTTCGATTCCAATTGGATATAAGGAATAAATTCTTTATGATGAGTGTGGCGAGACACTGGCACAGGTTGCTCAGAGATGTGGATGTCCCATCCCTGGGAACATTCAAAGCCAGGTTGGACAGGGCTCTGAGCAACCCCTTGTGCTTGAAGATGTCCCTGATCACGGCAAGGGGATTGGACAGAAGAGCTTTAAAGGCTCCTTGCAACCCAAACTGTTCTGTGATTCCACAAATGGGAATTTCCCACTTGGTTTGTCACAACTGAGATATGGTTGAGTTGCTGTCTGAAAGAACCTTTTCTTCCATTGCCTGAAAGAACCTTTTCTTCCATCAAATCTAGGATGAATAGGTCAGACTGCATTCAGATAGCTGCATTTTAGGTGTTTTATGTTCAGTGAGGTGGGTCCTACCTGAGCTGCAAACCAGCTTTTGAGAAGCTCCTGAGTGCATGAGAACAGATAATTATTCCTCAGAGGCCCTAATCTAAGGTCAATGTTTTTCTTTAGATTTCTCTAAGTGAAGTGAAGAATTGATCTTGTGCCACTTAGAGGAGTAGGACACAGATATTCTGCTCCTTCGGACACACCCTCAGTGTGTGAGGTGGTCATTTCTCAACTCCCCATTATTAAAGGTTGTGAAAGGGCTGTACCTACAGCAGATGTCAAAGACTCTGAGGATCAGCACTCTTTAAGGACTTTGCCACTTCTCTCTTTAGCACCCTGCTGATAAGCATGTTCCTTAATCAAAGATTTGGTGTTTAAGAGGCTCCTCACAGAACATGTGAAATGGCCAAAAAATGCACATATATGGGCAAAGAACCAGGGTTTTTTGGTTGACTTGACAAGATACTGGTAGAAGAAGGGCATATGGAACCTGTAAATTAATTTTTGGGGTCTCCAGGAGTGTGATGGAATCCCAGTGAGCTCTTGGCTGTGGAATTTCCATCAGACCCCTGTGTAAATGGGGGGAAGCAGGAAGGGTTTTGTCATCACAGCCAAGGTGGGGTTGGTATCTTTAGGGACAGACTGGCTGCTAAATACTCTTAAGGACCTGAGTCCTGGCTTTCTGAAAGTCCAGGGGTGCTGCTGTTTGACCCCACCTGAGGGCCTGTCTTCCCTGACAGGAGCTGATAGAGATCCCTGGATTCCAGCAGCGTTGCCGTGGTGTGTTATGCTCTGCTCCAAAATGCCTTGGGATTAGATTTGTACAGAAAGGACAGAGCCGGGATGAATTTTGTCCGTGGTGAGTTCCTCCCAGCTGAGACAAGCTCGGGAGCAGGATCTCACATTCCCCATCCAGCTGGCAGCCAAATCCACCCAGAGATCCTCTCCACTCCTTCTCCCAGCCCTGGCTGGACTTCATGGCTCATTTCACAGAGACCCTCGTGGTCCTCAGGCAGTAGCTCTATTAGGTGAGTCAAAAAACGGAGCCTCCACCCCGTTGGCCGAGCTGTGCTGAACTTGTCTCAGCTGGAAGTCACTGTTTGCGTGTTTTCCCATAGCTACTGAAATCTGTTTGATTCCAGGCTGAGGTGTGACACGCAGCTTCCTAGCTCCTAGATGTGAGTTTGCCCGGTAGATTTGGATTGTCTCCCAGCTGCTGAATTATCCAAGATTTTTCTTCACCTTCATGGTGTGGTATCCCAGGACTGGGGGTGTAGAAGGAGCTGAGATCTCAGGCACGAAACATTTGGGGCTGAAGCAATCCTTTTGCTCAGTATTGACCCAATACCTCCTCTCACAGCCCCAGGTTGGAACTGTGTCAGGCACATGGCAGGAATTCTGCCATGTAGCAGCATTCCTCAGATTCCTGGGTCATTAAACAGCTCCAAGAAGCTCCAAGGTTATTATCAATTATTCTGGTATCTAGATTAGTCCCTGCTCTGCCACCTTATCAGTAACAGAGCCATAAAGTTGGTCTTTGTGATTCTTATCTCCTCACCTTGATCAAATCCCGAATCTCAATTGCGTACTAAGTTGATCTCGTCTGCTCTGTGTGGGCACCGCTCTGCACGGGGCTCAGGGCATAAAAACATGACCAGGATCCTGATTTACTTTATCCAAAGCCCTCTGAAGCCAACTCTTTCCAGGAAATACTGATTTCACTCAAAGCACATTGAAGTGAGGCACATATGATGAAGGGAACATACAAAATGCCTTTGGATTTCCAAATTTCAGGAGCTGAGCTCCAGGTGAGGACAGCCTGTTCTCCCAAGGAACAGCCTGACCACATGATTCCTTACCTGTCTCTGTGGAAAAGAGGAGAAATAGCAATAAAGGCAACCTGGAGACTGATATTCTCAAAAATTAGAGGTTTGACTTGGTTGCCCCAGTGGTTTCTTTCCACGCATCCTAAAAATAAACCCACAAACAGAAGCTCCCAAGTGGTTTTAAAGGGGAGCTGATAAAAGTAGACAATAATAATGTACAAACCACATACAAGAGTGTTTGAATGCAGAAGTTTAAAGTGAATATGAGGGCTCAGGGATCTAATCTGGGCCAGGTCTGTGATTCTCTTGAAGTCCAATCTGCTCAGGACTTTTGTCTTCAGCTCTGTGAGCACCAAATGTTAGACAGACATGGGCTGAGTCTTCCCTGGGCAAACTGAAGCTTCCTGCTTGTGTTTTTTCCTGGATTTTCCTGTTGGCCATCATTTAAGAAGATGCTGAAATAAAAAGGATAGGTGAAAACATGTGAAATACACACATTGTGCAAAGACACAATTGTGTCACCTCCCTGCTCTCATTTCCTAACCCAGGGAATTGTTTTGTGCTTCTGTTTAGGCTCCCCTTTGAGTCACATCCATCCAGCTGGAGAGGCAGTGGTTTCCTGGAGATCTCTTTATTGGAGAACTCTTATTCTGGAATAGATTTTGGATCAAGCCTTCCTTCTGCATGCCTAATTTTGTCTACTACTCCTAAAGCATCCCTATAGATCTTTGTCAATTTAGTAACTGATATGAGTAAATAATACCCTCAGTAAACAAGTTTTGAATGAAATCCCTCAATGGATAATTATGGTTGGTAAAGTAGAGCAGAATGCGGATCTATTGGAAGTTTTACCTGAGATGGGTTTTGTTGGTTTTGGTTTGTGCTAATTTATTATTAGAATTCTTGGAGATTTTCATGTTTTTAAATTATGGAAGTCTTAAAACACTTAGGGCAGCAATTTCTTCAGAGTAGGGTCCAACGTTACAGCATCTAACACAGGAAAACCTGGGTCATGCGTGGGATTACTCATTTTCCTTACATTAAATCTAATCCTTATGAAAACTTTGCTTGAGCCAAACACTTAACCACATGTTTAAGCACGTGGGACATCCTGTCCTTACATTCTTGCTTGTGTCTCATTGATCCAGCGCTCAGCTGGGGCATTGGGGAATCAGGAGCAAATGGAATTGACGCAGGAGGGAGAAAAGGAGGTTTCCAACTTCTCACTTCTAGAGTGAGTTGAAAGGTTGAAAACTGAAAAAAACCCAGTGATCAGACAAGACTTGAGTGGAAATGTAGAAAAGAGCAGTGTTTTCTGTTGTTCCAAAGCTTAAAACGAGAAAATTTACGGATGAAGAGGGGAGGTTCCTAAATGGAAACAGAAGCGAAGCCTCCCTCACCCAAAATCGTGTTTATTGGTGGTACAGTGACTTGACAGTCAGGTTTTCATAGCCACTGACAAATATCAGTGTATGGGCAGAGACAGGATACACCCCTTAGCAGCTCTTCTAAAGAACATACACCCAGTGATCAATCAGCAGTTTATCACTGAAATACAGCTCGTTCATTAATAATCCATCACCTGCATGTCAACAGCCTTGTCCTGAATTCCCTAATGGAATGGCTGTTTCCATGGATGTGCATGGTGATATTATTCCCACTTCATAGTTGGGAAATTGAGGCAAACCAAAATGCCCCAAGTCCACAGTCCCATGCTCACACCTTAATAACTACACCACCTTCTCTCCTAATTAAAGTAATTTACTGATAGAATTGATCCGTGTGCACGCTGGAAGGATTATTATCTCAAATCTAGTGTTGGGACAGTTTCATAACCCACCCAATCTGTCAATGCTGAAGGCTCTCCCTTTCCAACAAGAGGGCCGGGAATTTTTGTTGGTCAGTGCTCATGAGGTTCCTATATGTGCTTAATCCAGAGCTGTGAGTCTGAAATTATCACACTTAAGGCAAAACACACACACCAAAAAAAAAAAAAAAAAAATTCTGGGGAAAATCTGCTGTAGTTCTGATTGGCAGTGTTTGATGATTAAAAACATGAATCATCCAAAAACAACCCACGCCTTTCAGTCTGTTCCCAGAGCTCTGGCGCCAACCAAATTCTGGGTACCCAAGAGACATTTCTGTCCTGTCACAGCAAGCAGCATTGGAATTGCAGCAAGGCAATTCCTCCCCTTGTGCTGGCACCGGGTGTCTTTCACAACGATGACCCAAAGTGAGTCTCACAGGGAAGTCTTGGATGCAAAAGCCTTCCTTGAGCAGGATGCTGCTGGACAATGGAATGAAAGGGCCACAGCTGAGGTGTTCCCAAACTGTGTTTTTGGTTGAAGACCCTTGCTGATAAGAGATTAGATGCTCTCCACTAAAAGGCGGTGCTAAAATGATCAAGGAGGAAAGTCGGTGCTGAGTGGGAGCAATTTGCTGGTGAGAAACAACATCCTTATTCCTGTAAGGCTGCAGAAGGCTGGTAATTCCAAGGCATAAATCCCTTTGAGGCTTGCCACATCCCGGTTTCGGCCAAAGCTGGGATGGGTTAAAAGCAGGAGGGGCTGCATTGTAAAGCCATGATCTTATCCAAGTCTCATCCAGCTCGCTATTTATATGGCTGTAGATATATTACATCCCATTGTCTAAGGCAGAACCTGGTGCTCAGCCCTTTGAGGGCCTGTGGGGAATGCTGCTCTGATCAGAGAATTTTACAGCACTCGGTGATATCGGGGACTTTATGGCCTGAAGCCGTGGATCATCTTGGGCCTGATCGTGTCAGATTCCTTCCCGAAAACAGTGAGGAGCTTGAGTCACTGCTTGGGTGGGAAACCTCCAAGGAAATCTCGGTGTGACTCTGTACCTTTGGGACCACGAGAGCTACACCTGGTCGCTCCTTTGTCAGGTCTCACAACCCGTGGTTGAGTTAGAGCATTTAGAAAGCTGCTCCAGGTGGCATTTCCTAAAATTCCTGCAGCTCACATTCGGACCACTGCTCTTAAACCTTAGAGGAATTTATTGGAACCCACTGTAACATCAGAGAACAAGAAAGTAATGAATAACTCAGGTTAAAACTTTAGTTCTGAGTGCCAGAGAGAAGTTTGCTGATATTCAAAGTGTCTCAGTATGTGACTTGCTTCAATCCTGTGTCCGACATCCTCATCTGTGAAGGAAAAGGTGATGGTATGAATCTGTCATTCCTCTCAGATTTGGATGTTCTGCTGCTTTTCCAGCCCTGCTCCAGCTTTTCAGTACGTCTGGATGTGGCATTTCGGGTCCTGTCCTCCCCAGTGCTGTGTGCTGGGGTGATTCCCTCCTCCTGCCCAGCCCTCAGCATTCCCATCTTGGGGGTCAGTCCCCAAATCCCCACATCCTCTTGGAGCCTTGACATGGCCTCTGCCACCCCCACAGTCCTGGCTGGGCACCTGGGGCATGGAGGTGGCTTTAGGTGGTGACATCCTCACCCTCGCCTTGTGCTGCTGCCCTGTCCGTGTCCTTCCCTTTGACTCCTCCAGTGTTTCCGTGTCCTTCTGGCTTTTTCAATAAATGTGGTGGAGTTTTTTTGACTGTTGCTAAGTTTAATAGCACTGAGATGATCTCAGGGAGTTTCAGTTAAAAAACAGCCTCGTTTGGTGGTGATTGTTTGGCAGAGTGACACTGGAGAATTGTCAGCTGTGCATCTATGTCCAGTGTACTGTGCTGATCCTAAATATGACTATTATTAATTGTTTATTCACTCTTTTTCTTTATATTCTGACAAAAAATGCTGTATCAACATCACTTTTATCACCTCTGTTTAACAATCTCATTTTTAAAATTACATTAAATTAGTTTTCCATAGAACTGTGGTTGCTACCACTAATTATATGATGACTTTTCCATCCTCTGTGGGTTCAGTCTTGTATCACCCATTTCCCTTTTGGGCCAGATAACAGATTTACAGTTATCCATTTGCTCTTTAACAACACAGTGGATTCCTAACCTATTTGGCATTCTCTTGTTTTCCATCATCACTTGCAGATTTATTACAAATGTTAACAGTAGTTATCCAGAAATATCTGAGATTCCCTTCCTTCTTTATCTCCTTGTTTATCTACAGGAGGTTAATATATTATTAAGGACTACAAATGTGTGTGTGAATATCTCTGTATGTTCTCCAACAATACATTAAACCATTATTTATTGGTCACCTTCATGTTCTTAGCACTACTAACCATGGATTATCTACTGAGAGCTCGAGCTTCCCTTATCACTTCTCTGCCTTATTGTGTCCTAATTTGTATTCACAATTTCCCACTCTTCTCACCTTGTCTTTGAAGGCACATAGGAATGGGGTGAGTCTGAGGTTCATGAGCTCTGCTGGAGCTGATGGGTGATTTTTAAACCACTCTGTGGAATTTCACCGACTTTTTTTTTTTTTGTAAGAGCAAAGGTGTTCACTTAGGGAATCACATTCGCTTAAATTTCTCATGCTCAGCCTGGACAGACTTTTCTTTTACCCTCCCACTGTAGTTCAGTGCTCCTGTATCACAGTCCAGGTAGAAGCATTGATTCATTAGAATCAGGAAATATGTGCTTTTTAAAATCATTTACCAAACCAAAAAAGCTTTCAAAAAAATTTCCACAACCCTCCCAACCCCTCTCAGTCAGCCTGTTGTCATTTTGCACCTCGCCTTTCAAGATTTTCCCAATTATTTATTATTATGCCTTAGCAGTTGCCAGTTCCAAGGAAGTCGAAAGGTTCCTTGTCCTGAGCACCGTGTGTGCACATAGCGAGAGACAGTCCCTGCCCTGCAGCACTTCAAATCTAATCTAAAGAGACAGAAAAAAAGGTGGGTGAAATGAAGAATTATTAGTATGGCACGATGTTAGCAACTCCTTACCCCGGATCCCTGGCAGCTTTCCAGCCCCCAAAAGGACAGGAGTGCAGGTATTTCTTTTCAAGGTAAGAGTAGTGCAGGGGGTTTTGTGGTGGAAAGTTCTCCACCCTGATTTTTCCCTCAGCATTCCCATCTTTTCTGGGCGTGTGACACATTTGAAGCGGGGGTCTCTCAGAGAAGAGGCAATGGCTGTGAGCAGCTGCTGAAGGCTCTCCTGCTGCTGTGTCAAAAGAAAAAAAAACCGATAGAATCCACATTTCTGCAGCTGGGAAATTCAAGGGAGCATTCCCCTTCTCCCTGTCGAGATTTGACATGTGTGGACACAGACAAGGAGCGGGGTTTGCTTAGGCAAAGCACCAGTGCTGACTCCTGCTATTCTGCTCTTCATTTTCTACTTACTGCTGCCTCCCATCCTACCTCATTCCTGGCCCCTTCTCTCTGTTTCTTTCACCCCTTCATGTCCTGCCTGAGTGCAGAAAATGAGCTTTCTGCAGCAGGAATCATCTCCCTGATGCTTCTCCACCAAGCTCTTAACACAATGGGAGCCCTAATCTCACACTCGGGTTCAAGGCATAATAGTAATAATTATTGTTGTTATCGTTGTAATAACAATGATGGAAAGATTTAGAGAAAGCAGGGGAAAAAAACGTTGCTAACAGCAAGGGAAGATTACCCTGATCCTGGAAAGAGGTGTGTATCAGCAACTTTTAATCACCAGATAGGCTTCCTCTTCCAGGGTGGGGTGGTACAGGAGTCTGGGAGCTCTGGTCGTGCTCCCTGATGGAGCATGTGCTGGGAGCTGTGGGAGTGGGTTGGTGAGGTTGCAAAAAAGGGCTTTTCCTAAATGAGGGTGCTCAGGAAGATGGGGAATGGACTGCAGGCGTCTGTCCAGGTCCATCAGCAGACAGTGGCTCAGACCTCATGGCCAGAGAGGTCAACGTTTGGCCACTGATGGGGTTTGGAGCTTGGGGTTAAAAACCAACGTGGGCATGTGGGGCTTTCTCCCTCTCTCCTTTCTTCAGAGCACAGCAGATAAATAGCTCCAGGTGAAGGCCTGCACATTCTTTATGAAGCAAAACGTGCTGTCGGTGTAAGGAGGCGAATGTGTGGCCCGGGGCACCATGTGCAATGTAATGTGTCTCGAGTCCCTTGCACGGGCTTGTTTGAAATATGTGTCAATAACACCAGCAGCAGCAGCAGTTGCTGCTCAGAAAGGAAAAGGAGGTGAGCGTGGTGGGGAGAGAGGGGAAAGCAGCGTGGGGTGGAGGGCAGGTAGGTCCCCATCCTCGCCAGGAGCCTCCTTAAAAACCCCAAACCTTCCCCCCCTCCCCACCACCGGCTCCCTGTTCCTCGGTGAGGTCACCCCCATTACAGTGAATATCCAGCACAGGCGCTTCCAGAGATCCAGTGTATTTACCTACAAACTCATTTTTACAGCAGAAGGAACAAATGATCTCTTGTGGGGAGTGGGTGAAGCCTCTAATTATTATTTTTAAGGATGTAAACCAAACCCAGGTTAACAATTACGGGAGATTGACTGTCTTCCTCTTCTTCCCTCCTGTTCTAGACAGGATTCTGGTCTCACTGATTTTGGCAGAGTCAAAATTAGCACCTGCAAGGCCCATGTGTGGAAAGCCACAGTCCTTCTGCACAAACCTCTTTGCCACCACTGCCACGACAGATTGGCTCCAGCAGCACCAGCAGATCTTGCAGGAAAGATGGGTTGGCACATCCCTGGGGGAACTGGTAGATTCCCCATCTCTGGATATCTCTGGATCAAGAGTGGGCACCTTTCTGGAGGAGGTGATTCAGCAGTGGCCAGTGGTGGAGAGGAGATGAGCTAATGGGTGGTCTATTATATATATGGTGGATAATTATATATGTTGATGAATCCATAAGATTACAGTGTTGTTGGAAAGGAGCTCGGCAGAATTACTAAGCTTTTGTGACTGCTCTCACCAGTTCCCCTGCCCCAGCTGAGGAAAACCATCTCACAGTGAGGAAAGTGAGTGGAACAGTGCTGAATCTTCAGTCCAGAATTTTGTGTTCCAGTGAGAACATCCCTGCCTTGGCCTGGCCTACAGTGGGAATTGCTGGGTTTGCGTCTTTTTTCCTGTATTTGTTATAATTCCCATGGAGGGGGTTTCTACTTTGCTGCACCCCCCTTCTCCTCTCAGCAAGTCTCTCTGGAGCTCAGAACCAGATCTTTGGCCAAAGGGTTTGGTACAGGAGAACACAGACCTCTTGTTTATCACCTGACAAAATAATCCTGAGGTCAAGGTGGGATTCATCTCGCTGGACACCTGCACTGCCAGTGACTCACACCTGAGATATCACAGAATCTTGGAATGGTTTGGGCTGGAAAGGACCTTAAAGGTCGTCCAGTTCTACCCCCTGCCATGGGCAGGGACACCTTCCACGATCCCAGGTTGCTCCAAGCCCCGTCCAGCCTGGCCTGGGACACTTCCAGGGATGCACAGGTGACATTACTCTTCCATGGCCAGTGGAGTCCAGCACTTAACCGGACCTAACTCCACAACTTAACTTCTAATTGAAACTGGTATCTTGACTAGGCCAAATTCCTTGTGTCCCACTGGTGTCCAGTTCTCCCCACTGGACCCATGGGACATGTGGGAGCCAGGTTTGATCCCCAGGTGCAGCCGGAGGGGTGCAAGATGTCCCTGTGCACTCAACCAAACTGACCCTCCCATGTCCCAAGGTACCTCACCGGCCTTTGGAGACTTGACCCACCTGGTTCTGACCTTCTGGTTTCCAAACATCATTAGTCAGTGTTAGTAGGAAAAGGAGGTATAGGAAAGAGTTCCTTGAGGACACCATTGATGTTTCTGGTCCGTGCTTGGGTGCACCAGAGCGGAGAATGTTCAATCAAGCTTCCGAAAGCAGGGATGTGTCAATAGGTGTGTCCGTGCGTGGGTACAGGCGGGAAGGAATGGGAAGGGAAGGGAACAGAAGGCAGAGAACATCTGATGGTGGCATCAGGGATAAACATGTTCTCATGTTCATGGCTTTCCTTCCACTGCCATTTTCAGCCTTCCAGTTGAGCAATTCCTTCCAAAAAAAGCATCCTCTCTGCCCTCCTGGTTGGTTGTAAATGGGGTGATGTCCTGCAGGAGAAGAGCTTAGAGACATTTAACCCCTGGCATCTTTGTGCTGTTAAATCCTCAGGTGTTCTTGATTTGTGTAAAACAGCTGATCCCTTCTTACTCCTGCTAAATCCCCTTCTATTCCTCTGAACCTCGGTGATAATTTGTGAAACTGAGCTCCATTAATTAATTAATTCAGCATTTTAATAAACCCCAGAGCTGTGCAGGGCCTTCTAAGACAGTAGTTATAGCACCTGTATACCATTTAGCGTGTTATTCCTGTAAAATTCCTTGAAAACTGAGCTTTCCAGGCAGTATGGACAGCTGGAAATTCTTCTATTTCTTAAGAAAAAAAAAAGTTGCTAAACTCCTGAGTGATTTGTTCAGTCAAATATTTCTGGCCAGTAAAAATATCTCCCTTAGATTCGTAGTTTTCCACGTTCTGATGCATTTTCACTGGCACAGGTTGCCTGGAGAGGTGGTGGATGTCCCATCCCTGGAAACATCCATGGTCAGGTGGGATGAGGCTCTGAGCTTGAACCTGACCTGGTTCAGGACATTCCTGATTGTGATGAAGGGGTTGGGGTAGATGACCTTTGAAGCTCACAAACCGTTCCTACACAAGCCATTCCACGATTCTCTAATTCCATACTTGGGGTCTAGGAGCATGGGAGAGCTGAAAAGCAGGGAGTGAGCAGCCTCCTTGCTTGATCCTGCAGTTCTTTGATGAGACAGAGCTGCTTCTGCAGAGCCTGCGTGGTCCTTGTGGCCACTCAGGCTGCCCAGACCCCAGCAGAGACCACGTGAGATCCATGGGTTGGTTTGGTTGTCTCCAGTGGAGCTCCCTTCCCACAGCCCGGTTTTGTCACCGTTCAGATCTCCTGCGAAACCCAATTATGAACATTGCGTAATCCCCCAGATCCATCAGTGCTTCAGCTCTGCAGGCAGCACAGAGAAATCCAAGCTGGAAGGAATCCATCTGCTAAGCTGAGTGACCCTGCAGCTTTATTATTATTATTATGAAGAGGAGGGCTCGTCTCTGGTTTCTAAAGTAAACACAGGAGGTATCTTGGCAGAGGAACGTGCAGCAGAAAGCTGGGATTGCTTTCCCAAATTCTTGGCCGCTTCCCTCGCTGCATGTCAAAGCTGGTATCTTTGCCTAATAGTGATCACCCCTCCACGAGCTGATCACTATCTGGCAGCCTGTCTGCAGCTCCCCGGCCTCTCTCACAGAAATCATTAGGGCTGGGATGCTGCACAGGGGATGTGCAGGTGCTGCTCCTGCCGCCTGCCATCCCGACAGATTCCCGATCCTTCCGCGGGAGGATCGGCATCCCCGGCACTGAGGGGTTTGCTCTTCACTCAGAATCTGAATTCAGCCCCCAAGTTAGAGATTTGGGTTAGTTTCTGCTGCTCCAAGGACAACTCACTAGCCACTTTCTTTCCTCAAAACCTTTCCCCTCCTACCTGCAGGGGGGATGGTTCAGCCTGGAAAAGAGAAGGGTTTGGGGTGAGCTCATGGCGGCCAGGACCTGAAGGGAGCTCCAAGAAAAGAGAGACTATTTACAAGAGTCTGGAATGCCAGGAAGAAAGGGAATGGCTTCAAACTGACAGAGAGTAGGGTTGGATTAGATATTAGGAAGAAATTCTTCCCTGTGAGGGTGGTGAGGTCCTGGCACAGGGTGCCCAGAGCAGCTGTGGCTGCCCCTGGATCCCTGGAAATGTCCAGGGGCAGGCTGGACAGGGCTTGGAGGACCCTGGGATAGTGGAAGGTGTCCCTGCCCATGGCAGAGGGCTGGAAGTAGATGTTCTTTAAGGTTCCTTCCAACCCAGGCCATTCTACGTTTCTGTGATTGTAGGATTCTTCCTCTCACCCCAGTTTCTTTCCCATTCATCATCCTGACCCCCTCCAGATGTTCCACAGCCAGGCACTGCCTAACCAATTGAGAGGATTCCACCCTGGAGAGCAGTTCTGCTCCTCTGAGGAACATCAAGGGACCACATCTGCTGAGCCGCTTGGAGAAGAAACTCTTGAAGCCACGGCTCCGGGTGTGAGAACACCGGACTCCAGCAGGTTTAGGGACAGGAGCCTGGAGCAGAAATCTCGGTCCTTCTCTGCGCTGTCTGCTGCTGCACACGTGGTGCCGTAATTGCCGGCTGTGCTGTTGGAATTTAGAACAGGTCTGTTGCTTGATCACCCAAAAGACTGGGAGAGCCTTTTGTATAAATCACCTTTTTTTCAACCAGGAGATTTGGAGAATGGGTAGCCTCTTAACTTGAGAGTCATAAAATCATGGAATGGTTTGGGTTGGGTGGGACCTTAAATCCCATCCATTGCCACCCCTGCCATGGCAGGGACACCTTCCCCTGTCCCAGGGTGCTCCAAGCCCCATCCAGCCTGGCCTTGGACACTTCCAGGGATCCAGGGGCAGCCACAGCTTCTCTGGGAATGTGTGCCAGGGCCTCCCCACCCTCACAGGGAAGAATTTCTTCGTAACACCTAATCTAAATATTATAAATATGTGTATATGTCTTCCTATCTCCAAAACAGATTATAGAACCTTGACTTAACTTTAGGTCACTGCCATTGTTGAGGGATTGCCAAATGGAAGGATTTTTCTTAGGAACCCAAGAGAATTAAGCTGCCTTATGGCTGAAACATCCCTGCCTGTTCCCTTCACAGCAGAATGAGTTTTGGGCTGAGGGAGACCCAGTACATCCATTTCAGTAAACAGGAGGCATCCGCAGAAATGGTAAAAGTCGGTGCTGTAAAGCAAATTAAACCTTTCCCTTCTTTCTCTGCATGAGGTTTTATTGCGGTTGTTATTCTTTCTGTTGTGAGAGATGATCTCTGAGAGAGAATTTTTCTCTCTCCCAAGGTGTATACAAATGCCAGGACATCCACTGGCATTTTTCCTGTACCTCTGAGCGACTCATCAGTCTGTACCTCCTTAATTTTACTGAGATCTAGCTGAAACATGTCAAGGAGCCATGAGGATTTTTTTCCCATGCAAAGCAGTTTCTTTGCAAGAAAAAAAAAAAAAAAAAAGCATCCAGTTGTTCTGTTGCAGCAGAAATTGCAGTTTCATTTGAGAAAAAATTGTTTTATAAGCAGCAAAAAAAGTTTGAGCTTTGGTCTCATGGCAGGCTTGTTGCTGTTTTAGTGCTAAATAAGAGTTGATTTCCCTTTGAGCTGTGCTGTTGTTCATGTCCATCCTCCGTGTGGATTTTTTTGTTGTTTCATACCAGGTCATCTTTTGCTGCAGCCCTTTCCAAAGAGAGGGAAGGAGAGGATAAGGAGCTCTCTGCCTTCTGCTGCTTTTCACATTTTTCTAAAAGCTGAAATACAGCCCTGAAAAGCTTCAGCGTATTTTTGGAGGAAAGTTTGGCTTTCCTGATCCGCTCTCATGTTCCTTTCCCATATAGCAGGGCCAAGACCCAGATAAACATTCCCCTTACTCCACTCTGTGTGCAGAAATGGTCCTCAGAGAGGGTGTAAGATGTTTTTATTTCAATTTATGACTCTGGAACAGCTGATTCCCTATTGATCAGTCCTTGAGTTGTTCCGAGGCATTGAATGAGAGGAGCGCTGTGACATTTCAGACCAAAGGAGGAGCAGATTCCATGATGAATGAATGATATGAAAGGAAGCACAACCATAATTTATTGCAAAGTACTTAGAAGGTATTTTGATGGATAGTGCAAGTAGATGAAAAACCCTTTTGGGTGCAGGTTGTTTTTTTTTTTTTCAGTTCATTAGTTCAAAGTGAAGCAACTCTTTCCTGGTAGCAAAATCAGGTATATGTTCAGAAATCCTTTTTTCCACAAAAATCAAAATATTTCACTCAAGTTTTGAGGTTCTGAGTGTTTTAAGATAAACATAAAATATTTTTACAAAAGTAAAATTGTTTACAATCCACCCTCCATAGAACTGTTATTTTTACATTGGTCAGAAAAATTAAGCTTATTCTGAGTGCTTGGCAAATGTGGCAAACTCTGAAGGTTTCAGGGTGGGTTTTTTTGTAATGTAAAAAAATTGTGCCCAGTCCTAGCTGGCAGTTTCAGTAGTTGATAAAGTAGTATAGGAGTTTGCCCTTACTCAGATGTTCAGGATTTGGACACAGTGGCAACGAGAAATGGCAAAATTCCTGATGCAACTGAAGCTGTGCTGTGGGTCTGCAATGGAAAACCCCTGAGGTTGCCCAATCCAAACTTCTCATTTGGTATCAATAATTAAATTAAAAAAAAAAAAAACAAAACACATACAAGTGTGACAACAAGTTCCTTATTGACTGTCTGGGTGCAATAAAAGTCCTTAAACACATGCTCAGTTTTAAATATGTGCTTAAGCCCCATTGATTCCAGTGTTAACGTGAAGAACTGACTGAAGTGCTTCTCTGAATCAAGATTTCCTGCATTTTCCTTAAGAGTATTTTATGACCAGAACAAAAAGCAGTTGTAGGATTCATTAGAGGGAAAAGAAAAAGAAGAAGGGAAAAAAAAAAAAAAAAAAAAAAAAAAAGGGGGAGAGGAGAGGGCAAAGGAAGAAAAAAAAAAAAAAAAAAAAAAAAAAAAAAAAAAAAGGGAGAGAGAGAGTGCAAAAGGAAGGAAAAACAAAGAGGAGGAAACTTTATGGCTCCGTAAACAGCTGTAAGCAATGTCTCTGGTCGGGTCAGACCGGTCTGAGTTGACAAGGCAGTGTCTCCAATTATATAGCATGCTGTAGCCTGTAAAAATGAAATCAATTTGTTATTTTTCTGGGAGAACATTATAGCGTGAGTTCACACATTTGGTGAGCCCGATGAGTCAGTGAAAGCCAGAGGAGGAATTTGCAGACCTGTGTGTGTGTGTGCACAACGGAGTGAGGGGCTGTGTGTGTTTAGCACAACCCAGTGCATATTCACAGCACCTTCTTGAAGGAAAGGGTGAGAAATGTGAGTAATTTGCTTTATTAGAGCAGTGGACAGTGAAAATCCTGCTGTTCTTACCCAAACCCCAAAATGACGGCGCTTTCCATGCGTAGTTCTCATTTCAAAATTGGCTTCATCACGGAGGAGTTTCAGGATAAAATTCCCCCAAGCACTTGAGCACTTAAGCAATTTAGAAGTCCAAATCCAATCTTTGCAGGGATCTGAGGTCTTTGAGCCCAGTCCTCCGAGGTATTTAGCACTGACATAGCCCAGACCAAACCTCAGCGCAGGGGGATGAGCCTTAATGAGAGGTTTGAAACCACAATATGTACTTTATATTGCTGATCATTTACAAAAGGTTCAAGTAGGGATGCTTTAGGGGTGGGGGGGAGCTAGGAGCATTAGGACTAGCCACAGTCCTAATTATCATTGAAATTCAGAGTAGGAGTCTAAATATCTTTACATTGTGTAGGCATTTTTCATTGCCCAATACATTGCTTTATGCCTTCCCTCCATTCCCCTAATTTAGCACACCTGACCCAGAAAATTACAGCTATTTTCACCTAAAACTTCATTCCAGTGCCCAAGTTATATAAGCATCGTGCTGGGGAGAAGGACGCAGGTTCTTTTCCAGGCCAGCCAGTCGTTGCCTCACAAACACACATTCTTTCCATTTGTCATGAAACCCTGAGAGGGGTTAGGCTGGGAGAAGTCAGAAGGAAGGCAGCAAAGGTGTTTACATGAAACTTTAAATTACACCCCTTTCATTTGCAAGTAACTGTTGTTCCTCGTCCCAGGTAAATTTATCCATCAGCAATATCATTAGATGAGTTCATTATAACCACGAGATTTACAGCGCTCATAAACTGCAGTGTAGGTGGCAGATTAAAATGTTAAGGCTTATACATCTCTAAAACCCTGCACTGCCATCCTGGCACATTTTATGAGATAAATGGAGCTGGGTGGAGGGAGATCTCGAACAAGGAGACCTCCAGGGGGAAGCCCCAGATGTAGGATGTGGTATGGAAGCAACACCAGGGTCACTGGGGCCTGGATCCAGCCTTGAAAACATGGTTTGAGGGGCCATTATTCCGCTGGCTGGGTTGTTTTTCGGATGACATGTATAGCAAAGGAGATAATTGCCTTGGGTAATTAAAGAGTTCCAAAGACTTTTTCCAAGGAATTGGGTTGTTAATACTTGTATTCTCTCCTCTTCTGTTCTGTAGATCCTAAGGGAAGACAAAGTCAAAGCAACATCTCTTGCACTTAGGGTGGAAGGTGCTGAGTGTTGTGGTGTGCCTCAGTTCCTGTGGGAATTCACTGTCCCGGCCAAACCTCAGCTCAGGGAATTTTGCTGTCTTAGCACCCACTTGAAGTTTGTTATTTTTCAAATCCAGCCTCAAACTACTCTAAATAAGCTGTCACGGTCCACATTAAAGACAGTGAAGACTTTCCTCAACCACCTCTTACAGCTCTCCGGGGATTCCTGAGATTCGGCAAAAAAAGGGTGAAATTCCCAGTTCCTACTTTTAGCTGGTCTAAAAAGGTGTCCAGTTTATGCGCCTCATTTTTCCACAGCCAGTGGTGCCTCCTGGGCATCTCCAGTGATTCAGCCCACCTATCTGAGGCATCTCTCTCAGGATGGGCCGAGTTGCCCTCTGGAGATGCTGATCTTGCTCCATGGGCTCCGGTAGACAGGGAGCTTGGCCGAGATTCCAAACTTTTAAATGGTCAGAGTCGGGTGAGGTGAGTCCCACGCTCAGAGATCCTCTGATGAAAGGTGCTGGAGAAACACAATGCTGCTGCATCATCACCAGCACCGTCGTTGTTATTAATACAGGGCAAGGGTGAGGGAACGATTATGGGAGAAAAGTCACCTCCATGCCTGTGTGTTTGCAGGATTGGACTCAGCCACAAAATTATGTGCATACTTTCGGGGTTAGAGGAGAAAAAGGATTTAAATATAGCCCTGGTGCTGTGCTTTGAGATGAGCAAAAAGGTATCCAACAAGAACAGTTAATCCGGTAGGCTGCCGTCTTTTTCTTTTCATGGCTGGAAGAAAAAATAAAATCCAGAAGGACAGACACCTGCAGAGTGAATTTGGGCTGTGTAACAGGCTTAGATTTCTTTTTTTGAACCTCTTTGGAATGTCTTAGTCTTGATAGTGAGATGCCCAGAGCCAAATGTTGAAGATCCCACTGCAATAAATATTGCATACACTCATAATCTCTGAATTTAAATATGACACTTCAGTAATTAGACTGCTTAGGCCTAAGTTTGATTGTTACTGGTCCATACAAAACCAAAAAAAAAAAAACAAACCCCAAACTGAAAAAAATATCTTTCACCAGAATCAGTTACTTGATTCACATCTTCTGGAGCCAAACATATACTTTTGCTGATCTATGCTAAGGTGGTTTTCAAGTTTTCAACTAAATCATCCATTAATTTTTTTGCTATTGTCCACATTTTGTAATTCCTTGGGTTTGGGATAATTTTAATGTCGTGGAAGAAAATCACTTCCATGCAGGAGGGACATTAGTGAACAGAATGATTTCCTTTTTCATTAAAAATAATGGAATGTGACAAGTTCCACTTCCTTTCTTTTCACTCTAAAATTTCTCTAGGTTTTGTTTCCAGAGTAAAACAGAGGAATAATCACAGCATACGCCAGAATATTGGTATTTTCTGTGAAAAAGAAGGCCATTCAGTGAATGTAGAATTAGCAGTTATTTCTGCCTGTCCACTCATCTGGCCTCTGGGCTGGTGGTTCAAACCATAGAATCATAAAACCATGGAATGGTTTGGGTTGGAGGGATCTTAAAGATCATCCAGTCCCACCCCCAGCCATGGGCAGGGACACCTTCCACTATCCCAGGGTGCTCCCAGCCCTGTCCAGCCTGGCCCTGGACACTTCCAGGGATCCAGGAGCAGCCACAGCTTCTCTGGGCACCCTATGCCAGGGCCTCCCCATTCTCAGAGGGAATATTTTTTTCCCAATATCCCATCTATCCCTGCCCTCTGGCAGTTCGAAGCCATTCACCCTTGTTCTGTCACTCCAGGTTCTTGTAAACCGTCCCTCTCCATCTTTCTTGCAGCTCCCTTCAGGTCCTCGAAGGTCACAATGAGATCACTCTGGAAAACTTCTCTTTTCCAGGCTGAACAAACCCAGTTTTCTCAGCCTTTCCTTACAGGAAAAATGCTTCATCCCTCTCCTCGATTTAATGGCCCTTCTTTGGGCTGGCTCCAGCAGGTCCATGTCCTTCCTGTGTCTCTACACATTTTCATGGACACTTGATGTGTGCTACTGAGTGGAAAGGACACAGCAGGCTCAACTCCATCTCCTGTTCCTGGTCTCTCCCTCTGGGATATCCTTTCCATCTTCCAGCTGTCCATGTTAGGTGGAGCCACAATTCATCTGTGGTGTGTGTCAGCCCTGTGTGGGGAGGGTTTGTGGGACCTGATTACAGATCCTACCCCTGGAGCCCCTTGACATTCAGTGCCACTGGCTATTCGTGGCAGCCTCCATTTTTCTGGAACCTTCACAGCCTTCCAGCTGCTCATTTCTCCAAAAAATGTGTTTCTAGGCAGCCTCAGATACATGGATTTCGTGCTGGTCAGCCTTGAAGGATTATGGTGAGAGACCAGAGAGGGTCTATTTGGGATGTTGTAGGATGGAGCAGGGATTGCCCACTCATCACCAGCTTCCCTGTGAGTCCCTCTGGCCTAGGACCAGATGTGAGACAACCCTCGAGGGGTTTTCCTTACAGCTTTTCAGAACCTATGGACACTTCTCCATCCACCTTCTCAATTTCAATATTTTGGGATCATAATACTGCAGATGTGTTGTGAAAATGCATTTTTTTAGACAAACCACTTTACACAATTTGTCCCCTCCTTCATCACATGGCTGTGATTCATCTTCCAAGGGATGTGGCACACCAGAGAGGCAGCCAAAGTGAGTGAGAAAGGAACAGGGGCTGAGTTGAACCTCTGGAAAGCTGGATGGATTGTAAGAAAGGATTTTTGGAGGAGGTGTGGTGTTTTACTGTTAGGGGGTTCCATGCAAAGGGAGGAGCACTTCAGGCATCTACAAGAGAACACAAATCCCCTCTGTTATGAGCAGATGGACATCCTTTTATTTAGGATGTAAAGGAGCAAAGTCACTCCTGTTGCTCAGTTCTCAATATCTCAATATCTCAATATCTCAATATTTCAATATCTCAATATTTCAATATCTCAATATCTCAATATCTCAATATCTCAATAACAATGGAACACTCACTTCTCAGTATCTGGTGGGGATTTAAGTTCTCTTGGGGTCTTATCCTGGATCATTTGTCAAGTTGCACCCATGCTGTTCAGCATTAATAAATGCAGTTATTTTCTCTGCGTTGGGAACCCCAGAAAGACGACCCTGCAGGAAACTCTCAAAAGGCCTCTCCAAGATTAATAGCAAAGCAGGGCTCAGGAATAACAGGATTCATGGAGAAACAAGCAGGTGTAGGAATCTCCACATGCTGCTCCTCATGTGTCAGGGACTTTTGACACGCTGACAAGGTGGTGACCTTGGAAAGTCAGCAGAGTGGTGCTGTACAGCGAGGTCATCCAGAGCTGAAGCCTTCTCTTTTCCTGAAAAAAGCTCTGAGCAGGTATTTCCTGCATATTTCTCCCTCCTAACCTGGCTGGGGTGTCCATTCCAAGAGGGAGGGTACATGTAATTTATTAAGAAGGTGGCCAGGTAGTTATTTACAACGACTCTGCTGAAGGAGCAGATAGACTGAGATAAGGGAAATGAAGAGCTCTCTAGGTGTGTTGGCAAAGAAAAATGCTCACTGGAGGTTGAATTAAACACTTCAGGGCATGCAAGGCTTAAAGATAAGCCAGGAACTTTGGCTGTGGACATACAGAGCAGTGTTTTCATGGCTCCTCCTGTGCTAATGGGAAGAAAAGCCTGATTGGTTTGAAAGGAACAGCTCTTTGACCCTTTCCCTTGGTTCACATTCGAGCAGAGCCTGTTCTGAGGATGTGTGTGTTTGTAAAATTGAGAGCTTCAGGAATTCTCCAGTGGAAAAGGAGAGGCTGGGGTCAATGCATCCAGGAAGTGCTGGTGCTTCGGAAATTTGAAGTAGACAACACTCAGCCCATTTCTCGACACCACATTTTCAAAATTGCCCCCATGAAGGAGATTGTTTAGGAGGAAAATTCAGGAGCGTGATAAAATGCAAATGCCAGGTTTGATCATTGGAAATAGTGAGAAAAAATGAATGATGGGAGGTACTAGAGAGTTGAGCAACACTGAAATGAGATTCTGATCTTTACAGACTTTCCTAATCTTTTCTAAAAGTTTGGTTGTTGGGTTGTTGGGTTTTTCTGGGTGGAGGAAAAGGTTGGAAGGTTCATAAGGTTCCCACCTGATGATCAATAATAATGACAGGGAGCTGAAAGAACTGGGTTCTCCTAAAGATAAATTGACTTTAGAGAGGGAGAAAGTGTTTACACCTGGAAGCGAAGTAGAAACCAAAAGAGGGTGCTCGGGGAGATGTTATCACACTCCAGAGCCTGCTGTGAGCCAGGAGGAGGAGGAGGAGGAGGACTGTGCTCAGCTCTGCCCAACAGCAGAGCCGCTGCTCATGGAGAGATGTTTTGAGTTTCCACCCTGCACCTTCAGCTGAAAGTCAAGTGACTCCACACTGCCCCACAAAACGCCAAATCTGCATTGCACCGTCTCGGGACCTGATGACACTTTGAGAACAGGGATCTTGCTGGAGATTGTCTTTTGCAGATTAAACTTTCCAGACTGTAACGCAGATCAAAGCGAGGTGTGACTGTTTCCCTGCTGTATTGAGAAGGGAGCAGTGTGAAAAAGCAATTAGAGGTATTTATACATGGTTTTGATTTTTTTTAATCTTAGACGATCTTCCCAGCAACGGAAACGAATAGTTGAGGGCACCAACCTATAAACTCCTCTTCCTATGACTGGTATTTTCATTCTACCACTGTAGTAACCACCAAAAAAAAAAAAAAAAAAACCCAAACCAGAGACAGGCATGAATTTGGCTGTTCACATGATTAAAGTTTATGAGACTGGAATCCAAAACTTCATCCAGGTCCTAATGAAATAGCTCAAAAAGGTCCTCCTGACTTCACAATGTGTTGGATGGAGCCGACAACAGGTTGGTGGTAACTCAGTGGATGCTTTATCTTTGTTGGGAACTGGGTAAGAGACTTTGGAAAGCTTTGGGAAGGATGTTGGTGACCGCAGTTAATGTGGAAACAAACTCTACAAATGTTCCCACCAAAGTTAACTTCAGACGCTGGAAAACATCCACATTTTGGACTCTGTAGTCAGTGGCTGGAGGATGAGTCAGAGCAACTAAATTCCTGTTCTTCCCTGGAGACTCAGTGAAGGCATCTCTGCACATGGTTTACAGGGATGGGGCCACCTACCTCCCGATGCTAAAGCTGTGAATACCTCTGAAGTCCCAGTCTTGGGGGAGTTCACGGGATTGAGATTTGGGTATGCGGCACCCTAAAACTCCATTCCCAACAAGGCCAGAGAGACGACACACTCAGCAAGTCCTCTGAAGCCTGAAATAGTGTTTTAGAGGGTGTCCAGAAATTGTGGTCCAGGGTTTGTATAATATTTAACAGTGAAACAAAAATGTACCCTTGGCATGGGCTCCATTTCACAGACAGCTTTCTGCCTATTGTGTACCCTGAATTAATCTAAAACACAAAAAAACCCCACCATATTTAGCCACCGAGATAAGGAAAATAAGTTTAATGGCTCCTTTCCTCGGTTTTCTCCTGGGAGTTCCTGCAGGATCCTGCAGGAACTTGTTTCCTTCCTACAGCTGAGCTCTCTGCAGGGCCTTCAGCACAGGGCTGGACTTTCCTGGGTGGGACTGTTTCAAGGAACTTATCCATCCTCATTGTCGGGGATCACGGCATGATTCACCTGGAGACTTCCACGGTGCAGACATGCCCCACTCCACCAGTCACCCACGGCTTTGACAGTCTCGCCAGCACAACCAGTGGGGGCAAGGCCATGATTCACCCCAGCCCACAGCAGACACCTCAACTGGGCAGGTGAATCGTGGCGTGGAAGTGTCTGCTTCTCTCCGCTGACTGATTACAAAAGCAGCCTGGGATGAGCAGATCTGCTGGAGACAGCCCCGTCACCAGCAGTGGAATGTGGGTGACATGGACAGGTCAGGGTGAGCTGCCTTCCTCCCTTGTAACGCAATGGAAAAAGAGGGGCAATTCTGGAGGGCAGTTCCTGCCATTTGTCTCAGCTTCCCGCCCGGGGGAAGGAAGAATTGTCCTCTAATGTTGAGATTAATCATGTCCCAGAAGTTCAGCAGAGGTGGAAAGAGGTATCTCAGTTTAGGAAATCAGCAGTAAATCCTTTGCTTTTCCACACACCTTCCACCTTGTCCATCTAAAGCTCATTCACTGGAGCGCACATTTTTGGCTGAGCTGATTATCCTGCTGCTAAACTCCTATCTGGACTCATTTGGGATCCAGAAATGGATGTCCTTATGTCTCATTTGCCTGGAAAGGACTGGTTTGTAAAGCTCAGTCTGCAGTTAACAAAGCCCTTGAGATGTGGCACCTGCCCACATGAATGTCCGCCTGCTTTTCACTGCTGTCCCCTCTTGACCAGGTGCCCTCCAGAAAAGGAGCTAATTGGCTGCAAGGACCCTTCTCTTTAAAACAGTCACTTTAAAATAATTTTTATCCTAGCCTAGAGAACTGCTAAAGTCAAGCTGATTTTCTTCTGGACTTCAGCAATGATAGAATTCTTGTGTTATTTTTCAAGTCAGAGCAAAAGAGAGTGAAGGCTTTATTCCCTGACGTCCCTGTTGATAATTCAAACACACCAGGCTGTTCCCAAATGAAAACCACACAGCAAAAACGAATGTAAACAGAAATACACACTGCCCAGGCAGGTTTCTCTTTGTCATTAATTCAGGGCAGAAAAGACAATCAAGAGATTTAATTAGAAGAAAAGGAAATTATACTCTAAAAATCCCTTCAGTTTTAGTAATCAAGGTTATTATTAGAAGCACCAGTAAAAACACTTTAAAAATCTATCTAATTAGCTGCATATCTGCTGATCTCTCTGCAGAGCTGACTTGTTTGTCTCCAAGACTTCACCAGCATAAATGTTCATGGACACTCCTTTCAAGACTTCCACTGGGCTGAGCACAGAGTTTGCCCTCAGTTTTAATTGGGGTGTTTTTTTGGTTGTTGGTTTGGTTTGGCTTAAATTTCACTCCCCTCACTTTAACCAAAGTACCACAGAATGATGTTGTTCCCCTTCCAAAGACTTGGAGCTTGATGGCTTCTATGGTTGGAATTATTACTTTGGGTAGCTCTGAAAGTGCTTTTGACTGGGTTTCCTCAGCTGCTAAAATTTCCTATAAAACATCTTGTAGAGATGTATTTGTTTCCCAGAGAAAGAAATCCATGTTTGACCCCCTGGTTGCAAAGGAAATTATCTGAGCTGAGCATCCTTGGGACTAAGCAGCACAGTGATGGATTAAGGCTTTGAGAGGCTAAAGAAAAGGGAAGGAAGATATTAAATGTAGAGTTTCTTGCCTTTCTGGGCCTGTAGGGAGCTTCAGGAGAGAGATGTTGTTGTTTTGGGGAGGATGACATGAAAAGGATGTTTTCTGGTGAGGGGAATGCAGAGGAACTTAAGACGTTGATTTTCTGTCCCCATTTTTGTGGATCAAGCACAAATGTGAAATCCAGCCTGACAGCATCTCTTTTCCCCTGTTGTTTTTTTGGGTTTTTTTGCCCAGGTCCTTGGCAATTGGTCACCAGTATTCCTCCCTGGGGACCCAGCCCATCCTCTGCGGGAGCATCCCAGGCCTGGTGCCCAAGCAGCTGCGCTTCTGCCGGAACTACGTGGAGATCATGCCCAGCGTGGCAGAAGGTGTAAAGATCGGGATCCAGGAATGCCAGCACCAGTTTCGAGGGAGAAGGTGGAACTGCACGACCGTCAATGACAGCTTAGCCATCTTCGGTCCCGTGCTGGATAAAGGTGAGTGAGGTGCTACGGGTTTGGGAAGAACAATGTCCATGGTGCAGTGGCGGCAGAGATCTTGGGAAAGGTCCTGTGAACTCATTCCCTCCTGAAAAAATGTCCTGTAAAATGTCCTGCAGGAGACAGGAGGGGGATGAAGGAGTGGGGTCATCTCTGTTCCATCTTGGAGCAGGAGTTTGGACTGGAGACCTCCCTGAGTCCCTTTCAACATGAATTATCCTATGATCCTACACCCCTGGGAAGGAACACAAAGGATAATTGTGTTTGCAGTAGTCAAGCTGGACCTGGCTCCTTTTCTGACCCTGTGCTGGAATTTCAGCTCTCTAGATGATGGCAGAGGGGAAATGATGGGCTGGTGGGATAGCTCCTAGGGACTGGACTTCCCAGATAACATCAGTTTTGATATTGTAATGAAACAGTGAAGAACAAAGGTCTGGGGAAATCACCATCTTTAATGCTTCTGCTTTCCTTGGTTATGAACACATCAAATTAGGACACGGTGCAAATTCAGGCAACTATTTCTGCACCCCTTGATAGAAGTGGGACCTTCTAGAAATGCTTCTCCCTAAATTGTTGAATGCTGTGAGATTTAAGCCCTAAGCTAAGCCTGAGTATTTGGTCTTTTTTAACTTGTGAGAACTGGTTTATCCTTCTTTGCCCTTGTTGTGTGTTTTTTAAAGTCCAGCCTGGTCCTGCTGGTCTCACTATGTCAGGGTCAAGCTTTGCCTTTCCCTTTACCCACAAAGAGGGTAATTTTTCCTTCCTTCCTTCCTTCCTTCCTTCCTTCNCCTGGCTTTTCCCTGGAGCCTGGCTTGTCTTCCTTCTTTCTTTCCTTCCTTCCTTCCTTCCTTCCTTCCTGCCTTCCTTCCTTCCTTCCTTCCTTCCTTCCTTCCTTCCTTCCTTCCTTCCTTCCTTCCTGGTGTATATAATAATATAAACTGGTGTATATAATTTTTCTATACTCACCTCGGGGTGTACTCTTCCAGTGCTTCCCATCTGCTTTTTTAGTTTTTCCCCTGCTACATTACTCAGAACAGATTTGGGCATTTTCTTCCACCAGACCAGGTTGCTCCAAGCCCTGTCTATGTGGCCTTGAGGACTTCCAGGGATGGGGAAGTCCATGACCTCTCTGGGCAACCTGCTCCCAGACAGTCTGTGATTAGACACCCCACATCTATCCTTGTGGATAAACTGCTCCTCAGCTCCCTGATGACCGCAGGAACCCCAATCCCACAATCTGCCAAACTCTCTTATCTCACAGCGGTGCTGGCACGAAGGGTCTGTCCCTGCTCCAGACTGGAGGCTTTTGGTAGCCGGGCTCAGGGAGGGAGAGGAGACTGGGACGATTTCATAACTGAAGAATGTTGTTCCTTGAGGGAGAATCAAACCACCCTTCAGTTTTGCTTCACCTACAGCAGGAGGGGGGGAGAAAAAAAAACAGCTCAGTCGCATTCTTGTGCGGCAGATCCCCCAGGGTAGGAACATACTTGAGCTCCTACCCAGAAAGAGAGAAGAGGAAAAGGAGAGAGAGAGAAAGCAAGGAAGCAAAAATCTGGTTTGCAGCTTGGATTTTAAGTCACCCAGGATCTGAGTGCAGCTCTCATGTGAGTCAGTGGGGACCCCATCCTCCCTCAGCACAAACCAGAGCAGCTCCTAAAGCATCTCCCCTTTTCCTCACAGACTATGTGCACTTCTTTCACTGAAAAGGACCGATTTTAATGCCTTCAGGAAATTCTTTCCAGGCCCAAATCTCGCTGAGGCTGCCTCGCTGTCTGGGCTGCCCTTGCTGCTGTGGAACCTCATTGCTCATTCAGGGCTAGGCATGAGCTGTGATTCAGCAGTGCCAAACTGTCACCAGGCTCTGGTCCTGCTAAGAGCCATGTTCTGGTATCTCATCTAAAACCAGACTCTTTTTCCCCGTCAGCCTTTTCATGGAAAAAGATCCCACATGTTTTAGCTAAGACCATATTTATGTATTTTTTTTTTTAGCCAGGCCTAATCTCCAGAGGTCCCTTCCAACCCTAACAATTCTGGGATCCTATAATGAATCACACATTAAACAGGAATGACATTGATGAGCTTGGCTACCAGGGAATGGTGACGTCCAGGGGATCCTGACCTGCTGCTGTTGATGGCAACCCTTGGCAGGCTTGACCCTAAATCCCTCTTGCTCTTTCTATGTCACCCAGGACAGAGGAAGAGCAGAAATCCCCCCTCCCACCCGATCTGACTACTCTGATTTACAGATCCTTGGCTGTGGAATAAACATTCCCTATTCAATTGTCCGGAGAGGTGTGGATTCGCCATCCCTGGAAGTGTCCAAAGCCAGGCTGGATGGGGCTTGGAGCACCCTGGGATAGTGGGAGGTGTCCCTGCCCAAGGCAGGGGGTGGAAACAAGATGAGCTTTAAGGTCAGGGCTGTGGAACAGGGTTTTTCTCCTTCTTCGTGGTTTTGGGAGTGCATGGGCAGCTGTGCAGCTTTATGAGAAACACTCAGACAGGTGCCACTGTTGGGTGTCCCTTGAAAATCCCCGGGAAATGGGAGTTTTGGTCAGCCTAGACTGTTTGGAATGCAAAGAACAGGATTCCTGTACAGGGAAAGAATTGAACCTGATGTCTTTCTACCTAAACCTAATCTGCTTATCATCTCTAATAGAAAGAGGTTACAACTCATTTCTAGTCTCCCAGAAGCTCAAATCCCAACTGCTAGACAGTAGAAAGAATCCCTCACTTGCACTTTTCCAACAATAATATCTAAAGGAAGAATATTGTTCTTATTTGTTTCTTCACCTGTATCGTATGAAGGGAAGAAACAGCCATGGCTATGTGACCTGAAATGACCACCTGAGGCACAGCTCCTGCTCAGCCACTTACCTGAGAGGTCTGGCAGTTTTTAATGCAATTGTTCCATCTTTCAGTTTACTAAGGAGATGGGAAGATTTTTTGAGTTGCCCCTAAAAATACGCAGGATAAAATTTTGGAGGTTGTAGGAGAAGGACACACCATCACTGACAGCGGAAAGTCAACAGCGCAACCTGACAGGAATTTTCCATCTCCAGCTTATTGGGAATTGTGTCTTTTGCATGTGTTTTAGTTTTTGTGGACTGAAGAGGCTGTTCATGCTTAAATTGTGATTTTGGAGTTTCTCAATGCTGCGTGAGCTCTCTTTGAAACTCCTCTGGGCAGAAATATGAACCAACCTCCAGAAAAGTAATACCATAAAAGCTTATCATGGCCCTGTCTCTTTAAAGGACCTCAGTACATAATTAAGTCAAAATAAAAGTTTCCTCTCTCTCCTCCTTCCATTCAATAAAAGTAAATTACCTCCAACTATTTAAGCCCCCAGTTCGTTTAAATTTAAAAAGGGAGCCCTTGTCTATCTATTTCTTTCACTCACTCCCACCTCCTTCTGCTAAAGACTGGCTGGGGCTTTAAACCTGCCAGCTGGGCTGAGAAATGGTTAATAGTTATTGTGGAGGAGCAGCTTTTAATGAACTATTGAAGAATGATACATTGATGGAGTAATGGGAGTTTAAGTCTCTCTGTAATGAAACAGGTTCTCAGCGCCGACCCATTGTGGTGTAAATACGGCACGTCTCTCCCACTGTTTGGTCAGGACTAAATAGCAGAGGCCAGAGGGGGGTCAGCTTATGGGGTCTCCGCTTTAGTTAATCAATCTGATTGGATTAGGGTCACTGCGATCCCTAATAATGTCAAAGGTTACGCCAAACTGGATTAAATGCTTTGTTGGGGAGGGCTCGGATTCTTTCAGCTTTGGCCGGCAGGGCTTGTTTATTAGACTTTAACACTCGTGTGCAGCCTTGGGAAGCCGCTCCGGCCCTTTTCTTGTCCGTCGGGCGCGCGAGGGGGCTGGAACGAGCTGGGGCCGGGGTGTCCCGTGGCTCTGTCAAGTGTCCGCACCCATCGGATGTGCCCTCCGAGGACATACATCAAATTCCCCACCGGACAAATGAGAGCCTAACGGGTGACGCAGGGCCTCGGAGGCATAAATTCATTCCGGAAATGATGGTTGGCTGCCGACCCCGCTCGGAGGCAAATGTCGAGAGTCACAGCAGCAGAGTGACCCACTGCTCATGTCCCTCGGGGTTAATCCTGTCTGTGTCCAGCAAAGCCATGTCCTTTCTGGTGCAGCTCCTGTTTGGGCAGCCTCCAGGGTGACCACGGAATGAAATATGGAGTACTCAAGACCACTTGATTGCTCCGTTATTAAAGTGGGAAGGTGTCTTGCCTTCCAGCACTTCCACCTCAAATCGAGGTGGGGTGGGGTGGGATGGGATGGGATGGGATGGGATGGGATGGGATGGGATGGGATGGGATGGGATGCAATCTCACCATCATCTTACCCAGACTGACCACAAAGCCTAAAAAATTCCTGTTGTCTTCCCTCAACATGTTCCTGCAGACGACACTGTCTCACAGACATGAGGAGTGTCCTTCATGAAGTGACACCAAATAATCCCTTTGAAAGTCCCTTTGGAAATGGAGAGGGGCAGCACTATCAGGGTGATATTGGCAGAGATCTGAGATCCCTGGATCTCCAGATGCCTCATTCCTTCCCACAGCAGAGCACACAGTGCATGTTCATGGCCTGACAGGACTGTCAGATTATCCAAGCAGGCTTCTTGCATGATCCAGACTGGAGAATTTCCCCTCGAGACTTCTGGAATGAAACCAAAATCTGAATTTGACTACACCATCTCTTCCCAAAGGACATTTTGCCTTGACATATCACCAGGAGATAGACAGCCTTCTCTTTACAAATCTCCTCCGCTGCTCTGGTGCCGACAATCAGCCACTCCATTTTTTATTCTAGCACTGACCATTTTCTTTGCTACTTTGACTTCCTAAAAAATTGGGGCCTGCCGAAGAGCAGTGGGTCAGCAAAAGTTTGGGTCCTTTATGCCAGACAGCGAGACAGGTCGAGGTAGTTCCAGTTGTTGCTGGGGTCCTCCAGGGCATGATTCATCTGATGTGTTCCAGACAGTTAGGATTAAATTATTCACACCCTGAAGTTTCTACATCTCTCCATCAATCACTGGGGGAATCCAGGGAGACCGGCTCTGGATGAGAAGATTCTTGCTCCCAGGGACTACATGAAGGGCAGAGCAGGCATCTGTCTAGCCCCTGAGAGATGTGGGATTCAAATCACATCTAGTTTCCTGGGGAATGCTGGGCACTGGTACCTTTGTAGCCAGGCTGAATTTGGACTAGGCTTATTTTTGAAGTTAGGCTTATTTTGGACTCCAGACTTCTGGGGGTCAGCCCCACGTATTCTTTCTCTCAAGAAAGCCCAAATGAAGCTGTGTTCAAGGGTTGACTCTTTGCCACTGTGGATGAGAAAGGTCATCTTGTGTCTGGTGAAATCCACGTGAGTTTTCCCCCAGATTAGGCAAGAATAGAACAAGACTTTTAAACTCAGTTATAACCCCTCAGAGACACGAGTCTCCTCCATATTTTTTTCTTGCTGTGTCATAACAGTATCGCTCCCCAGGCTCCCTGATAGGCCTGATCTCATCTCCCAAAGTTAGATGTCAAAGTCTGAGCGAGTCACCCCAGGCTCCCTTTGTAGTCAGTGGAGAGCAATCGGCATCTCCGGGGAGCAATTCATCTGACCTATCTCAGACACCTATCTCAGGATAACATGAATCACAGCAAGATGTTTATTTCTCTCCATTGACTATAGAGGGAGCCTAGGGCTACAGCCTCAGACTTCCATGGGTGCTTCGTAGAGGCCCAGTTTGGGGGCAAACAGTTTCCATCCCTCCTATTTCTCCTCTTAGAGAGCAATCTTGACATCCTGGAGAGGCCATTTTAATGATGGAACAACATGGCACTGGAAAGGATCTCCTGGACCACTGAACACAGGCAGTCCCTCGCTATTTAAGGTGTAATAACATCTCATAATGATTTAAAATTAATATGTTGAGCAGATCTCATCATATTTACCTGATGGCATTCTGGCATCTCGGTTGCCTCCGAGCCAAATGCTTTCCCCTCCCTTTTCCCTGCTCTGGATCAGCCTTCTCCACTTCTGCAATAAAGTAAGGCATGAGCAGAAAGCCACAAGATACTGATCCATCCAGGAGGTTTGTTACATGTAGGAGGTACTCTCCGCTCTCTCATGAAACTCTTCCCAAGAGGATCTGATTTCCAGCCACACCCCGTCTACCTCTCCGCTAATGGCAATTTGGGCAGCTGCCCTGGTATCAACAACGGAGATCTACAAACTCTGCCCTGTAACTATGGGGAAGGAAACTGGAAGGATCAGGATTGAAAATGTGACTGTGCAGGCTCCGCTCAGCCGTCAGGATGCAAAAATCCCGCGGGCCCGAGGTTTGGCGGCGCTGCTGGGAAAAAGGCTGGCACATCCTGGCTCGGGACAGGAGCACCAGCTGGGTTTAGTGTCCGTGTAAATGGAGCCTGGAGTGGGGATTACTGCATGGGTTGAGGGGATGCTGCGCTGCCCAAGTCCATTCCAGCCTGTATTCCCGGCTGCAGCATTCCTGGCCTGGGTTTTGGGTATCTAACTCAGTGCAGGCAGCACCTTGGAGGCGATGAGCAGTTTGGGGAGGTCTGGATGAGCTGTAGCCGCATCCCTGATTCGCAGCCCGCAGAGTCCTGGGTGATTTGCAGCTTCCCCTGAGCCTTGGCAAGAGCTGCAGGTGGCAAGGGCAGCAAGCAGAGATGCTGAGGGAGCGTGCCAAGGTGTTATCCCTCAGCCTTTGGGAGCAGGAGACCACTGAGGTGGTTGAGGAGCTCCTTCTCTTACTGCTGGAGCCAGGTAGGACCATCAGAGGGGTCATTCCATCCTCTTGGGACTTGAGAGGTGTCCAAGGACAAACCCTGGGCAGGGATGGCACCCAGGACACTGTGGTTAACATCACATCTGGCTGCATCTGCCTCTCCATGCCCGCAGTTTCGTGGGCTGAAGTGTTTTTGGGGTTTCTTAGAGGCTCTGACCTCATCACCTCCCAACCTGCACAGCGATCCCGGGATAAAGATCTGGCTCCCGTGCATGTGGAGATGAGACAGCCCATGTAAACAGCTGTAAACAGCCAACACCCCGGCGCGGGCAGCGCACCCGCCAGAGGAGTGATGGGGAAAAGGAAATGGCAGCAATTCCAGGAGCCGACCCCGTTCGCTTTCTGCGCTCCCTCCACCTCCCACTGCACCAACCCTCATCTGTCAACCCTGACATGCAGGGTTTTGTTTTTGGTTGGTTGTTTTTTTTTTTTTTCTCCTGGCCGCTTAAACATGAGACGGGGGATCAGGGAGGGGAGAAGGAACAAGACAGCCCGTGGCTACAAAACCGGTGGCGTCTCTCCCGGCGGCGGGAGGCACTGGAAACTTCTGCCTCGGGCTGCGCTCACAATCCGCCGCGCTGGCAGGGAGCAGGCTGCGTGGAGTTATGGATTTATTTCCTTCCCCCCTTCCCTCCCCTCCCCTTCTTCCCCTCTCCCTGCTGGGTACCCTGCATTCCCCAAACTGGGCTCAGGTTGGTTGCAACAAGGAGCTCCCTCTGCCGCATCCCCAGAGTGCCAAGTCCAGGCGTGGGAGCTAGCCCTAGACAAAAGGGAACAGCAGAGGGAGCTGATTAGCATCCCTTTGTCCCGGGAGAATCCCGGCCCCAAACGGGCCCTTGGCGCACAACGGGAGGCACAAACACACACACACACACGCATGGACAGCAGCCAAGGAGGGCAGCGGGGACAGCGGGGGCTTCATCGCCTTCATCCGGGCTCTGGGGGGAAGGGGGACACCGTGGGGTTTGCTGTGGGGTGGCTCCGGAACCGGGGAGCGCCGTACCCTGGGTGGGTTTTGCTGGTTGGGGACATAAATGTGTCTTCCTATTCTTCCTATTCCTGTTCTTCCTTCCCAAACAGCCAAAAGGAGCGGAGTTTCCTGACAAAGAGGGATCCGAGCCTGTGAATGTGGCTTTTCTTCCCCGGGAGATGCGTTAGGAGCTGGCAGTGGTGAATAGAGGCGGGGATTTTAAGGCCAGAAGGGGCTGTGGGATCATCTGGTTGGATTCCTGTGTAGCAAGCAGAGATTTTCCTCTTCTCCCTCCTTGAGCAGATATGACAGGGCTGCCAAAAAGCACCAGGGCGTGCAAAGGTGCCCTGCATGGTTTCGTTCTGCAGTGGACCTGCATGGCAGGGGAATGGGGGTGTCTCCTGCTGAGCACCACGGCATTTTCCAGCAGGATATTGCTTAGCACATGCCCTGCCGAGCTCTGGTGCAGGAGGAATCGTGTGCATGGATGGATCAGCCTCTCTCATTCCCTGTTTCCTCAGCTCCATCTTTCTGGGAGCATCTCTTCCAAAGTAAGGTCTTGTCCGTCCAAGAAGATCCATGGGGTTAAGAAAGAGGCAGGGATCAGTCACCAGGAGAGGGAATGGCTCCAAAGGATTGGTGTGAATGTGGCTGGATTTCTGTTGTTCATGAGAATAATGTGCTCCTAGGAATGACTGGGGCACAGCTGACTCTGAGCAGTGAGGACAAAGCAGACAAAAGGAGGTTTTGGGGGGCTCCAGGATGCAAAGTCAGGGGGTCAGGGAGGCAGCACCCAGCTGATGCAGGGGGTGACTTCTCCTGTGCCGGGATAGAGAGAGGAGGTGCAGAGAAGCGGCATTTTTTGGAAAACAGCATGAGACGGGTGAGGCTGAGGCTGAGGAGGGTGGTGTGAATTCAACCCCAAGACATCAGGCAGGGAAATGTGTGGTGCTCTGTCTCCTGCCCACCTTCACCGTGCTCCCAGGGCTCACAGAGATGCTGCTGGACAGTGCAGCCCACAGCAGCATAAAGAGGGAGGTGACCATGTCACAATCTGGGTATGCTCCAGGGAAGGGCTTGAAGGAAACTGTCATGGGTTTGGTTTGGTTTGTTTGGTTTGGTTTGGTTTGGTTTGTTTGGTTTGGTTTGGGTTTTAAGGCTTTTTAAGGAGGTGGAAGGTGGGGTGGTGAACCTCAGGGAAACTCTGGAGCTTTGGCTGGAGGTGACCCTAAAATGTGATGGCAAAGCCATCTATAGAAGATGAATTCTGTAGATGTCAGGAAGTTCTTTACTCAGAGGGTGGGGAGGCCCTGGCACAGGTGCCCAGAGAAGCTGTGGCTGCCCCTGGATCCATGCAAGTGTCCAAGGCCAGGTTGGACAGGGCTTGAAGCAGCCTGGGCCAGTGGGAGATGTCCCTGCCCATGGCAGGGGGTGGCACAAGATCCCTTCCAACCCAAATCTTCGTATGATTCCATGAAAACACAAAGACAAATCCAGAAAGCCACCAGATCCTGGGAAACACAGAGCTGTCCTCAAGCCCTGGGAACAGGTCCTGACTGCAGGAACAGAAAGTATCTTTGACTTTTTATTTCATCTTGGCTCATCCCACCCTTCCCAGAGAAGAAAAGCCGTTTACAAAACACACATGACCCAGCCTGGACCAGTGATGGGGGACAAGGCAGAGAAGAGAGGTTCTGGTTCTGGTTCTGGATCCTGCGGAGCAGATCCTCCTTCCTCCACCTCTCCATTTCCCCTGGAGCCACCACAGAACCAGCTGGCTATCTCAAAGTAGGTCACACGTGGGGCCCTGCAGCTCTTGCAGCACCATTTGAGTGCTTCCATTGGCCTCCTCGTGAGTTTTCCGCTCCAGTGTGACCGGCAGGGCAGCAACGCTCCGTGCAACGCTTCCTGCTAGGCTGCAGCGTGCTGACTCAGCATCTGGCACCGTTTCCTCTCCATTATTTCCAGGTGCTAAATCACATTAAATGATAGCTAATAATTATGGTTTATCCTTCCCTAATCACGCTGCTTTCCCAGGGAAGCTGTTGCCACAGGGATGTTGTGGGGGTGTGGATGGGTGGGGAGGGCACCAGGAGATGTTTCTGTTCACCGGGAGCCATGAAATGTTGGAGACCCCTTAGGCTAAGCACACGGGATTCAGCCTAGGAGATATTATATCTTGTCAAAAATGAGTTTATTTATTCTTCTGAGCCCGTCTTCCATCAGAAAAGGAAGCTGCACCAAAATGGAGATGTTTTGAAGGTTCCCCTTAATTTCCAGGGGAAAAAAGCACGTCTTTGGCTTTCCTGAGGTTTTTTTTCACGTTTCAGATAATTTCATTTGAGTTATTGAAAATGAGGCATTTTATTTGTTTTTAATTGAAATGTGATCTTATGCTAAAATAGAAAACAATTAAACCATCATAGAAGCACACTGCTGTACCTTTTATATTTTTATGGAATATTGGAGTGCTTTTATATTATTGAGGTTGAATGATTTTATCTTCTCCAAAAAAAATCAGACATTAACATGATAAAACACTTCATCAGCCTAAAAATTCAGAGATTCTTACATGGTCCATCTGGTTTTCCAATCCTGAAAATAAATCAAAACAGAATTTCCTAGAATATGTTGATTATTTTTAGCCCACATTACTAACTTTAGCCATGGTGTGGTCTCCAAACTCCATTCTGAGAGGCTGCCTAAATCCACAATGAAATATGAGCAGTGGTCACCTAAAGACCTCTCTAAATTCATAAAGCAACCTCACAGCTCTATAAAATGAGAGAGATAAGACTCAAATCTGTGGTTTATTCTCCCATTACAACCACTGAGTCCTGACATGAAGATGCTCCCACAGGAAATTTCACAGATCCTTCTTAGAGAAGAAATTAAAGGTGGAAATTTATTTTCATGCAGTTGCATTTGGTGGAGAAATGTGTTTCTGTTCAGACAACATTTTCAGTCTGCTTTCCTAATTGGATTTGAGATACAGATTCCTTGAGAGATGAATCTGAAGATGTCAATGAGTCCTGAGAGGGGTAGATGGGAGCTCTGTGGAGCCCAGTTTTTATGGGAAATGTTCAGTGGTACTCTGGTGAGATTTATATTTGAGTTATAATCTGTGCCCAGCACCTGAAATGAAGAATATTCTCTGTATTTTGCTCCCCTGAGCATGGGGTCTTCTCATTCAAAGCCCATCACTTGCACCTGAACACTTCAGAGATGTCTTAGTGACTCTGAAGGCGAATATTAGGTTCTGTAAAGGTCTGTTTATGGCTTTATTAATTACAACTCTGGCCCAAACACACCCTGATTGATCATTGATCTCTGTTCATCAGGAAAGAGTTGAAGAGGATACAAATGTTTTATCATCAAATTCTCTATTTCCTCGTTTTTCCATTGAGAAAGACAGTGGATTTTGTCTTCTGATGTTGGTTCTCAAGAGGACAGAACTTCTGAACTTCTCAAGCAGCAGAAAATCACCATCTCAGTTTTCACTTCCATGTTTCCAATGTTTTCCCAAGGCTTCAGTAGCTAAATCAAGTAATCAATAATCAATATGTGAGAAAAACCAAGTCATAGAATCATAAGATAATTTGGGTTGGAAGGGACCATAAAGATCATCTATTTCTAGCTACAATACAACAAATATAAAGTTAAAAACTCTCTCTAAAATCTCCTCACTTGAATCAAAGCCAACCACTGGCATTCAAAACATTCCTGCCCCGCCAGCCATTAACACTTTTGCTCATTTATGGGGTGGTTTGGGTTGGAAGGGACCTTTAAAGGTCATCTAGTCCAACCCCTGCCATGAGCAGGGACATCTTGAACCAGACCACGTTGCTCAGATCCCCATCCAACCTCACCTTAAATGTCTCTATTATTTCTTAAGGCTGCTGTGACATCCCTGAAATCCTCAAATCAACCTGACATAAAGCCTTTTTTTTTAAAGAAAGCAAAAAAGGTGTTTGTTTTCCGGCTTGATTTTTTTTAGGGATTCCAAATGTATTTCCGTATTTAGCCTGATTTTTCATGTAGATACTTTAGAAGCAGATTATACTTTGCTATAACAGCCACCAGCACAGCACAAGCCTTTTACACTGGTGCTGGCTAGAAAATATGAGTTATTCAAAGTCTGGAGAGTGGGGTAGGTGCAATTTAAAAATATATGGATCAGCATTCCAGCTCTGCTGGAAAAGAGCCTGTAATCACCGGTGTTGCAACTCAGTGAGGTCACTGCGTCAAGCACCCTGGACAATTCACTACACGTATTTGCCCACTTTATGGGGCTGACCACTAATGTGGTTGGCTAAAAGCTGCAGGTATATTGGGCTTTTCTTGGTAGGGATGGGTCTTCTGATATTTAAGAGGCTTGGAGTTCGCTGCTGGTTTGTTCATGCAGGGCTGCGCCTTCTTTTGTGAGGTTTGTGACTCCTGCTGCTGTAGGCTTTTATTTGGTTCCATCGATGCTGCCAGAATAAGGAGGATCTTAGCTCGGACTGGGCAAGAGGGGAAGTTAGCCTGGATTCAAATGACAAACGAGCTCAACGTGGTCCTGATTGGGATCAGAGAGCTTGGGAGAAACCTCAGTGTGGGATGGCGGATCCTCCTCCTGCCGTCACCATGGGTGATGTACATCAGCTACCCAGGGTAGTGGTGTACCAGGACTCCCTCACAGGGTGGTGGTGGCTCCTCTGGAGCTGGCCTGAGCAAGGAAACCACATTCCGGAGAGACCCAGCCCACTGATGCTGGGCTTGAACCCTGCTGGGCACGGCCCTGCTGCTCACAGGCCACAGCCAGGGCAGAAACCATGAACAGGATATTGGAGAGCCACAAGTGACCCTGAAGCTGCTGGGGAGTCATCCCAGCCCTCACAGCTTGAACTTAAACTCCTCACCCAAGATAACACCCAAACTTCACCCGATCAAGCACACAAACTGCCCTGCCAGAAAAACTGATTTAACCCAACTGAGGTTAACCAGCTTGGGTGAAAGATTTGTCTTCCCTGTGTAAAATTCACCATCTGGGAGCTCTTCATTTCTCTTCTTGACCTCTAAGCAGCTCTGTGAGACTGTGGGAATCTGCAGATCACGGGCATTTTTCTTCCTGGGTTAAATGTATTTACTCAAGTGCACTCTGAGCCTCACGTGTGCTGCACTCAGCATCAAAATAAGGTCAAACACAGGCCTTCAAATCTGAAGAATCCCTTCAGTTCCTCCCCAAAATCTCTCTCTGCTTTGCTCAGCTGAGCTCTCAAGTCCTGAGCTCTCCACAGGCTTCCACCAATCCCCAAAATTTTCACCAAGGTTGGCGGTGATGCCCAAAGCACCTGTGCTTATCCACAGTAGAACAAACCTGAAGATTGGAAGGGAAACGTGACGAAATCTCCACCATGGCCAAGAAACACAGCACAACAAATTGTGCATCGTCAGGAAAGCCAAGAGGATGATGGGACCTGGGAGTGATTTTTGGGCAGGAGATAACTTTCCTTACCAGCACTGGCATTGCTCCACTGCAGGACAGGACTGGGCAGTGCGTGGCTGACCCAACTTCTGCCTGGCTGCCTCCCACACCAGGAGGTCCAGCAGAGCCATGGCTGAACTTCTGAAGAGTAATTCTCAGCTCCAGAGCAGCAGTGTGGTCTCCAGGAATCAGCCAGGAACCAGCCCTGATTTCCTACAGCCCAGTGTCATCTTTCCACCCTCCCCAGCTAAGATCCATTGTCAGCACAGGCAAAGGCCCCACATCCCATTGCCAGTTGCTTAATCCATTCCTTCCCGCCCCACTGCCGGTACAATAATACCCCACTGAGGAGATCCACCTCCCAGGAAATCCTCCTTTAACACCCTCCAAAGGAGCAGCCAGATTTATCTCTGCTGTTGTTCTGGAAAGCTAAATGAGGACTCATCTGTTCTAATCCCCTCTTAAGATTTCCAGTTGAGGCCTGTGCTGCCATATTAGCATTTCTAACAGCTCCTACGTGTGCCCTGCAAGGCTCCATGGAGGGAAATCACGTACCAGCAGCTGCTTCAGATGCCCTGCTATCTCCCTCTGAAGGCACAAATGAAGGAGCCTTTGCAATGACCCCATAAAAATTCCTGAAATGAAGACGTGGCTTAAATGAGCTTGGAGATCTTCCTCAGAATGGATCTGAGGGCCAGGACCCACCCTTTGCAGGAGTTTGGGGACTGCTCCTTTCATGTGACGCACGGCGTTTTCATTGGCCTTGTTTTTGGCATAGCAGATTTTGAGATTCCACAGAATCGTAGGATCACGGAATGGTTTGAATTGAAAAGGACCTTAAAGATCATCCAATTCCATCTCTCTGGAAGTGTCCAAGGCCAGGTTGGACAGGGCTTGGAGCCGCCTGGGATAGTGGAAGGTGTCCCTGCCCATGGCAGGGGTGGAACTGGATCACCTTCAAGTTCCTTTCCAGCCAAAACCATTCCATCAATCTGGGATTCCATGAAATACCAATATATCCACTGAGACCCTGAGTGATGTTGTCCACTAATGAGTCTGCTTGGACCATGTGATTTACAAGCTCCAGAGTTCTTACTCCTCCCAGCTGACCTGAGAGAAACATCTATTTGTGGGGATGCATTTTCCGGCCTGTAACCAGCAGCAGTTTTGTTGTGCCAGGACAAATCCCAATTTCAGTCCTGCAAGCCTTTCACTGGCAAGTCTGGAGCTGCACACAAGACGTGAGCCATTTGCATGATTAAAGGTTGCAGGACCAAACTGATTAGAAAGATTCAGGAGGTTCTCCAATCCCAGCACGAGCGCAGATCCACTTGGGAAGGAGCTCTGGGCACGGAATTGGCTTCTCCTCAGAGTAACTTCCACTGGTTTCCACTGAGAGCTGGAAGTTCTCAGCTTCTCTCAGGATTGATCTCTGCACCTGCAGAGTGAATTCCTCTAAATATTGTTGTGGTTTTAGCGGCTTTTTCTTTATAATATCAAAACCTGATGCTTTGATTAGAGATGGGGAGGTGGCGGGGGGTGTGAATCTGACAGTGTTTTCTGGCATTTAGTCCCTAATTGAAATATTCCCTTGGGGTATTTATAAAAAAAATATTAAATTGGCCCAGATATTTTTTTATGAATAAGGCTTTAATTAACTTTTTACATATTAAATGTGCATCAATGGAAATAGTTAGACAAATAGCAGGGGTGTTAGTCACGCAGGAGCAAAGGGATGATTCAGTCAGGGACTTCGTGTGTTACAGCAGCCTCTCCCTCCGAGGGCACATGTGAGATGCTGAGAGGGAAGGGAAATTAGCATGAGAGATGGAAGCGAGCGTGGAGAGGGAACATATTAAAAAAGGCCAGGAGAGAGGCGAGGTTCCCGGTGGAATTAGAAATTAAGGACTCCCTTTGCTTACGCAGGAATAACTCACGGAGTCCAGGGACCTGAGCTCTATTCCCAGCTCTGCCCCCGATCTGTTACGCAACTCCCCAGCTCCGTTTTCCCCTTCCTTTCCCTTCCACCCCCTCCCTTGGTTTGCCCAGGTTAATTGGACAAGTTCTCCTGCACGTCCACTGCAGTCGCAGCCAGGGCAGCGGGGCAGATTTGGGAAGAGCAGAGTAACGGTGAGGGTAGCGAAGCGTGAGCAGAGATCGCCCGGGGACGGGGTGGGAGCTCCGACCTGGGAGGTTTTGGAGAACAGGTTAGACAAACATCTGTCAGGGATAGTTCAGGCAGAGTGGATCCTGCCTTTGGGCAGGAGGGTGCGAGGTCCAAGTCTGATATCTGGGATTTTAAGCACTTCTGGAACACGGGCTGAGCCTGCCAGCGTATCCAGGTATTTGTGTGAAATCAAAAGTGCACGGTGTCATTAACAAAGTAAGCTTTTCGTAGGAAAAAAAGAGCATTTTAATACCAAGATGCACCCCTAATTATGCTGGCTCAACTTTCCTGCCACTTCCACTGAATTAGATAAAAGTTACTGTGATGTACACCAGGCCAAGAGAAGAATCAGGCCCTGTGTTTTTCTGCTGGTGGCCAAAATATATATTTTTACTTGACTCGATTTATTCAGTAACTGATTTGCATAGACATTTCCGAAGGCTTCTTGGCTGTTCTTTTTTTTTTAAGTTTTTTTGCACTTCACATGTCATCTATCCCCCACTCATTACACAGGGCAGCAGCAGTGTTGCCACCAAGGGAGCTCACATTTACCAGCACGAGAGGAATCTGCAGCAATTCCCATCCCAAGGGACCGGAGGATGCGGAGCTTTGATTTCGTTGCTCTAAGATAGGCAGGGATGAAAGCGATGTGCTCTGTCAGTAAATCCTCAAGGTGCTGGGTTCCTCCAGCAGTTTGGCAAATGCCTTTCCCTCCCATGAAACTCACCAAAATCAGTGTAAGCACAGCAGGTCATCACCTCTCTCCCCTCCGAGTGAATATTCTGGATAAGGAGCCGTGAGTTGTTCCCACCAGCTTGGGGGGTGTGGGTGCTCTTCAGGAACCTCAGATGCCAAATCAGGAATAACACCACGTCCAGTCCTCAAATATGAAGGCAGGGCCGATACAAGAGCAAACAGGCATTTGGTGGATTGACAGCAGAAAGGATAAGAAGGGAAAGCTGGAATTGGGAGTTCTCTTGCAATCAGGTTGGCAAAGCTCTGGAAAAACCTTGCAGTGTGAAAAAGAAGAAGCAAACACACGGTAATGACACATAACCTCAGGAAGGGAAGGCTTCCTCAAAGGATCTGTTATCATTTGGTTCAAAATGGGTGAACCCAGAGACAGAGATGGAAGCTGGATCGAAACCCACAGCAACCTCCCTCCTCTTCCCACTCACTCACAGCCCCCGTCCCTTCAGAGAGATTCAAATTCCCACCTGCAGGTTATTCACATTCAGGGTCCTCATCACTTTCCTTGCCTGAGAGGGCAAAATCCACGTGCAGTTCAGGCTGGAAGGGATCGTTTCCAGAGGAGAGAGGATTTCTGGGCCCTTCCAGCTCTGCTGGCCAAGAGGGCTGATGAGTGCATGGCACAACGCATCTCTCTGATTAGAGGTGGGCATTATTGGAGCTTAAGAAACCTGGGCAAAACAAGATTAATGAAATTAATCTTGCAATCAGATTAATGAAATTGGCTTGTCTTGTGAATACAAATGACTGGTTGAGAAAATTACCTGGAGGTGTTTGGTATCCTCTGCTTCTGCAGCAGGTTATTTGATTTTGGAGGTTTTTTTGAGGTCAAGTAGCCCACTCACATTGGTGAGGGCAAGGTGAGAGCTTCACTGTTTTAAATCACAACCAGATACAAGTTCTGGCTAATTTAGTGTTGAATTATTATTGTTTAACCCCTGTCTATGATTTGACAGTGAAGCCGTTGGAGAACTTCCACCAATCTCATTTCTGTGGTTTTATATTCACCAAGAACACAAGGTCCATGTCTTATTCCAGGTGTGACAGATTCCCAGGTGGTCTCCTAGCCATGGATTCACTTTCTGTGTTCTCGCTCAGCTTCTCAAACCCAACCAATGACATTTTCAACCCAACAGGATGACAGGCTGACTCCTCATGGTGGCCAAAATTAAATATTATTAGGACATGATGCAGTAGAAGCTGAGGTCTTCTTTGAAATTGCCATGCAGATCACTTCCTTCAGTTTTTGAGCACTAGGACTCATTTCCTCATATTGGGGACCAACACCAGGCTGATCACCAGCTCCTAGATTTTTCTCAGCTGTACTGGCAATGCACTATGGAATATAGAAGAAATTTAGTTTTTCCACTTTTTCCATTCTGATTATTTTTATTGTGTCTTCTTAGGTTTAAAAGATTTAAGGGAATGTCTCAGAACATGACTTTTGGTCAAGGTGCAAGAGCATGTGGTGATAGGATGGGGGATGGCTTTTAAGTGAAAAGGGAAGGGTTAGATGGGATGTTGAGAAAAAATTCCTCCCTGTGAGGGTGGGGAGGCCCTGGCACAGGGTGCCCAGAGAAGCTGTGGCTGCCCCTGGATCCCTGGAAGTGTCCAAGGCCAGGTTGGATGGGGCTTGGAGCACCCTGGGATAGTGGAAGGGGTCCCTGCCCTTGGCAGATCTTTGAGCTCCCTTCCAACCCAAACCCCTCTGGGATTCTACGGTTCTCTGATAAATGTTCCTGCCAAGGACCATAAAAAGTCTATACCTGACAAAGTTCTGGGTCTGCATCCCCTCAGCCAGCAGAGGTGCTGATGGAAGGCAGAGCTGTTTCCTTCTGGAAGGGGTGCTGTGGTTCCATCCTTGAGGTTCCTGTTTCCGCTGGGTGAGGCAGGAGATTTGTTGGTTTTCCCGTCTCTGGAAGCTGAGCTCCTTCAGCAGTGTCCTCACGTGCCCTCCCCCAGGGATGGACACGCTCACTGCTGGGGACAACTTCAGACAAGTGTTCAATATATTTAGCTCCCTTTTCTGCTTGAAATTTTACAAGAGCTCCAACTATAATCAGAATATCTGTCATCCACAGCTTATCTGCTGACGTATAATTGCTTGTAAATCATCCAGCCTGTGTCTGGGGCTTTGCAATTTCCTTATTCCGTCTAAATAGATGTGAAATTCCCTAGCACTGTCCTCATATGTTTGGGATTAGAAAGTGGGAAGATGATAAGGATGGCTCTTCATCTCACAGGTGGGCAGCTGGGGCAGAGGCAGGGCAAAGGAGCTGTTTGAAAATCTTGTTTTGTAGGACTGGGCCCCTTCTCCCTCAGGAACCACAGATCCAGCCTCCAAACCGTGCTTCCTCTCACAAGCTATTTATAAAAATAAATAGGCTTTTATTCTTTGGGAGCTACATCAAATTTTTCTGTTTCCCCATATGGGTGAAACTGAAACCCACAGAAAAAAAAACCCAGATTGCCCAAGTCTGCTGCAGGGAGGTGAGCAGCTCCTCCAGCACCCAGACCCCCTCCCTTCTCCGAATGGAGCCTGTAAAGCAAAAACTTCTGCAAGCCGAAAAATTGCTTAATTGCCTCAAATTGATTCCATGGTTTTATTAAGATATTTTCCCAGCTCTATTATGGTTAATTATTTGTGTTACAGTAGACTCTGAGGCCCCAAGCAGAGATCAGGGCCCCATTGTGTTAAATAGTGTACAAGCACTTAATAACAGAATCATTCCTTGCCCCAGATAGCTTGCAATTATGTGGGGAGCTGCAGTGGGAACACACCACAGCTCATATGAACACCTTTTAGGAGAGGTTAAAGTGGGTTTTGGAAGCCAAGAGGGTCCCTCACAAGAGCCTGTGCAGCCTCACTGAGCTGAGCCCTGGTGGGAAAAAATGACAAAAAATATTGATGTACAACCAGGAGATGAATTCCCCACCTGGTTCATGGTTTTGTGAGTGGAATAAAGAAGAGGAAAGAAAAGTGGGGGGAAACTGAACAGGTTCCTGTGCTGCTTTCCCCTTCACCTTTGGTTTGTGCTCGGAGCCTCGGCTGCGGGAGGTTCATGAGGGAGCTTGTTTCCCTGGGGATTTCCAGCCTCGTCTTGCAGAGGCAAAGCTTCCCTCTGCTTAGGTAGATGTTGAGATGAACGTGAGCCTTGCAGAGACCCTGCTTCCTCCCACCCGACTGAGGAAGTGGAGCAAAAATGCAGAAGGGGAACCCTGTGCTTCTCCTTCTCCCTCCTCCCACCACACTCCGCTGCCAGGTGTCTGTGGCTGCATCTCACCCGTGCGTGGGAGATCTCGTTTATCGAGGGGTCAGCACTGGGGGAGCTTTTCCACACCTTCAAGTGAGTGGGGAGAGTTCTGAGAGCTCGAAGCCTTGCTGGAGGTGATGTTTGGGGCTGGGAGTGTGACAGGGTTGGGGTGAATGGGCAGCTGCTGATTCAAGCAAGCGTGTTCTTTGTACCCCGGGTGCTGCTGAGCTCCCTCAGGGACTGCACATCTCTGTACTCCCCACATCTCCCCAGGGCTGAGAGGATGTGAAAGGCAGCAAACTGTAGCCCAAAACCAGGGAAAAATCCAATTGTTTCCCAGCACTAAGCTCAGGACTCAAGCGGAGCAGGAACCTCTGGAGATAACGCGGTGTCTGTGTGTGTGTGTGTGTCTGTGTGTAAAACGGCCTCGCCGAATCCCCCAGCTTTAGCAGGGCTTTGAAAAAGATCTGGGTGGTGATTCAAAATCCAGGTTATGACCTGTGACCTTTGGATGAGAAATTGTTGCCATTTAGGATGTGTTAGGAGGTCCATCCTTTTCATCAAATGCGTGTTTCTTCTTGCTGCGGGAGGCAATCACACCGGTATATCATTAACTCGCAGAAAAGGAGGCTGTAAAAGAAGTTGATGGGGGACCTTAGCCCACACCCTGCTGGGGTCTGCTTGGAGCACAATATCCCAGCGACCATGAGATTAAGCTAAAGAGAAAAGTGAAAATGCTTTTCACGATTCACACGCCCTTTAGATTGTTTTATTAAACCATTTGAATAGGGATTTCCCTTTCGGCCGACAACGGGGCCCGGCCAATGCATAGTTCTAGGTTGCTATGACTTAGTTGGTGCTGGCTAATCACAAGTGAGGGCAAATTTCATATAAAATATCTCGGGCCATTGTCAACCTAATGCGGCGTGACAGTGCCAGCACAAAGGGGGATTCATTCACCCCAGCAGGTAATAAGGACGATTTGCCATACCAACCAGGCAGTCTCGAGGGGGGCTGTCAAATACGATCAGAGCAGCGAAATGGAGCCTCACATTCCATTCTCAGGTGGGCGAAGGCGATCCTTTTGTTCGACCATGTTGCTTCTGATAACAGAATACAATTATATTCCTTTTTTTTTTTTTTTTTTTTTTTTGCTTCCCTGCATCCTACTGACCGTTAGGGCTGAGTTTTGCATAGCAGCCTTTGGGGCTTGCCTTCTTTTTCTTGCCTTATTTTTCTTCCGAGGCCAGGAGGGACCCCAGTGATCCTTTAACCTGGAACGCGCCCCGGAGAATTTCACCCCAGTCCTTCCCCGCTCCCTTTCCGCCTTCCCCTTTCATTAAGGGCTCTGTCCTGCCACAATGAGAGCCCTGTATCTCTGCTAATCACCCCCGACTGGCACACAGCTTCCTTTTGTCCCGAGCCTCGCAGGGACACGGGCTGTTGGGGAGACGAGGGGTCGGGGTAATTCGGGGCGGATCGAGAGCCCCGTGCTGTTCCCGGACGATGGAATATTCAGGAGAAGGCATTTATGGGATGGCGGGAGGGGGGATCAGCCGCCGCCCGAGTGTTTCACACATGACCAAGCCAACGCTGAGCAGGGTAGGTAGGGAGACGCACACGGTAATGATTAGATCAGCAGGGAGATAGGGCGATAGGGAGAGAGATAAGGGGCTGTTTGTTTGCAGGTATCGCACTCGGGCTGCTGATACCAGACCGTCCTGCTGATTTCCCTATCTTGGGGGTCTGGTTCCCTGCGAGATCACCTGGGGGTGTTTTGACAGGCGCTAATTGAGGAGAGCATTCCAGCCTTCAGCCCAGCCTCGGCTCAGGCTCACACGGGGCTGGGAGGGCAGCGGGGAGCACCGGCCCTGCTCCCGGGAAACAGGGCTTCCAGGCTGCTCTGGCGGCTGGCAATCCGGCTCTACCTGTTTGGGGTACAGCCCGAGAGGTTTGGAAGTGCGGGCACCACGCTGGAGGTTGCAGCTCTGTTGTCCTCCAGTGCAACAATAACCACGAGCAGCCAACAGAGAGAAAAGAAGAAAAAAGAAAAAAAACATCATTCAGATGTTTTAGGGAAACTTGGCCTTCAGGATTTTACAAGCTGTGCTAATCCAACCTCCTTCAATCCAACCAACATTCCCTCTTATCTGTATCGCCTTCATGTTCCCTGGCAGGAATTGCCCATTTAATAATTTCCCTCCAATGAGCTGAATCACAGCTAATCTGATCAAATGTCTTTTTAGGGCCTTTCATCTTCCCAGGGATGTGTTGACACTAGCACAGCTGGTTCAGAGGAAACAAGAACTCAATCAGAACTCCGTTCAAAACACAGATGGGACCCAAACCTAACCTTTCCTTTAAGATATGCAAAAGTGTGGTTAACTTCTTGTTATTATGCATTTGCATAAATCTTTGCATTTAGGGGCCTGATTTTCAAACAGATAAAAAAGCCAAGCAAACCCCGGAGCTGGATTTTGATGGGAAATTGTGCAGAATCAGCTGGGCATAAGAGAAGAAGGGGACAGGCTGTCTGCTCTGTGAAGGAGGGGACAGGCTGTGGTGTCACACGGTGCCACGGGGCAGCTCCTGCTTTGCTGTGGGTGTTCCATTTCTCCCAGAGCTGCAGCTGCTCCTGGAGCCACCCTCATCCCATTCCAGGGGAAGCCTTGGTTACCTGAATCCCACAAGGACTGCTGTTCTGACAGAGTGGGCTTCCCTAGATTTGGTGATAAACCCACTTGGGAATGCGCCTGAAGAGGAGGGGATCTGAGACAAGCCTACACACCAGGAATGGCAGCAGGAGCTGGGGTTTCGGTGGGGAATGGCTCCAGACCATTCAGGTCAGTCTGCAGAACTGCGTGGAGACTGGAGCTGTGGACTCACCACCCCTGGAAATGTTCAAGGCTGGGCTGGCTGGGGCTCTGAGTAACCTGGTGTGGCTGAAGGTGTCCCTGCCCATGGCAGGGGTCGGAATGAGATGGTCTCGAGGTCTCTTCCCATCCAAACCGTTCTGTGATTCTATAATTCTGGGATTCCAGTCTTACGAACAGATCTTCAGGCAATGGAATTAGTGATCCTTCTGCATCCAGGGGATCCCAGGCAGCCATTTAGGCTCTGCCCCTGGTCAAAGGTTCCCAAGTAATTAAGGTCTTCAGGATAAGATTAATGGAAATTTGTAAAACTCTGGACACATCTTTGTGCAACACAGAGCTGCTTTGGAACATCCTGGAGCTGCTGCCAAGACCTGTAACGATTGTAAGCCCAGATGAGGTGCTGGTTAGAAAGACTCCATGCGATGCAATTGTGGAACAGTTTGGGTTGGAATGGACCTTTAATGGTCCTCTAGTCCCACCCCCTTGCAATGAGGTGGTCACAGCTCAGCCCAGAGGCAGCTCGAGCTACTGAGGTTCTCCTGGAAGGCCCCATGGGTACGAGTGGCACCAACACAGGCATCACTCCTGGGGCAGAGGCACCATGCAGCACGGGCTGAGGAATAAATGCCCCTCTTTGCCCCTCTCCTGGGGAATGCTGTGGGCTGAAAGGATGGAGGGTGTAACACGAGCTTTCTGCCCATTGCTTTGCAAATGGGGAAACTGAGGCAGTTTTGGAGTCACCCATGTCCAGAGAGGCCCTCTGTGCAGCACTTGTATCCCCCTGGGTGAGGCAGTCACCAGGCTCTGACCTTCCCAAAGCCTCTGGAGTCTTCTCAGAGTAACCACAGGTTCTTCCTGACCACTGCTGCTGTGGTCGAGCAGAAAATTGGGGTCAGGACACTTGGCTGCTTGGTGGTTCAGGCTTGGGAGTGACACCAAGGAAAGAAACACAAGCTTTAAAGATCCCAGAATCTCAGGATCTCTTCCAAAAGTTTTCACTTAGGAAGGTATTCTCCAGTATAACCAGGATGAGAACAGCTCACGCTGTAGAATTTGGGAACGTGGTCAGTGGAATGAGTCTCCCTCCCACCAGGAAGCCTGACTTGTCCCTTCCCTTTATGGCCCTTGTCTGAGCACACCCGAGGCCACAGCTTCCATCCTCATGGGCGGAAGAGGTATTTTTGAAAGCAAACAGCCAGTGTGGGACAAGGATCCCCTTTTGAGCAGTAAAGGGGTGATTGAGGAGGTGCCAGGCCTGAGGTGCCGCAGGAGACCAGCACACCGCAGGTGCTGAGGATGGGCCGAGGGAAACAGGGACACTGGAAACAGGGATGTCTCCAGAGGGAAGCTGAAGGAAGCTTGAAGCTGAGCCAGACTTATGTAAAACCTTTCGGTTGCTTTATCTGAGATGGGATCCTCTCTTGCTACAATCGAGAGGAATGTGGGGAAACTGAAGCTCGCCTGCCACTGAGGCTGCCAGAGCCAGTACTTGGTTTCCAACGTTCCCAGTATTTTCCCCACGAGCAATGTCAGGCTCCCAGCAGCCATGACACTTCTGTGATCCTCCTTCTCCTCCTCCTTCCCTGCGATGGGAACGCTGCTTGTTCCCGTCTCTTCCCATCCAACTGTCTGCAGCATGGATGGATCTGTCAGCCGGCGTGTGCCAAGGAGTTCCCTGTTCTCTGCCTTCCCCTGGTGCTTGGCCAATATTTAATAGTTCTGATTGATAAATGATTTCCTGCTTAGTGATCATTCAAAAAAAAATTTTAAAAAAGGCTTTTAGTATTTCTTTTCCCCCGCCTTCACTCCTTTCCCTGGGGAGAAGTATGTCCTATGAAAATGTGAACCTTCTTAGAATGGTTTAGGCTGGAAGAGACCTTTAAAATTCATCTAGTCCAACTTCCCTGCAGTGAGCAGGGACGCCTTCCAATAGGTCATGTTACTCAAAGCCCCACCTAACTTCACCTTGGCTGTTTCCAGGGATGGGGCATCCACCACCTCTTTGGACAACTTGTTCCAGTGTTTCACCACCCTCATAATAAAAAATTTCTTCCTTATGTCATGTCTGAATCCACATTTTTTCAGTTTAAAACCATTACCCCTATTTTAGCTCAACAGGCCCTACTGAGAAGTCTGTCCCCAGCTTTCTTCTAAGCCCCAAAGAGCATTGTAAGGTGCGGGACATCATCCCCATATCCTGAACTCTCAGGTTTTGGCTTTCAGGCATCTGCTGGTCAGCAAGTTTAGCAGAGCCCAGCTGGGCTGAGGGACTGGAGAATCCTCTGCTGGAATCTGGGGAAAGCTGGGCTGCACTGCTCCTCCTGCACGTGGATTGCAGGGCCAGCAGGCAATGCCATTTGTGTTGGAATAAACCAGCAGTGATGCCTCCATGTGCTTTTGCAAATCCTGGGAGCTCTGACTCACCGGTCCCGTTGGATTTCGCTCCTGCTGTTCAGAAAGCAGCTGTGCCTGCAAGGCCATCAGAGCCTGAAGAAACTCCTTCTCCCAGGGGCCACCAGCTACTTAACAACTGAGCAGGCTCATTTGGTATTAATCTCTGGGATTTTTCTTTTTCATCCAAAGTGGTGCAGCGTGAGCTTGCATTCAGGCCCTTCTGGTTTATCTTCATGGAAAGGTTTACGGGTGACCCTCCCCACAAGGGAATGGCACAGCTCTGCTCCCACATCCAAGGAAGGTGTCTCCCTTGATGGATTCAAGGAGCTGAGAGTAGGTGATCCTCATACTGCAGTCAAAACCCAAATTCACCTCACCTCAGTCAAAGGCTGGGCTTCCAAAACCTTCACCAGTTCCTCACCACCTTTTTCCATTGGACGACACCTTCCAATCCCCATGATGACAAAGGTGCTGGAAAGCCCACAGGAACTATGGAAAATCAATCTGTTAGGAGGGGCTCCCAGCTGAAGAGGAAGGGTTGTGCTGCTCCAAATACCAGAAACACCAAGTTGTTCCCAGTTTGATTTCCAGTCTCTTAGTTCTTGGTGTTCATTTAGTTTATTTGGTTGGGATTTTTTCCCTTTTAATCCAGAGCCGGTGTAGTGTCAGCTGTTGTGAAAATCCTAACTGACAGCTGTGGGTTTATATCCCCTGGAGCCAAGGAGGGAATTGAAACCCTTCCTCACACTCCCTCGTGTGCTTTGGGAAAATGTTGGAAAGCCTTTTGCACCTTCCACCCCTCAAAGATGGATGTCTCAAGTAGCTGGGGCAACAGGTACATTTCTGTAGACTTTTAGCTTTGAAAAACAAAGATCAGAGAAACCAGCACAACTCAGCCCCACAGTCCTGCTAAACAGATATTTAATTTCCTTTATTTTACTCCTTTTTTTTTTTTTTTTTTTTTTT
>VZTX01002534.1:0-39084 GCA_013400915.1 Pardalotus punctatus | reverse complement strand
TTTTTTTTTTTTTTTTTTTTACTATGTGCCTCTCCCAAGAGCACTCCAGAAGTCTGTGGTGTCAGGAACTCAGGGCTTACAGCAACACCATTCCAATGGCTTTCCTATCATGGAACAGGGAGCAGGATTCTCTCCTCAAGAGCAGACATGGCTGGGAATTCTTTCCTTCGTTTTCTGGGAAAATTCTATTCTTTTCCATGTTGTTTATACATTATCCCACTCCAGAAGGCATTAACTCAGTGCTTCATTCCAAGGACTCTGTTTCAAAAAGGAAAGATTTCGGGGGTCAGGAATGGGGACAACAGGGCTCAGTGCTATGGTATAGATGCGGTAAAAAGGGACTTTTAAGGGCAAAATAAACCATTATATCCATCCTACTACATCACCATAGTCCATCTTCCCACGTATCTGGGATATTTGCCTGACCTGGGGTTAATCATGTCTTCATCCAGGGAAAGATTCAGGGAAAATAAGTCACTGTCTGGGCAGAACATGAGAGCAGGTTTCATGTATTGGACAGTCGAGATATTTATTCATTTGCCTTCTTCATCCGGCAATCTGAGAACTCTCTGTTGGCTCCAATTCCTTCTGCCTACAGTTCTGAAGACATCACTGAGTTTAGCATTGCAGACTCCTGAGGAGATAAGCAGGGTTGTCCTCAGGTGTACAGATAAGGAAGCAGGAGCAGAGAGTGACTAAAGGATTGGCCCAAAGTCACATAAAAAAGCCCTGTCACAGCAGGAAAGCGAATCTTAGGTCACATCATGCTCAGGATTATCAAAATTAAACTACTCAGCCAAATGGTTTTGCATCTCAAGATGTGTTTGGTGCTGGGACAAGCGGTCAGAGTTGTTCTGCACAGGATATTCAGGGGAAATTCAATATCTCAGATTCACAGGCTGGGCTTTCTGGGGAACACTTTCCAGAAGGAACCAGTGACTTGGACACCCTAAAGGCCCTCTGTAAGTCTCAGCACCTTTTTCACTGATATTCAATCCCTCCAAAAGCGTCCAGAGCAGGGTACCTGGAAGCACCAGACATCCAAGCCTCTGTGCCCAGCAGGGAAACTCAGGAGCAGGCAGGAATTAAACAAGCTACAGCCAGAGCATTGGTGACCGCGTGCTGCACTGAAAAGAAGGTGGTTAAAATGTTCTGAAGTCAACATCCCCAGGAGATATCAGTCCCTATTAACCTCCTCCTGCCAGATGACTTTCCAGAAGCTCTCTTCAAGCCCCAACGAGCTGCACGTCTCTTGCTACCAGAACCACCCAGAGAGGAATGAGGCGACCTGACAAATATACGGCACTTCCCTGCTATCTTTGCTAAATCTCTTGCATTTTTATATGGCACCTTAATAACCCCTCATTTCCATTACAAGTGCATGCTTTCCTTCTGCTTATCTCTATCTCCATACACTCCTTCTCCATTCCTGCAGCCACGCCGCCTCCGGCTACAACCCGGGATGCTCCTCAGAGCTCGGCAGGGTCAGCTCTGCTTAGTAATGGCAGGACAGTCCCATGGCTGGGGAGGTGGCAGGACGTGATTCACACGATGGCACCGCTCCATCTGCGTCAATATTGAACCCGGTGCCTTAAGTTAGGGGCAGGAGATGTAAACCCGGTGCCCTAATTCCGTGGAGTCATTAAGAGATCGGGCTGCGACTTTCTCAAGAGACAAAACTCCTCGCCTCAGTGCCCCGGGGCCATATCTGAGCTCCTTTGCCCTGCCTGCCTACATTCCCCGGGTAGTTACGATCAGATAGAACGCGATTTGCTTCCTGTTGTGTGCTCTTAAGTGGTGGCTGCATTTCAAAAGCAGGGGAGTGATTGCGTCCCATCCAGGCTGTAAAAGGCACTGAGCGCTTTCTGGGAAGAGAAGAATTGCGTGTAATTGGCGCTTCTTAAGGCAAATCCCATCAATACCCTCCTCGTTGAAAGCTAAAAACAGTGGAGAGTTTAGATGATGGACCTGAGATTTAGGGGTTGGTCTCTACAGCCAAAACTGTCTGCCTGGAGCTGCTTTCTCAGCTGTGACCGAGTCCTGGGAAACAGAGGGATTCTCCAGGCTGTGCTGCCTGAGTCTCACTGGGGTTTGGTGAGCTCTGCACCTGGACAGAATCATGGAATTGTAGAGTCCTTAAAGTTGGAAAAGACCAACAAGGTCATTGCGGCCAAACATTAACCCGGCACTGCAGCATCCACTGGTAAACCACGTTCCCAAGTGCTACATCCTTTAAATCCCTCCAGGTGACTCCACCACTGCCCTGGGCAGCCTGTTCCAATGCCTGACAACCCTTTCAGTGAAGAAGTTTTCCCTGATATCCAACCCAAATACCCAAATTTCCCCAATATCCAATCCTTGACACAGCCTGAGGCCGTTCCCTCTCCTCCTGTCCCTGTTCCCTGGGAGCAGAGCCCGACCCCCCCGGCTGTCCCCTCCTGTCAGGAGCTGTGCAGAGCCACAAGGTCCCCTCTGATCCCCCTTTGCTCCAGGCTGCGCCCTTTCCCAGCTCCCTCAGCCGCTCCTGGGGCTCCAGCCCCTTCCCCAGCTCCATTCCCTTCCCTGGACACGCTCCAGCCCCTCAATGTCCTTCTTGTAGTGAGGGGAATGCACAGGGAAACATCTCCCTGCTGAGCTGATGGCTCCTGCTGAATCCAAGCTGGGATCCACAACCTGTGGACTCCTAAGGCAAGGCCACCCCCTCACACTCACAAAGTTTTTCTGCACAAACACCATGGCTGTAGACACTTTCTTTTTGGTCCAAGCTTGGGAAGACACACGGGGTCTCCTCGAGGTTTGCAAATGCCAGTTCAGCGCCTACAGCACTTTCCCAATAAGCCAAAGGCCTGGATCAGATCTCTCCCGAGCGGGGGAAATGGTGATTCCCGAGAGATGGGAGCTGAGCTACCCAAGGAATGTGCTTCAGCCATAGGGAAAAGCACAACATCCTTGTCTCTATATTGGAGATAGCTGGATTTGATGGATGGACCACCTGGTGGATCAGAAATTAGCCAGATGCTCACACTCCAAGTGATACAGTCAGCAGCTCCAGGTCAAGGTGGAGACCTTGAGGCTGGTGTTGTGACTGGCACTGTTCGTTGGTGACATGGACAGTGGGATCCAGGCCACCCTCAGGGAGTTTGCTGGTGACACCAGGCTGAGTGACGCAGTCACAGGCTGGAGGGAAGGGCTGGATCCTGGGGGACCTGGGCAGGCTGGAGATGTGGGTCTGGGCAAAGCTCGTGAAGCTCAACAGGGCCAAGTGCAAGGTCCTGCACATGGGTCAGGCCAATCCCAATCCCAAACACAGGCTGGGTGGAGAATGGGGTGAAAGCATTCCACCATGGGAATGCTGGAACTGGATGATCTTTAAGGAACTTTCCAGTCCAACCATTCTGTGATTTTATGAAAAGGTTTCAAGGTTATCTGGGCCATGCTGGGAGGATGTGGGGGGTGTGTCACCTCTTCTCTGGGCAGACCACGCACCTTCCACCTCCCTACCACCACCTCATCTCACTGGTTTCTGTGAGAAGCCTTCGTTTTTCAGAGATCCCTGGGCTGGTCAAAAATTTCCTCAGAGACATCATACAAAGCTCCTCACTCCCAAAATTTGGTTTCTTGGTTCCACCTGTACTTAAGCAAGCACAAGATGCAACGTCCCCAGTCCTGTTAGAGCAGAACTCTCCTGTTCCTACTCAAAGCTGAGCTTTCACAGCCGTGAACTGCATGGTCATCATTTGCAGGACACTGGGATCCTCCAGGCTGGACAGATGCTGAACAAGGGCTTTTCAAAATCACACTGGGGACCTGAGGGTTCCTGCATTTTCCTTTTCTGTTTTTTTGGTTGTAGCCCTCGGTGATTTACTAACCTCCCCATGTACCCTGACAAACATGTTCCAGGACATTGCTCATCCCTTCAGCTTGTAAGTTCATGCACGTTATTGGATTTGCATATTGTTGTAGTTGGTAGACTTCCCAAAGCACAGCTTGAGTTCTTGCTTAAGCCTCCAATCCAGCCGGGACTGCTCCGCAATTTTGATTGCTCCCCGAAAACATGTTGACTTTTTGGCTTGGTGCATTGAACTCTCTCTTCACATTAGTAAAGCCTGGAAGCATCTCGAAGGTACAGATTAAGCCAAAATGCCCAGGGATAGCTCAGATCAGCAAAATATGGTGCAGGGAAGGTTTGAGTGGTTTTTGAGCAGTCAGCTGATACAAAGCTCAGTAGAAGTTGGTGAAGTTGCATCAACTGAAAATGTGACCTTGTGCCTTTATGGATCCATTCATATTTCAATTTCCCCATGGAAAGGGGTCAGAAACTACACAATTTCTTGGATAACTGGCCTATAAGCACGAGATGTGTGGGGAATAGTACAAGAGGTTAAGGGAGGTCCATTATCAGAATTGTTGTGTCTGCTTAGAATTGCCTCAAGGTCTTGAGGACAGCCCTGTTCATGGTAAAAATCCCATTTTACTGCAGCCAAAAAGCAGTGGTGATATCTGAGGTGAGGTGTTGAACTCCAGGGTGATTTCTTGTGAGTGAAGAAACCAAAACTGGGAGGGAGAAGGGAAATAAAAATTGATATCTTGGGGTATTCCCCACTTACAAAGCAGTTTGAAAAGTTTGGTTTTGATTTTGGCACAGTGTGGAAAAAGCACTGGCATCCAGACAAGCCTTCCCTGCTCCCCTTCCCTGCCCAGCTCTTCCTGGGATGGCAGGCTCTGATGGAAGGCCTTCACAAAGACTAAAATTCCTCAGTCCTTAACCATGACACTTTTGGCTGATCCCACCCACCAGCCCGAGGCAATGGGCAGAAAAGGAAAGTTCATTTCCTGTCCCCTTAGCAGGACTTTAAGGAGGGAAGAGATGAAAACTCTGGGCAGGTGCAAGGTGCACCTTGAGCACTGTCACTGAGTGAGCAGCAGAGCCTCAGGGAAAAAAGGATGGAGGGTGGGGACAAGGTTTGGTTTCCATAGTGAGGATTGAGGATGTGACCATCCCGGCATTTTCCTAGCTTCCTGGTTAAGGAAGAGGAGCTTTACCTGGTGCTGCTCCCACCCCTCAGCATGAGGCTGTCATTAAGTGTAGACCTTCATTTTCCATTTTTTGGGAACATACCCAAATTCTGCATGTCTGAAGCCAAGCCCACAGCCGCTGGAATGGCTGTGTGGTGCATTGACTGCGAAGTACCATATAGAATATTCCATACATCCCCTGAAACTCAGGTTTGCACAGCTTTCTGTGCTGCCATGGCCCTATGCAAAGACCTGAGAATCACCCCAGTCAAAACTTCCCGGCTGACCTCCGTGGCCTTGAATCAAGCCTGTCTGCACAGGAGCTCATTTCCTAGCAAAAGAAAAAGTCTTTGGAGTAGGTCCAAGCCAGACCACAGGGAAGAGGAGGATTTCCTGGCCTTCTGCCATGCCCTGCAGAGAAGAAGTTCGCAGGACTGATCAAATCCATCCTTCACTGCCCGTTATTCACCGACTTCTCTCTTTCACAGCCACCAGGGAGTCGGCCTTTGTCCACGCCATCGCCTCTGCCGGGGTGGCTTTTGCCGTGACCAGATCCTGCGCCGAGGGCTCGGCCACCATCTGCGGGTGTGACACGCGCCACAAGGGCTCTCCTGGGGAGGGCTGGAAGTGGGGGGGCTGCAGTGAGGACGTGGAGTTCGGGAGCATGGTGTCCCGGGAGTTCGCGGATGCCCGGGAGAACAGACCCGACGCTCGCTCAGCCATGAACAGGCACAACAATGAAGCTGGAAGGACGGTAAGGACGTTTTTGTTTGGCCTTTCCTGTTGTTATTTTCTTGCCTGATATAACGGATAGTGGGAGGGAATTAAGGGGACTCAAAAGAGCTAAATCTGGGCAGATTTACATCACAAAACGGTAATACCTGTCCTATGATAGTTCTAGAGTGATGTGCTTGATCTGTGAAACCCCCTCCTAAATTCACTCACCCGGAGGTAAAAGTCTGCCTTGGAGTCAGTTGTCCAGAGCTCTTTTATAGAGAATGGAGCAAGGCAGGTTTAGGATGGGATTTCATCCCATCTCATGAGGACATCTGCCCACAGGAGTTGTGGACATCCCATTCCTGGAAATGTCCAATGCCAGGTTGGACAGGGCTTGGAGCAACCTGGGATAGTGGAAGGTATCCCTGCCCGTGCCAGGGTGGTTGGAACGGAATAATTTGTAAGGTCCCTCCCAACCCAATAATTCTATTATTTAATTCTGTGATTCTATGATTAGAGTTATTAACTCCATTAATAATGTCCTAATTTTCCCTGTTCCCTTCCACTGGCTGAGGGGCACCTAAATTTGAGTGCAGTTGTCCACTCCCCTGCTCTGCAGCCTTGAGGGAGGAGAAGAGCAGGACTGCTTTTCCCACCACCAAACTTCTCAACCCTGTCCTATTTCCCAGGAAACACTTCAACAAAATTAGAGACAATATGACTCTGGTACCTCCTGATTAAACTCGGATCATGCCCTGAAACTGTTCTTACTTCAAACAATCCCAGAACAAAATGTGTGGGGAAAAGAAAGCACAAAATCTTTCCATTGCAATGGCTGTCTTTCACACAGTGAAACTTTTCCCTAGGTGGAATAACCCCTATAAGAGGATATTCTTTTCCTCTTTTTTTTTTTTTTTTTAAATCTCAAGAATAGCCCTTAAATGCCAGAAGAATGTAATTTGTGGGAAACTATTTGTGGAACTGAACCACAAAGCTCTTTCTAACAGAGATAACAGAGAACAGATTAATGTGGTCTTGTCCCCTCAGCAGAAGGTCTTGCACATGTTCAGGAGGCCCTTTGGGCGGTGAGCTATGGCAAAGCCACCACAGTGGCTGTGCTGGGACATCTGTCCTCAGACAGGCTGGGGAGATCTCCTCAAGTGGATACTGTGAATTCCCAGTGGAGTTATCCCACCTCACACCACAGCAGAGCTGTTGGAATACAGCTTCTGGAAGGGAAATACCACCAGAAACCAAAATTGTCTGCAATGGGGATGACCACAAGCAATAATGTGGTTTCCTCCAGCTCTGGCCTAAATTATCCCAGGTACCCCCAGGGATGGGGCATTGCTGGTGGCAGTTACTGGGACATGTAATGGGACAAAAAGGGCTGTGTGGAAGCTGTATGGAGTGGATAAGAGGGGTTTCCTTTAAAGTGAGAATCCTTGGGGAAAAAAACTTATCAAACCTCCATGTGATCACAGGCCTGCATAGGTCTTTTTACTCTAAGTCTTGTTCCTTGACACTGAGTTCTTTTGGGATATTTTACAGGTGTCAGAGATTAGTGAGCAGATGTCACACAGTGACCTGAAATCCCACTATTTCACAAGGCACTGGTGTTTTCCATTCTCACTGTGCCAGCACCCATGGGGCAGCTCTTCCAGGCCTCCATACTCGAGTGTTCCCAGCTAAACCTGAGCCATGGGCAATGTTTCACGTTAGTTCCCATAGGAACTCCAGCCCTACCGCTCTGCCAGGAGTTTTGATTAAGTTCAGCGTGGTTATACGAACCAAACCTTTTGTGGTTCTCTCTCATCGCTAATTACAACCTCCTTTGCGGCGGGTGATACTCCGTAAATAACACAGGAAAGCACCTGGTGAACACCAAGGTGCTGATTCATGGCAAATCTCTTGGACTCAGGCTGGCACTCGTCTGTTCACGTACCCAGAAATTTGCTGATCACTCTGAAAACGCAGATTATCAAGCTGGTTGCATAAGGTTGTCTCCCACCTCAGAGTACTGGAGGGCAACACCTCTAGAAATGTTTAAACTCATTTCATAAGAGGTAAAAACAAATAACAAACTTCTGAGATCAATAATCACCCTCCCATTTATCCCAGGAAAGTGTCTTGTGTTGAATCCTGAGCCTTTCAAATCAAAAGTTGGGCTCTTATTATTGTTTTTCCTTTGAAATTATTTTAGAAAAATCATAATGCTGGCTTAAAAAAAAATAAATAAATCCTTTCCAGTTTCTGAAAGCAGCCAGAGCAAGACTTGAACCTTGTTTGATCAAGTAAACACAAAACATAAGTAAAGGATGGAATTCTATTCTAGATTGTTAGGACATTCCATATTCCTTTAATTTCCAATGGAAAAGCTGCATATTTAATTTATGAAGACATTGTTTGAGTAGCTTTGTGTGTTCTTTGCTTCTCTGCCCAGATGTGTTTGAATTGTGATGCTGGGTGACAGCACTGCAATATTCCCACATGAACATTGATAAGACAGAAGTTAATAAGCTCAGAAATCTCTTCATCCCTTGACAAAATTTTTTTGTAGATCCTTGAATTTGAGGTTGGAATCAGAACTAGTCACTGGAAACAGTGAAGTACAGAAGGTTTATGTCGTAGACCCAGCATTGAGCAGGGCATTGACTGGGGGATGAGGGGATTTTTGTTCACAAGACTGTAAATACATCAATGAAAACATTCATAATTCTTTAGAAAATCATGGCTGAGCAGCAGAATGTCACACGTGTTCTGACCACAGGTTAATGTCTTCCTTCTCCTTTGCCTTTCTTCTCTTTTTCAGTCTATCATTGAGCTCATGCACCTCAAGTGCAAGTGCCACGGGCTCTCCGGCAGCTGCGAAGTGAAGACCTGCTGGTGGTCCCAGCCAGACTTCAGGGTCATTGGCGATTACCTCAAGGACAAGTACGACAGCGCCTCGGAAATGGTGGTGGAAAAACACCGGGAATCCCGTGGCTGGGTCGAGACCCTCCGGCCCAAGTACAACTTCTTCAAGGCCCCCACTGAGAAGGACCTGGTTTACTACGAGAACTCACCGAACTTTTGTGAGCCCAACCCTGAGACAGGCTCCTTTGGGACCCGCGACAGGATCTGCAACGTCACTTCCCACGGGATTGACGGTTGCGACCTTTTGTGCTGCGGCCGCGGGCACAACACGAGGACTGAGAAACGGAAAGAGAAGTGTCACTGTATCTTCCACTGGTGCTGCTACGTCCGCTGCCAGGAGTGCATACGAGTCTACGACGTCCACACGTGCAAATAAAGCAGGCAGAACCCTTTGCCGGGCTCCGAGTGGAGAAATGGATTTTGAGCCTACTTCCTCTGAGGTTGCATATGTGAGAGAAGTCTACTTTTTTGATATTAAAAGAATAAAAACTGGACAAAAAAAATAAAATAAAAAGGCTAAAACTGGTTGGATAGAATAGGTCTAATGACTTCTGGGCTATCCCGAGGTACATCTGGCAGTCACACAAGTTCCGCCCCAACGCCGATGCCTCCGGCAGGAGAGCGGCTTTTCCACCAGCCCACGACAGCGAGCTGGAGAGAAGAGTATTAGCAAAAGCATGGATTTGCTCTGCTCTCACCCACCTGAAGTGACTCGTGTGATTAAGTGTCCTTTGAAAGACTTGCATCTTCCTAAGCATCTCCTTTTCCCTCAGTCAGGCAGAGGCTGTGTTGGACAGCAGCACTGAGCTTTCTGAGAGATCTCTGCAAACCCCAATGGCCAGACTGTGTAATAGGAGAAACAGCAGCAAAAGAAATAAAAACAGATAAATTAAGGATTTTTTTTTTTTTTAAATAAAGAACACGACTACTTCTTTGCTTTTGCCCTGGAGTCAGAGAAGTCTACAAATATCTGATAGAGCTGGAGTATGAGCAAGCTCATGGTGTGAACTTTTTAGCGTAGTAGCTTCTGCCAGATTTGACATAGGATTTTGTGACATCTGTAGAAAGGGAAAGCGGAAGAAGAACAGGGAGAGAAAGAGAGAAAACTGCTGATGACTTCCTGCCAACGCCCTGTTGGCACACAGGTGATGTGCACAGTACGGAAAAGTTCAACGTGTTGTATGTGAAGTGAAGAGGGCTCAGTGTGTGCATTGAGAAGGAGACAGTCCCACAAATGGGAATACTGCTCCGGCTTTCCAGCCTGGGATGTGGCTCAGACAGTGAGACTTCCTTGGAAACACGTAGTGCAGTGAGTCTCCTGGGGCTGGACACTCACTCCTGGCACAGGACATCCAACTCCTCAGCATCCCAGGAAAAGGCTGGAGAGGGAAAGTGTTCACCCTTCCCACCTCGGTGGAGAATTCTGTGGCCAACAGTGGAAAGTGCACTTAGTCCATCCACTTGCCGCACCTCCTGCAGGCTTCCTGGGCATTTGGCAACAATCTGAGCCCACAACTCTGTCGGGAACATCTGAAGGACTCGTTGTTACCCCTTAATTTACATGAGGGTAAACCAACCCACTGTGACCACCACGCCCCACAAGCTGGAGCAGTCTCAGGCTCAAGCCAAACTTTGTTCCACACCTGATTTCTACAGCCATCCCCATCTATAAAAGGGGCACAGATTGAAATGGACAAAACCCAGGCTCTGAACCGGCCCAGAGTTTGGGTGAGTTTGGACACAGAGCCAAAACCCAGCTTTGCAGTGCTGGCCCGTCTCAGCTGTTCACCCCCAACTCCCCATCTCTGCATGTTGCTCGACTTCCAGTTCCAGATCAGGATCACAGTTTACAGAAAGAGGTCTCACCTCCTCCATGGACATCAGGACTTTCTTCAGGGTATCAGGCATGAACTCAGCCCATCACCTTGGTATTTACAGCGCTGTAACCCTGCTTGAGTTATTCCTGGTCAATACTGGGATAAATGAGAGGTGAATCAAGCATGGAGTCACAGCCTGTTTCAGCCTCAGATGCACTTGCTCTGTGTCCTCTTTGCCCTGCCCCTGCTTTTGGGTTCCTATCCTGGAAAAAGGACAATGGATTGGTGTTTATTGAGTCTCTTCAGCACAGGAAGGGAAACAGGGCATGAGGTAATTCCAATTTGATAGCCGAGTAATCATGACTGTTGGCTGGTTCACTCTTGGAAATCTGTGTAGAGGAATCAGAGTGCTCCTCTTCATGTCAGCCTTTTCCCAGGAACCAAAGGAGGAAGTATGCAGAAGAAGAAGGGAACAAACAGAGCTTAATCCCATCAGAGAGAAAACAGGAGGAAATGATGCCTCCGAGGGTTGACTGAGTCACAGCGTCTCCTGGGACTACTCCTAGGCTGGTGCAGTTCATGCATCACCCATTTGTCTCAGGGCTGTACCCAAGGGCACAAGCAAGATTTGCTTATTGGGGGAGGCACTTCTGTCAGTGCTTTGCAATAAAAAAAGAAAAAACAAACTGCAGTGAAATGAGAGCAGAGGCACAGAAGGGAGGGAAGGAGAGAGGAAGAGATCAAGAGAAGCAAAGAAAAATGTGGGGAGAAAACCAGTCTGTGATATCTGTCCATGTAAACTCTGCACCCCATGGATGGCCACACACCAACTGGTAGAAGGCAACAAATCACTGAAAATTTAAATAAACATCAATTAATGGATGCATGACAGATTTGCGTAATTCAGTCTTGGAGAAAAGGAAAACCTAATCATTATGGGAAATAGAGAAGGAAGCCACTCCAGGGGCAGATTGCACCTATAACCAACATTCAAACACAATCTGTCAAGAAATCAAACTCTGCAGAAAACCACGTATGGGGTGGAAGACATTGATAAATTGGAGAGGATGGGATAAGGGAAGATACATCTGATTTACCTAATATGATGCAGTACAAGCAGCCACAGTGAGAGATGTCAGACATGTCCTACGAGGAACTTCTGTCAATAAATGGTGATCTGACAGAAAAAATTCAAATCATTGCAGGCCAAGGTCCCTCCAGTCCTTTGACTTCAGAGGGGTCACACCCCCAACTGATTTTACCCTAAGATTTTTAAGCAAAGTGGTTTCAAACTCCTTTTATACCACACTAGTGAAGAAATGGGTTGAAGGATTTGGCTCCCATGCATGGGAGTTGGAATCTGACCCCAGCCCATCCACAGCACGTTCACATCCACCATTTCTGCTTTTGCACCAGAATGAGCCCAGCATCACCAGCAGGTGAAGCTTTTTGGAAAGCAGGGGGGAAAGAATTGAAAATGGGCATTTGCTGAGCAATTGCCTCTAGAGGTGAACAAATTTTGACTGCAACAGCGGGATTTATTTCATCTGCTCTAAGCTATTTATCTAGCTTTCTGCTGGGATCAATGACAAGGAACAAATCCAGAAGGTGATTCATTATACTTACAATGGTACCTAAGCTGTGTTTGTTTAAGTGCCCGCTGGGTTTGTCTCTGACTTCAGCTGCTGAGCTCAGAGTAGTTGATGAGCTCTTTGATGGGTTCAGACTGATGATGTGAAGTCCACCATGAGTCAAGGAGGTGAAGCTACAGTCTGATCATCAGCTGAGATGGGCTGGAATTTGAGCTCCTTCACTCCAAGCTGGGGTCAGGCTTCAAACAGCTCAGTGGTTGGAGACTCCCCCCCAGTTCAAGGGGTTTTTAAGGAAGCCTATGGGTTCTTGTTGGGGTTTGTGATGTAATTAATCATCTCTGTGATGATACAATGTAAGGGGTTGAGCAGCTGCTACTAAAGTCCATGAAAAATGCCTGCGTGAATTCTGTTCGTCACCCCAAGGGCACGCGAGGGTTCCAGTCCTGGGTCCGACTCTGCCCATCCCTGAGCAGGGAAAAGAGCCTGTGAGGGGTGTGGGAGCTGGGCCATGTCTGACCCCATGGTTTTGGAGAAGGGGCTTGGGCCATGGCTCAGTGCTACACATGAATTTGGGAGGTGTCTTTGGAAAACTGAGATCCCACTCCACTGCCTACACCGGCTGTCTCGAGTCAGGGTTTCCACCGTGCTGGTGTGAAAGATTGAGCGAAGGATGAGTGAGGTGCCATCCCTCCCTACAGGAGATGGTCTAAATACCACCCAGAGCTGCCTTCTGCCTCAGGTTCTCCTGTGAAAAGAGTAGGATCATCCTTATGGAAGGGTCTTGGGATTTCACTCAATAACGTAAACATCTGGTGACATTTTAGGTTCCCTACAATATCCCACGGGGATCCAGATGTTGTTTCAATGGCCTAAGACCGACACAAATCTTACACCCGGGCAATCAGAGACTGCTGGGTGTCCAGAATGATCCGAGATGTCTTTGTGTAGGCAGTTGAACTGTGCGCTTCTCGGGAAATGGTTTTCTGTCCAACCTTCTGCCCCGCCTTGGTGTCATGCTCCAGTCTATAGTCAGAAGGACAACATCATTAATTTCCCACAAACAGGAGCTGGCCAGCTCCACCTCCACGATCCCCGGTGTCCTTCCCTTCAGTGCCCACTGACGAGGTTTGTCCTCGGGCAGATGGTTTGTACCAGGGCTGTGTCTGGCAGTCCCAGGGAAAAGGGAGAAGATGTCACCCAACCAAGTAACACAGATGTAAAAAACAAAAGAAACAAAGGCACATAATTGCATCCTCTCACATGCTGCTATCCAACCTCTCCTTTAGCTGAACAGATGGATCAGACAGCCCCCGTCAGTTCCACACCCAACCCATTAAACACAGTGGAGTTACCTGCAAGGGGTGAATTTGGCCTCATCTCTTTTCTTTCTATGAAAGAAATGGAAAGTTTAGGAGTTTGGTTTTGTTTTTTTTCTTGGTTTGGTTTAGTTTTAGAATTTGGGGGCTTCTCTTTCTCAAAGAAAATATGGGGAGGGAAATGCATGACATTTTCTGTTGCTTGACCCCGGTGCATCTCTCTTGGCTGAGTGTCATGCCCAGCACTGACAGTCTTCTCCAAAGCGTTTTGAAGTCTCCAGAATTGCTTCCACTCCCCAGGAGGAGCTTCACGTGCAGAACTAAGGCAGTCGGGATTTAATTTTTGGAGGGGATTGCAGAAACAACCACACCACAAAATGCAACATGGCACAGAAATCCCCGAGTCAGCACCGACAACATCAGCCCTGCAGTGCTGTCATCTTAGCTGAGCCTTGCAGGATTTCTGTATTAGCAAACCTCAGAAAATAATTTCTTCTGCCTCTCAATCACAAGTATTTTTGGTGTTTTTGGTGCATTCAGATATATTGCCACAGAGATGTCCATGGATTATGTTACAATTTTCGTGTGTGTTCATATGCTTGTCACGGCCCCATCCTTAAATTTGTATACAGGAGAAACACTCTGAGCTTTGCATCACTTTTCTTTTTAGCTTCAAAGACTGGTTTCCAAGCTGAAAATCTGGTGTTTGATGTTGTTGGGGATATTCAGGGTTACTGCATGAACACTCTGCAGGAGCTGGGAGTTGTGAATCCAGTCATAGGATCTGCACTATGGAAATTACTCCAGACTTCCCTTGATGCTTTAATGAAATCCATTTGGGAAGATGAAAACAGGGCCATGAAAGGCACCAAATCCATCTGCCCTGCAGATATCAGCCATTGCACCTGGTTCAAGAGGCTGCCCACAGGAAAACAGCTCCTGGCTCCTCCAGAGACCTGCTCCAGGGCTGAGGCTGCTGGGAAGGGATCACCCTGCTGGCAGTGGTGGTGTGAGGGGGAAGTTTGCTCGGATCTGTCATTCCTGTACTCAAGCAGCTGTCGGGATGAGGAGCTGTAAGAGAGCATTGGATGATGGGAGAGAAGGTGAGCAGGGCAGGATGAGATCTCATCTCTTCTTTTACCTATAGTTTCCTATTTTCTACCTCCCTCCAAGCTAAATCTTGGCTGTTTCAATAGGGACTTCTTCTTTTGGGAGTATTTCTTTTTTCAGATTTCCCCACTCTCACTGGAAGCATCAGTGGGATCTGGCTGCGTTGTTTTATTCATGGCTTAACCCTTCCATCCTCATGTTTCCCACCCTCCCTTGAGTGCTCCAGCAAAAGTTCTTGACCTGCAGTTCCTCACCCCCTGGCTCAGGTCTCCATCAACAGCTGTGGGGTGCAGATTCCTCAGTTTGATGGGAAATGGAGGCTCCTCTACCTCCATTTCAAGAAAGGGGTGTTTAGTCCTCATTCCTGCCCCTTCCAGTGTCTTCATGGGCTTGGGTGAGTCATCTGCTCCCACTTTGCCAGTTTCCAGAGGGGTCTTCGGTGCGTCTCCACCTTGGAGGAGGAGATTTTTCTCAAGCACGAACAAGAGGCCAGGAGTTGATTCCCAGGCAGTGGTACCTAGAGTGGGATTTGGAACACAAAGTGAGATGCTTAAAGGCAGGTATCTACATGTGAGCTAGGTGCTTAAACTCCCATCCAAGCCAAATTATGGGCTCCATTTGCCTAAACTTAGCATTTAGGGCTGAACTAAATTATTGAAATAGGTGTCTAGAGCCATCTGGGATGCTCCAGGGTGCCCCACCGGCTCCTAAAAGCTACTCTGGAAGAATGTGGGCTTCCCTTCAATCTCAGGGCATATCTGACAGATCCATGCAGATGCTTCTCCATCACAGATGGGTGTTTAGATGTCTGACTCCCATGCAGACACAGGTTTGTGGACATCCATGAGTGTGTGTCTTCATCCATGAGCACAATCTGACTACAGATTCCTAACTCTCTTTGTATTCTTTAAGATGGAAAACTGTGCATGGTCTCACTTCACCTCTCACTTAAACCGACATAAATCAGGTACAGGTGTCTCAAAGGGAGCAGAGGATGGACATATTCTGTAAAAATAATTATTTGAATCCACTTTACTGCCTGGTTTGTCATGGGTTTGACCCCGAGGGAACATCTCTGCTCATTATGGAAATGGACAGGTCCCACCAAGTCATCCACCAGCAAAATCCTGCTCTTAGGTGAGCACCATCCAGACAGAGAGAGCCCCTAAAGCCACAGGGGTCTTTTCCACAAGGCTTGGTCTCCTGCTCTGTCTCTGTAGACTTTTTCTTACACATGTTCTGCACACCAAGGAAGTTCTTGGACAGCCCTGCATGGAAGTGGGGCAAGCACAAGGAGATGCTTTCCCCGTTTGCCTTTCTTTTCCAAATTTCTTCTTATTATTTATTAGTATTTATTTATTTCTCTCCATTCGTTCCACTCCGCCAAAAATCCTGAAGGCAGGTCTGCTGCAGACACGGGCTGAGCAAGCAGCTGAGTGTCACCATGGTTTTGAGGGATGGCACCATCGTGCCAGAGCTCCTTCCCAACATTTGCTTCCTTCTGCTGCCACTTGGAAAGCATGAGAGGTCTGAGTCTTTTCAAGTCAGGCTCCCAAAAACTCCAAAATCCTTCAGTACAGATAAAATTCTGCTCAGTCTCTGGTGCAGTCCAGGCTGTCCTACTGCCCTGTCCCCAGCTCAGCCTTCACCTCGGCATCCCAGTGGGGACCCACTGGATTAATCCCTTATGGCATCACTTTCTGTCACTCCCAGGACCAAACCTGCCCGAACAAGACCTGTCGTAGCTTTGGACTCTCTGACAAGCCCACCAGCAGTGTGGAAGACATAAAACACAAACCTGTAGCACCCCAGGGGATTCCCCCACGGTACAAAACATGCTTGTCCGGCAGTCAAGGACAAGTATCTTCTTGTGAGTGGGTTTTTTCACCGCTGCTTTCCCTTCCCACAGACTGTCTGCCTGATTACATCGCCTTCTTCAAAGCTCCATCACTGTCTGTAACCCCTGCCCTCACCCCACCTGAGCACCCCTTTGTACAGATTGCATGTATGATACAACCTGAAATTCCAAAGCTATTGTACAAAGTAGAATTGTCACCTTTTTTTTTTTTTTCCCTCTCAGTATTTTGTTAAGTCTGATGATTTTTTTATGATTATTTATTTTATGAATAAATGTATATATTAGTAAGAGTATATATTTGCGGAAATAACTCATCGGGACAGTGTTGTTGCTCTGCTGTTGTGCTTGTGACCTCATTGGCTTTTACCCTATTTTCTACTGACAGCACATTAGCAATGTCTTGTAACTGTTTTTTGTTACCAGTTAAGTTTGATAGATGTGTTAACTTTATAATGAAAATTAAAAAAAAAAAAAAAGCATTAATTTTAACCTGTGTTTGGGTGCTTTTTCCCACTGTTCCACTGTTTTGATGGGAGAGTATTTCGTATCAAGGGCTGCAATTCAATTGGGGAGAAATAGGGGTTAATATGCCTTCCTCTTGTAGGACAGGAGCTGTGTGTTTTGGAAGGAGAGATGTCACCTGTGTTGTCACTATTTAACCCATGCACAGCTTCTGTGGGAGGTGACAACCCAAATATGAATAAAACAAATCCACTTAAACTGCCAGGAGTCCATTTCTCAACTGAGCATCACAAGGACAGGGACTCAATTTCTTTCTCCAGGTCATTAAAAAACCCACATAGCAAGGGGATGACTTCTCTCAATGTCTCCGGAAGGGCCTAAGAAATTTTGGTTTTGCCAATTCCAATAATTTCTTCCTCTGTTAGGACTTTAGGTTGGGAGCCTGTTGGACGGTCCTGCATCCTCCAAGGCTGTAATCATGATAGAAAGGGGAATAAATTGCAGGGATACAGTGTTGACAGGAAAAATAGGAAAAACCACATTCCTTTCATTGAAACCACCATGGCTGGCCTTCCATTGAACCTTCCTTAGGCTGTGTGCAGAGAAATCTGCTCCTGAGAGAACCCTGCAACATCCTTTCCCCTTTTCTGTCCTCAGTGAGGAAAGGCGCCCTCATGCAATGGGTTCATTGATCCAGAAGGCAGCACAGCTTCACTTTGGAATTTTCAGTGTGGCTGGATGGGGTGGAGAGGGGGTGGGTTGGCTGCAGTGGGGACAGGGCAGCATTTCCAGGGGTTCTGTGCCTCTTCACCTCCCACCCCACTCAAGCAGAAACCACAGGAATTCCTGAGGCCTCCACTTTAGGAGAGTTTCAAGCCACCCAGCTTTATCCCTCACAGACCAAGAACCTCCTCTAAGACCATTCTTGATGAGCTCTTTATGACCGATTTGAGCACATCCAGAGATTTATCTCAGTTATTTAAAACACAGACCTGTGCTGCTGTGAATCACCTTCCAGAGAAATCTCTTTTCCTACAGAGGCTCTAAATGAACACATCTATAAATGAAAAACAGCTCCTTTTTCCTGGGAAGGGAGGCAAGCAGCACATTGGGACACCCCAGACAAAATATCCCCCTCCCAAACTCACCCCCCATGCCTGGCTTTGAATGACACAGGTCAAACACTACGGAGAGCTTTCAGCATTCCGGGCTCAGCATATTTTCCAGAAATAAATGATAAACATTCTTATTAAAGAGCACTTGAGATAAGCCTATTTGTTAAGCTGTGTTGCCTGCTTCGCCAGGTTTGAGCAAGAACCTTTTTTTCTTTTTATTTTAAATAGGAAAAACTAAGAAATGAGTGGACATCTCAGTAACTCTCAGCTTGCACATGCTATTAACCCCTCCAGATCCTTTTAGGAATGAAAAAAAAGGAGGTGTTGATAACTTATTGCTGCCTCATGACCTGGACTTTTCATTATTAGGGAAACTGTTGAAAAATCTCCTTTTTTTTTTTTTTTGTGAAACAGTTATCTCCCCCTGCATGGGAAGGCAGCACAAACTATGGCCACATTTAGCCATGGCAATGGCCTTTGCTCATAGCAACCCAGGTCACAGAATTCACCTAAAACCGTTCCACGGCCAAGTGGGAGCCATTTGACACACAGAGCCAAGAGTCAGACCTCATCCCCAAGCATCATTTAAAAATTGATGTGCTGCAGAGAGGTAGCCAGTTACTGACCAGTCAGAGGAGTTGAGAGCTCCATGTTTCTTTGGGAAACAGTGCACTGAACTTGGGTTTGTTTTACAGCAAAAAAATAAAAATCATAGAATCAGAATGGTTTGGGTTGGAAGGGACTTTGAAGCTCATTTCTTTCCACCCCCTGCCATGTCAGGGACACCTTCCACTATCCCAGGTTCCTCCAAGCCCTGTCCAACCTGGCCTTGGACACTTCCAGGCATGGGGCAGCCACAGGTCCTCTGGAAAACCTGTGCCAGGGCCTCCCCACCCTCACAGGAAAGAATTTTTTCTGTATATATAACCTAAATTTCCCCTCCTTCAGTTTGAAGCCATTTCCCATTCTCCTGTCACTACAGCTCCTGATGAAGGGTCCTTCTCCAGCTTTCGTTCAGCTGCTTCAGATCCTGGCAGGAGCTGTGAGGTCTCCACACAACCTTCTCCTTTCCAGGCTGAACAGCCCCAGATTTCTCACTCAGCACTGACTGAGCTACTCCTCAACAAGCCGTGGCCAGGTCGACACTTTTGGTAGCACTTGCATCCCCTCTCCTGGCTGCTTTCCATGCACAGGCTTCCCAGTCCTACACAACCAGTAACCCAAACCAGTCTGGGATGTGCCAGATCCATTGGAACTGCACAAATTTTTCTGTGGCAGAGTCCTTTTGCACCGGTCTGGTGGAAACCAACCACCCCCAAGGTGAACGAGGCACCCAAAGCCTCCATGAGCTCACAGCTTTGCCACAAGGGCTTTATGGATCACACGGAGTGGGGTTCAGCTCATGGATTCACTCACACCAGTGCAGGTGCCCACAGAACCACAAACAGGCACAGGGATGCCCTCCGGGCATTTCCACCTGGAGTGTTCTGCCTGTCCCTGGGTGCTGCTCCAGAAGCACCACGGGGCTCCTGCAGGTCTGTGTCGTGTCTGGGAGCTCCAGGGAGATGTCTCAGATCCCTCAGGATGTGTCACCAGGAATTAGACACTTTAGCCAAGTGACTGAGCCCAATATGCCTGAATTTGAGGTCTGACTTTCAAGTTACTGTTCATAATAAATTGAGGGATTCATTTCACCGTAAGGGCTGAGTGCTACCTTATTTCCCTTTGGACATCTGAATATCATATGGATTTGGCACATACAGACCCTTTAGGAGGTCTGTGTCCTTCTGGATTGGCAGGGCTACCCAGAGGAATTACACTGAGATACGACAGATGGTCCTGGACACCTGTGTTCAGTGAAGCACACGGAAAATCCGATCTCCACCAGCTGTAACAGGAGCTCAGAGCCTTCGAGCACATGCAGGCGGCACTTTGCATATTGCCACCCAAATTAAGACGTCTTAATCTGCAAATTGAATCCCGCTTGAGCAATCAGTCCAATCCAACATCCTTTGAAGCTGCGAAATCCAGCTGAAAGCAGCTCCTGACCAGCAGCTCACCAGGCCATAAAGAAACACACTGTGACCCAATAAAATCTGAAAGCTTTGCCATCTCATTGCTACCCAGCCTGGCTTTGGAATTTGCTTACTGATGTCTTTTATTTGCAGGTGCGGAGGGTTTTTTTCCCCCATCATGCAGTCATTTGGAGGCACATAGCCAGATTTGCATTCCACAGGGCTACAATCCGGTCTGGGATTTGCCTGCGAGTGTCAACAGGTGAAGTGTTAACTAATGAACTCGGCGGTGGTGCTAAGGTGAGGTCAGCTCAGCTTCTCTTCAAGTTGGTCTCATGCAAAGACAGCAAGGTTAAATCCCTTTAACAGTAATTTAAAACAGATCTGTGGTCTGGACCTGATTCTCTGAATCCTTGTCCCGTTCTCCCTGGTTCAGGCACATCCCAATACTCTAAATTTCATCTACTCTTTTGTCAGAGAGGAGGCACAGGAAGGCTGTATTGACTACACCTCACCAAGCCCTTGAGCTCTCAGAAATAAACTGGCTCTATAACATTTTTTCCTGGAATATGTGAGATAATTCTCAATTCCTTGTGTGGGAAAGAGTGGTGGCAGTGACGAAGTGCCAGCTTTACTTCAGTGAGAATTCCTTTCATGCAGGAATCCAGGGAGAGCCTTGAACCTGTTTGTTCTGTCCTAATCAATGCAGCTGGCTTATGCAGGAAGTGTCTTTCATCCTGGGAATGCCAAGGTCTTTATGGCAGCATATGGAAATCCAGGTACAAGCCTCCCCTCCCTATCAGACAGAGACTTGAACCTTCAGCCAAAGCCCTGACTGAGTCACCAGCCATCACCCAGGGACTGATAGCTCCAGCCTGGTCTTGAGCAATCCTGCTGGAATTCTGGTTTCAACAAACTGCTGCTTTCCAGAGGAGAAATGCTTCCTCTGGAATTTCTGTTCCTCAAGCTGCTCCTTCACAAGAAACACACCCAAATTCCAGGGGCTTTCGAAAATAAAGCAGCAACTTGGGTCCTACTCACTCTTTAGACCCGAGTTCACAGCAGGGGCCACACGGAAGCCTTTGGGTAATCAGGATGAAGATGGGGGAATTTTTTGACAAGGAATTATCATTGTGAGTGTAGAATGTGATGAGACACACTCCCTTCAAACACCTACAGATGGTTTCATCTTCCACGTTGCTATGCCAGGACTTTGCAGGGGATTTCTCTCTGGCGTGCTTTCCGCAGTGTCCAATGGGACACCGTGGTGTCTCGGTGAAGTGGAGAGGGCAGGATAAGCAAATAGTCCTGAAGTGGGTGAGGGAAGGACTTTGGCTGACACGAACAGCTAAATCAATAAGGAAACTTGTTCCTGGTTCAGCCATGGAGTGGGAACACCACCCTCCAAGCACTGCAGTCACACAGCCGGAGTTTGGCACAGGGAGGACTGGCAAGGAGCTAACCTTTAGGCTTGTTAATGAATGATAATTGAGTGGTCCTCAAGAGCTCTGAATAGGTTCCCCGGCTCCCAGCTGCTGTTCCAGGCTGGCAGGGGTTTCTCAACACACCTTGCCTTAGCAGCAGATGTGGCTCCTGCTGGGAACAGGAAGGTTATACATTAAAAGGCAGCAGATGCTCCAAGCATGGAATAAAATGTGACCAAAAAACTGGCTGTACAACTCGGATGGATTCGTTTTCCTCCCCTTTAATGAGGATGTTTTGATAGCTGGGGAGCACAATGAGATCCAGGTGTCGTCGGTGTTATCACAGCCTCCATCACAAGGATCACCCTTGTCTTGTGGTGGTGCCTCTGGGCTCATCCCTCCTGAAGACCATCCCTCGTGCTGGGTGATGGACTCTGTCCTAGAGAACTTCCAGGCCCAGTGATCTGGTTTCAGCTATCTCTGTTTACATCCTTAGCGAGGCTGATAAACAAAACCAGCTCCCAGCCATTGCTGTGGGCTGCCTGAGCCAGCTCCTCTATGAAAACAACAGCACCCAAGGAGGTCACGCAGCTCTACCGGTCAAGAAGATGTCTTGCAAATCATCAAAATGCAGAAAAACGTCAGATTATCAACAGCACAATGACTGGTTAACTAGAGAAAAGGCAGGTCCACCTTTCAGCATCATTTATCAAACCTGTAATGTCAAGGAAATTACTTTTTTTCATTTGTGGCTTGCAATTAGTACAAGCCAATAAAAAACTTAACATTCTGCTAGCTCATCAAGCATGTGGTTAGAGCTTGCTGGCACGAAGAAGGTGGGAACTGCTCTGTAAGCACAGGTTATGTGGTGCAAGCTGGCATAATCCGCCAAAGAAATCCTTGGGGCAGCCAGGCTTTGGGACACAATAGTGCTGAGAGGTGAATACGGATCAAATACCCACCATTTCTCACAATATTAAACCCAGGAGACATCCACTGTAATTAGGGTGAGAACAACAGAAAAGAGGCTTTCTGCTCGTGAGGTTTGTTGGTGGAAATCTCCGCCACAGGGAGCTGTAGATACTAAAATTTACCTGAATTTAAGGAGCAACTGGACAGTATTCACCAAAGAAAGACACGTGAGGAGTTTTCACACTGAAAGACACAATCCTTCCACTGGAAATCCCAGCTGGGGGTGCTGGGAGTTGAGTGGAAGTGTCACCCTGGGTTTGCCCTGTTCTCCTGCTCTTCCCCAGTCACCTTCTCTTGGCCAGTGTCAGAGACAGAAGTTGGGCCAACACAACCCAGTCCAGCCCAGCTGATCATAAATCCATTAGATGTAAATGTCCATGAAACAAATCTGGGAGAGACTAATATGCCTTCAACACTTCAGGCTGGAATGACTTTCAGAAAAAGGTGATTTATTCTCTCAGTCTGACTAAAAAAATGAGGACAGTGGTCATTTCACCTGACTTTAAAAAGATTAAAAGTCTAACAAATCTTTACAGCTGAGAGAGAGAGCGGGACATGTCCAGCAAGTGATTTGCATGACCAACCTTGGGTGTCTGTTTTAAGAGATGAATCTCCTCCTCGGGGTTACTCTCCTCTCCCTTGACCACAAAACAAGCCTGGGCTGACTAACTTGGACCTGGGCATCGCACTTTTAGAGGTGTAAATTAGGGCTGATGAAACCTTCCCAAAACTGCATGCCCCACCTCACATTTTGCAGGAATGTCGATTGTGAGGTGGAACATAGAAAAAGTGTCCAAAAAAAGGTATTAAATAGAAAATAAAATGTAAACACAGAAGGGTTTTGTTTGGGTTAATTAAATTTTGGTATCAAAATTTCCTTTGAACCCCTCAGCTCCTGGCCCAATAATAGCTCACCCTGAGAAGTCTACAATGCTTTCCCTAAGAAGAAAAACCTCTTGATAATCACAGGACCTGAAGAGTGAAGACTGCTTCTAACTAGGGAGAAACTTGCAGCTGAAGACACCAAAACAAATTCTGTTTTTGACCAAAAAATGGCCTCAATGTCTGCCCAGACCATGAAATAATAAATCCTTAATGGGATTAATCTGTACAGACTCCACTCAGCTGCTGAAGAAGCACAAAAGGTTTGAGTTGAGTCAGCCGGATTCCGATTCTATGGCTGCAAGGAAGATTCAAACCTCGAAGAGCTCAGACCCAGCCCTCACCTCGCTGAGTCCTTCCCAGGGTGCCAGTGGTGGTGAGTGGGCTCCTCTTCCAGATCCAAAGTCATCAGAGCTGTTGTCTTTCACTTCCACAAGGATTTCTGCTGGATTCAGGAGATGAGTCTAAATCCACATTGGGGGTGATTTTGAAGAGAAAGTTTAAGGGGCTGTAATTCCACAGGTGACACAAATTCAGCTCACCCTGTGTTTTTGTAAAGAAAAATGTGGCTGTTCCATGGGAAAAGAGGAAATTTGAGACCTTTCATTTCTAACCTGGTGCAGACTGACCACCAAGTAGAATTAAATGATCTTTCCCGTTGGGAAATTAAGTCAGTCATGATTTGTGAGGACAGAGAAACTTGCACTTACTTATTTCAGATCCATGACCTCTTAGACTCATAAATGTGCAATTCCATATGTAATTCCCCATTTTGTTCAGAATTCTCTGAAGTGTCAAGCTGACACAATGCTCTTTAACTATAAATCTGTCAAAACAAATAGAAAACAAAAGTTGCTTCAGACTCTGGATAGTTTGAATCTTGGATATCTGACGGATGAAAAGCTTGGGAATCAGCAGTTTGGAGAAATAGTGGGGATTGGAATTGGAATCACCTCTGTAGGTGTGCTCTCCATGCTCTAAATTCATGATTGGATGTTCTTCTTTGACTACTCCACTTCATCTTGGACACTCCTCACTCTGAAACTCCTTCATTAAAGATCATCTCTTCCATACGTCTCCTCTGACCTCCACAGGGACCTTCTTTGCACTAATCTTTCAACAGTGCAAACAAGGTCCTTTGATTTAAAAACTCCAGAGACAATTTATTCCAGCCTCCTCAACCCATGGAAATGCCTCAAAACCCACCCCTGAAGCAGAGCATCCATTGAGATGGCAAAATAAACAATTCCAAGCATCTTGTTTAACACAGACAAGAATGAAAGTCTGAAAATTCGCATTTTTCCATACAACTTGACTTCCAGTTTTGTCCTCCTTGTTCACCAGGGCAGCATGGAGAGACATCTGGTGGCTGAACGATTTCCTGCAAGCAAATTGCAGGAAATGCATCTTTGGGGATGTGTTTTTGGAAGGGGAGATGTCTCAAGGAGAAAGTGTCCCTTAAGAGACATGGCACCGTTGAGCTCACTTGAAGCCCCATGTTGTGCTGCCACATCTCCCGCTTCAATATCAAACGTTCCCTCTGTTTTTTGGGGCAAAAAACGTGCCAAAATGTGTCTGCTGAGCCAGCAGATCTCTTCTTGATGCCTCAAATGCTGGATTGCACTGGAAACTGCTACCAGCCTCTATCTCTCATCCCAGTCCTCTCTCATTTCAGCTCAGGGGACATCCAATGATCAATCCACTCCTGATTTCTCCTTTTCTAAACAAAATATTGAAAAAAAAAGATGTTTTTGTCCCACCATGCTTCAAAAGAAGCTCTTCTTCGGCACTTGGCAGCAGAGGTCCAGGTGGGGCAGAGGGTTGGTTGATCCCTGCAGTTCTCCAAGACAAAATCTGGCTTAGAGAAAAGAACAGTTACAACCTTAAAAATCCTACAGAAGCACTGTCAAAAATTCCTCCTAATTCCCTGCTGCATGACATGAAACCTTCTCAAGATCTTCGGGTGTTAGAGCAGAGGAATTGATGTCTCCATCCAGACACGCTTTTCCTGGTTGTAAATCCCTCCAGGCTCTAAACCCAGAGTCATCAGCGCAGGAATTTGGTCTGGAATTTTCCTCTCAGAGGATGAAATAATAGGGGAAAAAAAATAACCCAAATGAGCTTCATTCCACACTGTTGCCCCACATTGCATTTTTTTCCCGTTGTTCCTGGCACCCTAAGAACTGAAGTGCAGTATTCCCATTATCCCTGTTTTGCTCTGGGATTTGCTGAGGTAGCTGGATCTTCAATGCGGTTGTGGGCTGTAAAGTGCCCGTCACCAAAAGTGCTTCCAGAGTGACACAGACCCTTTGCTCCTCTGTGCTGGGCAAGGTTTTCAGATCAGAATTTCAGGCAGGTTCAAGAGGTCAAAAGTGACAGCAGAGGGATGGACAGCCCTGCTCATGAGGTCAATTTTGGGCATCAACCTTCCACCAGTGACAGCAGTCCTCCATGGCTTTCCACCACTGTTTCTTTTGACAGCCAATCAAAGGCAGGGACATTTTCCACTATCCCAGGCTGCTCCAAGCCCTGTCCAACCCGGTCTGGAGCAATTCCAGGGATGGGGCAGCCGCATTCAGCTGTGTGACCACAGCACACACCTCATGTTCTTTAACACATCTCTGCCCACACCTCCTCTGTGATGGAGAAGAGGCCGCTTATCTCTATTTTACAGTTGAGGAGCAGAAGCACAAAGAAACCAAAAGATTATTTGTTTCACCTGGCTTTGGCCTCCTGAAATTGAGGAGATGAGTCTCTTGCTGCCTGCTGGAGAGGCAGAGGGAGATGTCTCATTCTGCAGACGCTGCTGAAGTGAAGCGGATGTGCCACACCAGGAGTTACAGACTTGCTCTACCCCCAACACAGAAGGGATAAATCCCTTTCCAGACAGCCATACCTCTCCAATTAATTGCAGAAGGTGAAAGACTACCTTGAATTAGACATTAATTTTTGGTAACTGATGTGAGATGGGTCCCACAGTAAATAACTCCCCCAGTATTGCACTTGCACCCCAGGGATTGAATCCCCACATCCCAAGGGCCAACCCAACCTTTGTAAGATGCTTTTTGCCGACATTTGATCCACAAATTGGTAGGGAATAGGTCTGGCAATACACCAACCTTGCAGCTTGGGCTCTCCAGAGCTGTCCATCCTCATCCTCAGGAACTGTCCCTCACATCAGGCCAACCTGTACAAATGATTGCAGCAGGAAAAGGCCCCTGGGGTTCATTCTGAGCATAACTTGATGAGATAAGGCTCATCCTGCATCACAGCTGGGAGGCTGCAAACCATTTACCACCACAGGGCACAATTTAATCTACCGACTTCATTTGTCTGATCTCTCCTAATTTTTACTGATCTAGATGAGAAGATCTTGTGTACCCAGAAGCACATTGCTCTGCTCTGGTCATATCAGATGGCCTAATAAAAGATATTCCCCCTCCCCACAAACTCTGAGTGGTCTGTATCCATTGTAAAGTTGTTTTCCCCCTGTATTTATGGAGCATCTTTCACCACAAGATCGAGGGCTTGACTAATTTCCCCAACAATACTTGAGTGGAGGGAACATCCTCGCTCTTCCCTCCCCCAAAAAGTTTAAATTACTCATTTTCCATCAAACTGGGAGAACCCATGCAGGCATCTCCCCTCCAGGGCAGTTGGTATGGAGGCTCTGTGGCTCAGAGATCCTTTCTGATGCTGCCTGAACATGTGTTATTTATTTTTATCGTTCCCCATGGATCACACATGTTTAAAAAAAACAGAAGCAGCAGCACGGGCAGGATGGGTATTTCTGCAGGCAGCTCAGTGCCATCCAGTGTGGGCCAGTTTATCAGTGGAGCCAACAGGCTTAAAAACATTTTAAATCCAGAACAGAACATGCAGGTGGAGGGAGCTGAACCACACAAAAGACACTGATTGGTAAGAGGTGACAGTGTAGGGAAACTCAGGAGAAGGTGGCAACTTCTAAGAAACCCAAATACATCACTGAACTCAGGTGAAAAACTTTTGTCTACAGGTGACCCAGTGGCATTTTAAACCTCCTGTCTGAGGAGAGAGGTCACCTGAAGGAGGATTTGTTTTGTCATCACTCTTGTAAATCTATATTAGGCTCAGAATTTTGGCTTTCTTTCTAATCAAAGAGAGGTAAAATTTTACACAAAGAAATTCTTTTACCCAGAGATGCCTAGAACAGCTGAGATCCTTCTGAAGGATCCTCTCACCCCATTATCTGGAGACAGAGACAATGTGGCCAGCTCACGCTGGACAATGTACTTTAGGCAAATACATTTTAAGGAGGAATAATCTATTTTTCCCACATGATGCTGCAGATAAAAGCGTGATCTGAGCACGGCATCAGCGTGGCCTGATCACGTTTGACCCTCTTTTATATCAGATATCTCTGCCTGTTACCCTGTGCTGCTCTACACACAACGTATTTTAGTTGCAAAACAACAAGCGCTTTCCTCAGCGGGGTAATTCATCTGGAATAAAATCTCTTTCCTCTGGAATAGTGACACCATAGAAAGCTAATTCCAAAATAGCTATTCTGGTCACATTTGCCATGAAGACAAGTCTAAGGAGATGTAAAACTGGCACCACAGACCTCAGCATCGTGTCCCCTGTAGAGAATTTCTCAAAGAATGTCTATTGTCCTGCTTGCCTCTGACTGAGAGATGATAAAACCAAGGAGCTGAGGCGAGCACAGAAAGGAAAAGCTCTGCTCTGTCGAGTATTCCACATTGCATGGGAAATCTGGGCTCTTTCCTGGCAAACGTATTTTAATTACCTCCTTTTGTTTACAGGATCGTTTCGTGTAGCACTGCCCTTGCCAAGCAGCCCAACCTCTCCAGGCATTTCCCTGCCAAAATTATCAGCTCTGTTTAAACATTGTGACATCTTAGAAATAATTCCTGCTGGATCCGTGCAATTTATTTTCTGAGCTTTGAGTCTTCATAGGGATGTTTCCCCAACTTGGTTCTGAGTGCTGAAAATCCAGGGAAGAGATTTTGTTTCTTTTCAGCTCACTTATCACTATGGCTGAGAATGTAAATGTGAGGAAAAGTCCAGATAAAAAAAGGTCTGCAGTGTAATCATAAATTGCCATGAGCAAGGAAAAAGTCAGTAAAAAAGTAGTAATATTTCAACAGGGCACACAAAGATATTTACAAAAATAAATGCAAGTCATATGTGTTCATCCTGATGCTGATGTAGGTAGAGGAGACACCTTTAATAATTCATGTCCAGTGAACACTGCAAACAGACGTATGTGAGAGTCTTGGAATGAAATTTTTAAACTTTTTTAAGGTTATACAAAGCCTTTTTTTACATTGCAGAGAAATCTGAAACATGCTGTCAGTGACATCACTACTAACTCCAACTCTTCCAATAATGATGACGTTAAGATTTGTACCCAAAGCAAAAAATGATCTGGCAAATTCTCTTTCCCAAATTGTCACCCTTAAGCAGGGTGTACCACAGGGAAAGCAGTCAGAGGCTCAGTGCAAAGGGAATATAATAAATACAATCGATTCCAGGGAAATTCAGGAGCTATCCGAAACAAAAAACGTGTTTGTGTGAATGAACAGATGAATAATTTCTGTCTGGGACTTATTTGCTCACAGGCTACTCCCAAGTGAAAAAGAAAGAGGCAGATTTGTCAGATTATTTCTGCTGTGCTGGGACTGCCAAGTGTTTCTTACTGTCCCAGCCTCCATATTCTGTTTATCCAGAACAGTCGTTGTGCCTGGAGTAGCTCTGCTGGGTTTGGTAGGAACCTTGAACGAGCAAGGATCACCTGTGGCAAAGCAACCTGAAAAAGCTCTGATCCTCCAGCTATCTCCAGGCAGGGACCTTGCATTTTTAAATTGTTAATAAAGGGACGTGCGCACCACCGGCAGCCACCACCCACCTATTTAAAAAACTTAACGTGAAATTGGATCCTTCCCATTTAGCCTGGGTTTGCCTTTGATGCAGTTCCAGACCTTAGGTAGCCTTATTTGCCTTTAATTTCTAAATCAGGCATATAGCCAAGTTTTGGACACATTGTCTCCTGTATCACAGGATCTTCAGCGTGGGCTGTAGCAGACCCATGAGCATCCTACACCTTGAGAAGAACTCTCATGGATCGACCAAAAGCCCCCTGACCTCCAAAACTCATCTCCAAGAGCAGACAAAAGAGGACAGTTAGAGGTGACCCCAAGAAACAGGGCACTTTGAGAAGGATTCCTGTGATGCTCCTTGTCTGATGCCCCAGCTTGTGATGAGGAAAGCTGAGAGTTACCAGGACAGGAAATGTCCTTGAGAAGGTTTTTATCCAACAAACACCCTCAGTCACCCCTGCTTAGCCCCATCCAGGTGTTCTTCATCCTGAGCTCAGATGTCCCACAAAGGGTGCTGGGCAGCGGCTGTGGGGTCAGGAGTGGGAATCACTGTGTGAAAGTCATGGAGAACCCAATGGACAGTGCAGGGTGCTCTCTGCTGCACGTCCACAGGACATGGCTGTTCCATGAGGGATAGGTGACATTCCAGTGTGATGCCTGAAAATGGGCAGAGAAGGATCCAGGGCAGCAGAGTGATGGTGCTGAGGTTTGACTAATGAGGAAAAGGCGTGCAAGGCCATGAGCTAATGTCTGAGGGATCTCTAGGACAGGATTCCTTAGAAGAAGATCTTCTTATCATCTGCTCTGAAAGATCCCAGGATGTTTTTACACTCGAAAAGGGCCAGGAGCAACATTACACAAATGTGTTTTTCTGGGACATTCCCCCATGACCTCAGATGGAAAGCACGATGATGCTCCCCCCTTCCTCGCAGCAGACTGAAGAGGAAACATCCTGGGGTGGGATGGGGCACAAACACCTTCTCCAGAGGAAGATAATCAACAGCCTCTCTGTGTCTGGCTCATCACCAGGCACTTCAGTGTCTTGGGCTGCAGTGTAATACCCACCCACACTGGGGTGACTCACTGGTGAGATCCCTCAGCACCGGCAGCCTCAGCGCACATCCTCCGTTCTTCTCCCACCGTCGTAGGTGATTCAAGCAAGCAGGGGTGGACTTGTCCTCTCCACGAGTGCCAGGGGAACAAAAAAAAGTCCTCTCACACCTCCCTCCCAAGCCAGCATTACGCCAGGGGTAGGGAGACAACTCTATCCCTGGGAGCGCGCACAAAAGAGACTCAACTCCCGAAAACACCGCGATAATGCAGCGCCTCCCTCCTCCCAGCTGGCACAGGAGCCCTGGGTCCCCACGCCTCTCCCCCAGTATAAAACATCTCGGGCTTCCTGACTGAACTTGGCTGAGGTCTAAAAACATGAATAAGCTTCCCCTGTCTGAAAGCCAACTGGCGAGGCCGGCTTGGATGGGACCCTCCGTTTGTTACGGGAAAAATGGCTGGTCCAGCTCCCCTTGCTCAGCAGCGCGTTGCTGGTCGGGAAAGAAAGACACAAGGTCTGTTTGTAACACTGGCCACACAATCCCTTCCAGCCTCAAAGACACGGGGGCGGCACGAAATCTACCCTATTCACCGAGATGACCTAGTTCTGTTGTCAGTAGGTTAGAGCGGAGCAAAGTTGAGGGAGAATATCCTGATTAGAGGGATCTCCCACAATGGGACAGTGAGTACCCTTTTGTCCCTTAATTTTCACCCCCATCCCCTGATACGGGCTTTCTATCGGCATTATAACTCGGCGGGTTACGGGCTTGTCCGGTTTATGTCCAGCTTAACTCTGCTGCCATCAAGTTTACACCAGGAGAAGATCCGTCACCGTGCTTTGTCACACCATCCCTGCTGCTGGATGCTCAGGGTGGAGAGGTTTTGTTTTGATAATTTAATTTTTTTCCCCCCTTTTCCTACTTCTGCCCCATTTCTGAGACAGCTTGGGAAAGGTGGCAGCCACTTTGCCTTCCAAGCAAAGGAGCGGTGACCATGGGCTTCCATCCCCCGGGAAAGTTGGGGTGCCCCACGCACCCCACACTTGGCTGCTCCAGAAGGTGGGGGACCAGCTGGATTCAACATCCACGCTGTGTCCGACGGCCTTTTCCTCCCGTCTCCGAGACAATGCTGCTCCTCAGTGCATTTAGGATTGGTACGTGCAGAGGAAAAATAGCCCAGAAAAGGGATGGATCACACGTGAAAAGCTACTTAGTGCCTAAAGAAAAGAGGAAAGTGATTAAATTGCTTGTATGTATCTTCCCTGATGGGTTGAGGATGGACAGACAGACAGGCAGACATTTCCTTGCTGATCTTTAATGCCATTACAATACGCTAATTAAATACTTCTCTAAATTTAAAATGCATTGACATTTAAAAACATGACACATTTTACAGCCAGCCCGTTGAACAACACACTAATGATTTATTAACTGCTTCTAAATGTTAAAAATAGAAGCTTGAAAGAAAACGTTTCCCTTTCCTCTTCCCTTTTCTGGTGGCAACTGTTAATAAAGGATTTAATCACCCATTTTACATCCTGTTTAGAAAAGAAGGGGCTTTCCTGATAACAGATGCCCCTCTGGCCAACTGGCAAGGAAAAGGGGAATGTATGAGGGATATAAATGTATTTCAGAGTACAGCCAACAAAAAGAAGGAGAGGGGGAGAGAGAAAGAGAGGGAGGAAGAGGAGGAGGAGGAGGAGAAGGGGGGAAGGAGAAAAAAAAAAAAAAAAAGAACCTGAAAGGATTAGAAATTAAAAAGAAGGTATTTTGTGCTGAGCTAAATATTATTTTGTTTCCATTGAAAGGGTTAAGAAAACAAAGACAGAGTTGACAATTTCTCCCGACTGGAAGCTGGGAATGGCCCACGGTGGCACAATGCTATTATTCTTGCATGGGCCCATTCTCACTGGATTTTCCACAAAATCTTTAATAATTTGATTCTTTTCAGCCTCAGCAGCCAGCTGAGCTCTTTAAGAAACAGTAACAAAAACCCAGAGAAAAACCCACTACTGAGAGGGGAGCTTTGGCGGAGAGCTGAGCTGAAGCCGATTAGTTTGGCCTGAATAGAGCCAGCCGGGTCCTCGAGCTCTTGCTCAGCCTGGAGTCCTCTGTCTCATTCATTGCAGTACAATATCACCACCAGAGCCCAGGCCTAGACACTAAATTACACTATTATAAAACTAGATTGATACACAAACTTTCCCTCCCAGGCTGAGTAGGGGACTTTTTTTTCAACAATGTTTTTTTTTTTTGGTCGGTTTTTTTTTGGGTTTTTTTGGGGGGTTGGGGGGAGCTCGCGGTCTATTCAGGCGTTTTGAAGTATGGCCATTCATATCGAGCATATCAATTCTTAATGGTGCCACACACACAAACTGCGAGCACGGGGACACAACCCCGCGGGTTCCCCAGGGGGAGGCTTGCCGGGGTTTTGTCGGGGTTATCTCCCCCAAGCCCCAGCAGGACGGGAGCCTTTCATCGGCCTCCGGCAGCTCGCATTGTCTCCTGGAATTCACATCGGGCTATGGATGGCATTGAGGGGGAAAAGCAGACGTTTGACCCTTGTCTGGGCATCCCTGAGTGTCACCTGTCCCCGGTCCCTGCACGCCCCCGCCCCGGTGCCAGCGTCACCTCTGGCTGCTCTTCCCATCCCTTGGGTGGGTGACGCATCCGCTCTCAAAATGCGCGCTTTTGGGGAGTGAAGAGAGAAAAATAAACACCCTCGAGGGCCCTTTTAGGGACCCTCCTCTTCCATTTTGACAAGCAAGTCTGGATTTGGCCACACGATCCCAAAAACCTGAGAATCTGCAAGGTTGGCTGCGGTTGCTGCGTTTTAACCACTCCAAACCTCAGCAGCTCAAGGTGGCAAAATCTGATGAGATCACAGAGCCCATTCCTACGGGGGACAAACCTTCCTAGAGCTGGTTTGGGGTTTTTTCAAACCCTTGAGAATACTAAATCCTTCTTTAGAGAGATGAGGAGTCCTCAGCATTGTCACCTCCTTCAGCCTGAAAGAAAACTCCTCATGGCCACACATTGCTCATTTCAGGCTCTAAAACACAAAATTAGGAATGCCACCCTGAAAAGGAGCAAGCTGGAAGTGGGGAGGGGAGGGAAAAGAAGGGATCTGAAGGAAAGAGGAGTTTATAGAGCAGGAAACATTCTACATCCACACATCCTCATCCTCATGGACAGGATGAAAAATACCATCAAATACCATCAAAACATACAGGACACTACAATGTCCATGGAAAGCTCTACATAATCCTCTTTATATTAATTTTCCAGGGTATTTTTGGATGGGAGCTGCCTGTCTCCATGCATCCTTCTGATTAATCTTGCCCTGGAATTTATCTACCTTAATCCACGCCTAGTTTGTTGTTTTGTTTTTGGTTTTTTTCACTTCCCATTGATACATTTCTATTAAAGAAGATATTATTATAAAAAGGAGGAAAGACAGGGGTTTTCTTATTTTTCCTGGGAAAAATGCATGGGAAAAAAAATCCTCCATTTCCTTGCCTGTGCTGGCACTCGTGGACTTTATTTCCCCCAAATTTTTGCTTTCTTTTCTCGAAGCCACATCCATCAATGAAAATAATCTCCCTCTCCTCTGCCTCCAAACCTCAGGCTCCCCAAATGCTCTGAATATATTAAAAGCAACACAAAAAGAACAGCAACCCAACATGCAAATTAAATTAAAACTTACTCTCCGCAAGGGGGAAATAAACAAACAAACAAAACCCCCACAGCTTATATCCACACAAAGAGGAGAAATTAAAGGAGATTTAACAGTTGGAGGAATTTGGACTCTTGTCAATAGTTTTTCTGAATGGGACCTGTTCCATGACATCAGCACCAATTCCCATATTGTCTGGAAGAGAGAGTTTTTCCAAAATCATTCATTAACTGGAAAGCGTTTGCAGTAATTTCCACTCCAAATATTTTGGATGTTGTGCATAATAAACACCAAGAAAAGGGGTCTTGGCTGTAATCAACGCCACCTTCATCATTCCAAAATGTTAATGGGGCAAACTGAGTGCATGGCTGCAGCAGGTTTGGAAACCCTCTAATTAAGACAGCACAATTAAGAAATGACAGAACCCATGGTTTGCTCCCCCGTGTCTTTTTTTTGTGTCGTCCTGTGTGTGGCTGTGGGGAGCGTTTCTCATGTGAATTGGGTGTGCTGCGTGGCCTGGGAGGCTGGGAGTGATATGGAAAACCCAATTAGGGCAGAAGAAATAATTAGCATTGCAGCACATGGAGGAATGACCCTAAAACATCTGAAAGCTGTGGCTGCTTGCAGAGAGAAACAAAGGAGCCCGAGAAGAGAAGAAAGCAGCAATTAGAAAGGAGAGAATGAGCTGGGGTGTTGAACCACAGATCTGTAAATGGACACAAATTGTCCTGATTTTCCTTTTTTTTTTCCTGCTTTCCTCACAGTAGTTTCAGGAAAAGTCACATAGGAAGGACTATATCAGAAGTAAAATGCAAGTGCCTGGATCCAATCTCCACATTTTAAGGCTGGTGAAGGTTCTTGGATTTTCATTAAATTAATTCTAACATTCACCACGAACAATGGAATAGATGTCAGGGAAGCAGCCAGATATTTTCCTTCCATGTCATGTTTTTTTTTTTGGGCCCAGCAGAATTGCAAATTTCTCCTCAAAATCAGACATTCTCCACTTCCCAACAACTCTGCAGTATCAAGACTGAAATCATTCCTGGCAAGAGGCAGGGAAATCGGTGGCTGGGAAGTGGCTCAGCAGCTGCTTGGCAGCAGCACGAGCTCCCAACAGCATCCATCAACGAGCTGGCTCCGGGTCAGAGGCACGAGGCAGCTCCCTGCTCCCTGCAGGTGACACACGAGGATTTTGGTAATCAAAGACCTCACCCCGACCCCAAAACCAGCTGTGTCAGTTCTCTGGCAGCGCAGCCGACAGCAGCAGATTGCACTGATTTTGGTGGTTTGCCCAATAATTAGGGTGGGTATCCCAAAATGGTCCAAAATGGGAGGAAAACCCTCCAAATTTCATCATTTCTGGACATCCCTGCCATCCTTTGGTGCCCAGCAGGAAGTTCATACGGAAATCTTGTCTTCTGCTGCCAAAATATCCGTGAGCAAGCAGGCCCCAAACTGACACCAGACTCAGCTCAGGGAATGCCAGTGCTGGGAATCAACGAGGAATCAGCGTGGGAATGACGTAAAAGCCCAAGGGTTTCACTCTCCAAGGAAGAGCAGCGGGGAACATGGGACAGCCAGGGTGCCAATCAGGAATGTGTCACACTGCCCAATCCCCCACCCTGTGACACCCAATGGCCTGGCAGGGCATCGTCCTGGTGAGCTGGACGAGTGCCCGGGCAGGGGACAAGGGGTCACTGTGGGGTGTGGCTCATGGACTGTCCATGCCACTCCAAGCCACTCAGTGACCTCCCAGCACCTCAACTTCCCTCCCCAGGCACTGCCATCCCTCTGGGGACATCCCTGAGGCAGCAGGGAAATTCAGGAATTCCGAGATGCTCCCATGCCAAGCTGGCTGTCCAACCTTATCCTTGATGTGCAAAATTAGGGTTTGTTGTAAAAAACTCTCACTTTATTTTCTTATACCCTGGAACATGAGCACTTGTAAGCTCTCAGAGGTCCAAGCACCCCTGCAGATGCCTTTACTCCAGTAAATAATTTTATTTCTCCATTTTTTCCCCTCCTTTCTCTTTTTATGATGGAGTTCCCCAGAAGGGGACATGACACGACAGCTGTTCATGGTTTGCACCGGGTTTGCATCCCTGATTTCCACTCTGACAGGAACCCAGGTGATCCATCCTCTTCAGGAATGCTTTTCATACCACAGCCATGCCTCTCCTTCCAGAGCAGATGGATTCTTTCCCCGAGCTCCTTTTATGGAGCTGCAGCACCACAGCAAGACAGGTCGTGCCCTGCGTAAAATCCCCCAAAACCTTCGGTCTCCTGGAGGCTGGTGGAGTTGAGCAAAGGGCAGATTCAGGCCCTGGGGTGCTGGGTGGCCTCATCCAGCAGGAAAAAAACCTCTTGTGTGACTCCAAAACCGAACCAGACCGGGGTCCCGAGCTGCTTCCTCACACCACCACCCCCACACTCCCACAATTTCATTTTTTCTCTGCATTTTTCTGACATTTCCCAACGTGTTTTTTCTTGCGTTACATTTCTCAAGGAAGGCTGCCTGGTGAGCAGCAAATCATTATTAATTCCACAGGTATTCATCCTGATACAATTAACCCCCAGCACACCACACCCCGGGCTGCACTTCCCAAAAAACCCCCCGGTCCTTGTCTATCCCCAGCATCTCCGGGGTGGTCACCAAAACCCAATCCATGAACCAAAAAACACGTGAGAGAACAACCCAACCGTTCGTGCCCTCTGAAAATGGAAATTTAGAGACACTGTGGGATCACATCACAATTTTCCCAAGGTTTTTAAGTGACTTGTACCAGGCTTCATGCCCACAAATCTTGCGTTGCCCTCAACAAGAGCCATCTAATCCACTTGGAGCATTTTCCTGTCTAAAAATCCAGGGGAAGCCAGCAGCAAAATCCCAGTTTCTCCTCTGGGAAAGCCAGTGCAGGTGGAGAAGGAATGACCCAGCCAAGCTTTTGGGGGATCCCAGACTACCCTTGCTGCCTTGTCCAGGTCAGAAAGACATTCCTTTAAATTTCCCTGATAACACAGTTTTTTTACCATTCTTGCATTGCCTTTTTTCTACCAAATTTAAGGGTTTTTTATAGGAAATACAGGTGGCATCCTGCTCATGGCAGGGAGGTTGGAGCAGATGATTTTTAAAGGCCTCTTCCAACCCAAACCATTCAGGGATTCCACAATTCTATGGAATATCTCCCAGTGTCCCCGAGGAGAACATTCTGGTGGGAGTTTTCTGAGCAGCACACAGGGAATTTTCTCCTCTTGGAAGAGGATTTGGCATTTCAGCTGTCGCTGCACCAGGGCAAGGAGGTGAATGATGTCATCACGAGGGGAAGAGGTGAGAAGTTGGTGCAGTCCTGGTGGTTGGAGATGCCTCTGGATGTCATCACAACATCAGAAACACCACTGGGAAGAGTTAAAAGTCAAGTTTGCAATGGAAAAGCCCCACTGAAATAGAAAATTATTGAAGTCTGATTCTTCTCCTGCAGTGGGTGATGCAGGAAGGGAGAGAACTTAAAGCCCTTCCCACAAAGCCACATTGCAGCTCCCAAAATTCAGCTCAGAGCTGTGCCTTGCCATCCTTCTTTTTCCAGGGAGAAACTGAGGCAGGGAGACTTGCACAGACAGCAGGACAACACACCTGATGGCTCACATTTGCTCTTCTGAAATCACCCTCCTCCCAGTGACCCGAGGAAATCCTCATAAATATATTTTTTTTACTGTGGTGGTTGGAGAAACTGAAACAATCCCTCCTGTATGATTTTTCCTGAAACTGCTTTTTCTACTTTTCCAGCAGGCACAACTTTGAAATCGGGTCTTTAGAGAGCAGAGCCCAATCCACCTCTTCTGAAGGAGATCTTTACAAAGCCGGTTGGGAAATCACAATTTTTTCTCAACACTATCCAGCAATTCCTACAGGGAAAAGGTAACAGCAAAGGATATTCACTGCAATGTTACACTGAAAGGGAAGAAAACCGTGTTCCAGATCTGGGACAGTGGAACTAAGAGAAAGTGCTGGTGATTTGGGGCCAAACCCACTGAATCAACCTCAAATTTGGGCCTGATCCCTCCGTGCTCCTGCTGCACTGGGAAAACAGCTCACAGCTCTTTTATTCCAGGGGGAACGTGCAGAAAAAAGGCAGGATCAGCCCCGTGCCAGGCTGTCAGCTGGGCTCCTGATGCTCCGGGTTTGCTGCTCTGGGATCCTGAATCAGGAGCTAAGGCAAACTGGGATCTCTCCACTCGAGGATAACCCAGGGCAGGAGGGGAAAATGCAGATTCCATCCCCTGACTTCCATCCCGTGCCAGGCTGTCCTCAGCATCTTTCCAGCTCGTCATAAAACCATTAAATTTCTAATTTAATTTCTAATTTCTCAGATCACCAAGTCCAACCCTAGCCCTGCAGCATTTCTTGAGCTGAACCACTGCAAACTGAAGGAAAATGAGGATTTCCAGCCCTGCGTGGCCGCAGCTTCCCCAAAAAGGACCCTGCCCCAAGCCCTTCTGCCACAGCCAAGACGGGGAAAGCCCTTGGGAGGACCTGGAAAACCCGAAAGGATGTGGGGCTGCCACCTCCTCAGCAATGTGGATTTGCTCCAGCATCCCGGGGAACGAGCCAGCCCCGGGATTAAAGGAGCTTGTTGACTTTTAACACCACCTGGGAGCGGGGGGGAGGAAGCGGACCAACAAACCCAGCGAAGGAGGAGGAAAACAAGAGGTTTACAGCCTGCCTTGAAAAGCCCTAAAAAAAAAAAAAAAAAGAGCGACATTCCTGGCTCCCCTCACACCTATTAGCTTAGGAAATGGTGCCCGGTGTCCGCTGGGACCTGACTGAGACCAAAGGCAGGGGACCTGTTAGCAGGTACTTGAGAGAGGGGCTGCTGCCTGGATGGGGCTGCAGGCGTGAGAAGCCCCGCAGCCTCCCTCATTCAGCTCCCCTAATGACCATATAAAAGGCTCGGGGGCGGCTCCCGGGGCAATCAGCTCCCTGCCACCATCCCAGCCCCGCACAAACCCCCCGGCCATAACGGGAACACCCCAGAGGGACGGCGTTCCTGCATATCTATGCCTCCCCGCCGTGGCGGTGGGGGCTGCTGGAGCTGTTTTCCCAAGGAAAATGGGGATGTGTCACACTCCAGGTCGAATAATTCGCCCTTTGATGTTGGCGAGCTTCGCGCAGGGGCTGTTTGGGCAGCAGCTGCCTCTAGCATCCCAAATGTGTGTCCTGGGAGAAAGCAAACCCAATCCCACACGCCTTTCCTTTCCTTTCCTTTC
>VZTX01002531.1:100050-135580 GCA_013400915.1 Pardalotus punctatus | reverse complement strand
TTTGGTTCTGTTTATTTGGCTTGTTTGTTGTTTTAGTTTGATTACAAGGACACTGTTCCTCCCACCACTGCTGTCCTGCTCACCACCAGAACATTAGGCTGGACCCCATTTCTGCAGAGAAAGTTCAGCCACTCTGAGGACTAATTACAATTTTGAGGCTGAAAATAAGTTTGTGTTCCTTTCAGTAAACAGCATTTCATTCTTTAGGGATGACATATCATTACGGCGCTACATCTAAAGGTTAAAATCTAGGCATGCTGCTGGAAATTCTAAGTGGTGCCCTGAAAAGGCACTGTCATTATTTCTAATGGCTTCCCCAGCTGCAAAGGGTGGTGGATGGCACAAATTAAATGTTTGCTGAGAGAAAACCCTCTGTGATGAAAACAAAGCAAACAACCAACGATAGATGGTTAGCCGAGAATTAATTGAAGTGTGACCAGAGCTGAGGGCAGAAGGCTCCTACCCCTCACTCTACAAGTTCCCCACAAGTTGGAAATTCTGGTTTCTGAGGAATGCCCAGGTTTAAACCCTTTGGGAGAGGTGTTGTGCCCACCCTGCCCCTCTGGTTGCCGTAGGGTGCACATTTAATTACTCATTTGCAATCCTTGTAGCTGGGTCCTTTGCTCCGCTACCCAACACACCCCAGACGCTGCTGCAGGAGCCACAGGAGGGGCATGCAAGCACATAAAACTTTGGGGGACAACAGCAAAGTGCTGATCTCCTCCAGAGAAGGCAGGGCAGGGACCCATTCGTGGGCTGATGATGGAATGGGATGTAACTAAACAGAAAATAACACTCCATGGCAACAGACTGTGTTTATTGTGCTGCACAGAGAGAAAATGCACCAATCACCTCATCCTTACTCCCAAAATGAAGTAAAACAGACCCATTGTCAACCTTTCTTTCACTCCAATGGGTACTACAAAAGAAATCCCAAAGACAAGCAACACACAAAAATTCTTCTCCATTGTCCTCTAGTTCTTTAACTCTCCTGGAAATGAATGAAAATAAAGATCTGGAGCATATTAAGACACTAAAGAGCAAATCCAATCCCAACTGAGTTGAACTTCAGCTTCTATTACTTCCAGAAAGCAAACAATCAATTTAAATACCCCTCCACCTCTAACAAAGGCATTCAAGGCATCATTTATTTGATAACTGTTCCCCTACCTGAGGGCAGTAGCCTTAAAAGAGGTATTTAAAACCAACCAAACCTCACCAACACCAGCCCCCCCACCAAACAGCACCAAACAGTAACATGGGTGGTACGGAAAAGAACAATTCTAATAATTTCCCTTAGCATTCTGCTCTAATATCTCTTTTCCTTATTAACTGCTCACCATTTGAGCATCCTTAAAGCACTATCAGACTTCTCTGTTTTAACAACAGGCTCTTCAGATGCCGGAAAATGTTCCGGGGAAACCTCAAGTGTGTTTTGACACACACTGAGCCAGATAAAATGATTCCACCACTTGTTTACAGAACAAGTGACAATATTATTTCAAAGTCCTGGAGGAAGTGATAGACAACTGGTAGCCTCCGGGGAGCTCCCAGACTTGCAGGCAGAGCAGGATTTTGGCACCACCCTCCAAGCTGTGGCCACGACTGTCACCTCGTTGGTGGCTCTCAGCCACCCCAGGCTCAGCCCAGACCTCCCATCAGAATGATCCATGCTTTCCTCCTTGGAGGCAGTCATCCTTTTCTGGGGGTTTTTAACTCTTAAATGAGCCATGTTATGATTGTCTATGCTCTGTTCAGCATTACCCCAGCGTGGCAGGGAGTTTGGGGTGCTCATGCAACAGGCAGGTGGTTTGGGACCATGGTTTACATCAAAAAAACAGAGTTACTGAAGCAACTCTCTGCAGGTTACTGCTGGCTCCCAGAGAAACTGAACTCTTGGATTTCAAACTCACTTGGGGGTTTGTGTGCGTGGTTTGACAAGGGACAAGAAAACCAATCATTTTGGAGCTTTTGAAATTCCATTTACACAGCCTAGTATCTCAGAAGCTGAACAATGAAATGAAGTATTTAAAACATTTCTATTTCAAAACACAAAGGAAAAGCAAAGAGCTGGAACTCCACTGGAAGACCTCCAAGTCAAATATAAGAAAGAGCTATTCAGAAAAAAAATATTATTCCTATACTGTTGTAAAGTATAATAAAGTGTTTATTTCTGGAAATAACAGTGGAGCATTGGGCAGAGGTAGAACAGCACTGCAGTGACTCATGACATTTCTGAGAATTCAGCTGCACCCGAGGCCCTCAGGTCCATGAATGTAAATTCCACAAATGCAAATCTAACCTAAACCTCCACACAGCAGCTCTGTCTCACCTGGAGCACATGTGGAGAGCTGTGCAGAACAAGGACTTCTGAGCTCAGCTGGAAAAACATGAATTACTAGAGTTTCTTTACTTTAAAAAGGGAAAAACTTTTATAATTCCTTGAAGGAAGAGCCATTTTTGTCTTGCACTAATCACTGTGAAAGGTGGCAATTTAAAATGCAAACATTGGAGCACATTTCCATTGCTCCCCTGAAATGTGACAGAACAGAGCATTTGTTTTTCACAGAGCTCACAGATGCGCTTGAGACTGTTTTTCATAATTTTTAATTTCTTTTTTTAAACAAAGAAGAAACATTCTCCCTCAAGTTCTTCACATGCAAACCCACTGACACACTACCAGCAAGAAACACGCCAGTCCTTACTCCTGGGAGTGGGACACCTTCTCCCATTTGTGAACTATGGGAGGTTCTTTGGATCCCACAGACAGGAGTGGATTCCCAAAGGGCTTTACTGGAGCGCCTAAACCAAGTTGGACAGATTTTGAAAATACTCAGCAATCAACAGCTCTTGTTTACAATACTTGACAGCTAATGAGCCTGGAGACATTATGAAAATATTTTGAAAATTTCCCAGATCCTTATGTTAGGACCATTCTCTGTCCTTTGCTTCAGTTGCCCTTTCAGCTCCTCAGCAGCTGAGCTGTCTCTTCGTGCTGGTTTCTCTTTGGAAGCTTTTGTCATGAAACTTCTGTCAGCTTGGAGTCATCCTCAAGCCAAGGAGGAGGAATTCAGGTTCACATATTGCAGTTTTGTCACATCTTGGTGTTCTTCCACTCGTTGGTACATCCATGACACGTCACAGATATTGCCTGGCTTCTCCCCAGGATGATCTCATGGACCTACCAGGGATCTACAGAGCTGGTGTGTTCTGCAGATCGTCTTTGGTGCCACTGCCCTGGGGCAGGAGCCATGGACAGAGGAATTCACTCCTGGGGTGGGTTTCATTCACAAGGAATTCTGTTTCAGCAAGGCAGAAACATTCGCTGGAGCAAAGCAAAGGACAAGACCAAGAGAAAAAACTTTGGGAGTTTCCCCCTCAACCTTGCTGCAATTTTTCTTTATGAGAGTCCAAGCCTCCAAACAACAACCATATTTACATTTTCCTTTCCTTTCTTCTCTGCCCACATGTGCTCAGCTGTGCATCCAGTGCTATGTGAGCTCCACCAAAGCCTTACAGGGACACAGCAATGAAAGGAAACCGAACTGAATTTCATAAATTGAAAAATAAAGTAAGTGTGAATGAAACCAACTAGGAAACACAACAAGTAAAAAGAATTTCCAAGCTGGAAGGACCTATCCTTGTTAATACAGAGCTCCTAACCCCTGGCAGAACATGGGGTGTCAGATGAGGCGGGGAACAGAAGAGGTTCTGTTCTGTGGGCTGGAACAGAGTTCAAACCATCACCGCTAATGAGCTACACACACTCTTGAGACACTCATCAGGTTGAATTTAAACATGACTTAGAAGGTAGAGGGTATTTAAATCACCTTTATCTTCAGAGCAACTAAGGAAAAAGATTGGTGTTTTTCAATCACTGTTGGGTGCCATATGCAAAAGTAACACAATCACAGCCAAAGAATATCTAAAATATTCTAGTTTAAACACACAAATTAAGAAAATATTTGCAGCCATCAGCAGAGAATTTAATGTGAAAACACCGCAGATGTTTTCATCTTCTGCCTACTCCAAAGCTATAGTGTTCCAATGAATTCTTTACTTCAACATTGCTTAATGGTTAAAAGCACAGTTTAGGAAATAAAAGTTTATATAAGAACTTTTTAAATTTTCAAACAGTGGCTAAAATTATACAGAGCAGTGACTGTTAAAAATATTTTTTCCCTCAACTTCTTTGTCATTCTGTAAAGAACAGGGACAAAAGGGGAAAGCCAAAAATCAAAAGCATTAACCACCACATGCAGCATTCGGCTGATTAAGAACATAAGAAGCCCTAACCATTTTCTGAAACCTTTCCATTTTTTGGTTTCTTTCATCCTTGAAAGCCAAATCCAGAACTTCTCTGAGGTTAGAGCAATCCTGCCAAAACATCTCGAGCCAGCTTTAGTGAGGTACGTTTGAGAGCAGGAAGCGCACTGCAGCATTTCCAGTATTCCCAGCAGCTGGAAAGTGTGTTCAGGCTGGAGACCCCATTGCAACGTGTGCTCAAAGTGGGCAACAGGCAAGGAAGGCTTCCAAACCCTCAGGATTCCTTTCCTGCTAATCCTTCTGCAACATTTTTCAATGTATAACACAATTTTCCCCCTACATTTGCAGACACAACACCAGAAGCAGAATAAGCAGCTTAAATGAATTGCTGCTGTTACTGTGAAAAACAAAGATCTCTCCATGTTACACAACTTCAGCTACAGGAAAATCTTCCCTGTTTTGCGAATCAAGGAACATTGTTTGATATCTTTGTTATTCTTGAGTCATTAAGAATGCACAGATCAAAGCTGGCTTATAATTATTTTCTAAAACTCACAGCACTCAAGGGAAGAGTTGCTAAAGATCCCCAATCTCCCGAGCCAGCATTCCCGCTGCCGCACTGGGCCCTCTCAGAGGAGGATTTACACATTTTAACATTTTCTTGTTGTGCCAAGAGCTCTTCCTCAGGATGTTATGGTGTGCTCTGGTTTGCCCACAGACCCAGGACACTTTGCCACATGGATCCATCCCAAACATGTCCAGGATGGAGCTGCAGCCTGGGCACTGCCACTCCCCTCTCTCCTGTTGGTGCTGCAGCTCCCAGAAACATCACACATGCCAATTTAACCTGTGGTCCACAGCTCCTTTATCTGCTAAAGGCATTGCTTGGGAGCAGATGCAGGAATTTACAATGGATAGAGCTACTGAAAACAGGTTTTCCTGGGCTTACATCCATATTTACACTGGAAAGAGAGAATAAAATTCCAATACAGGGTGAAGACAGTTGAGCACGAAATTCCAACAAAACCTGCAGTTCAAATTCCTACCAAGTGTATTGCTGCCTCTATTCAGAGATCTTGTTCCATTTCCAAGACTCCAAGAAGGAAATTCATTCCAATAACTGGTCTGGAAGAGTTTAGCACAAGAACTCAGCAGCAGCGGCCAGAGAGGGGCAGGGCACACAGGAGGGGTTGGGTTCATCCTCCCCTGGGAATCACAGGAAAGTGGCCCTGGCAAGTCATGGCCATGGCAAGGGGGGGGTGGTTTGGCTTGGAAGAGACAGGGATGATCCCATCCCACCCCTGCCATGGCAGGGACACCTGCCACTGTCCCAGGCTGCTCCAAGCCCCAATGTCCAGCCTGGCCTTGGGCACTGCCAGGGATCCAGGGGCAGCCCCAGCTGCTCTGGGCACCCTGGGCCAGGGCCTGCCCACCCTGCCAGGGAACAATTCCTTCCCAAGATCCCAGCCAGCCCTGCCCTCTGGCCCTGGAAGCCATTCCCCTCTGTCTTGTCATTACTGTGACACCAGGAACAAGTTGAGTTTTTCTAACCTCAGTAGAGAAAATGAGATCTTTTTTCAGATAAAACACTGTAAATTACCTGTACTGATGTGCAGAGAATCAATGCTCTTGGAATCATTATATTTCACACTTCCAGAAAAGCTCGGATCTCTTTAGGTATTTCAGTTTTTCTGGGGGAATGACTCCAGTATCTGACTTGAAAAATTGTGCTGAAATGTGTGTAAAATCTGACCTTCTTCCGACTGTAGCTGATCTCCATAGAGATTGCACAAGAAACTTCTTCCCTTTGTTAAGGGACTTTAACTCCCTGGTTTGTTATTTATTTCCCTGTAGTGGAACCATCCAGCTTAAAAAAAAAAAAAAAAAAGCAAAACAGAAACAGAAAAAACATTTTGCTACCTATGCTGTAGAAAAATGATCTTATAATAAAAAATGCTGAGCAATTATTAATCCTCATTTTACATATTACATGTTATTTCATCAAAATGTGCTCATTTTTCCAGAAATTGTCAAAGTAACATTATCTTGATTTGAAGAAAAATGTGGAATATCAATAATAGGGGCTCAAGACCAAGTCTAACCAAAAAACCAGAACACCATAACATCTGGGTTGAGCACAATGGGTATAAAGGCAAAACAGCAAAACCACAAAACTGGCTTTGTTTTAATCCAAACTTAAATCAAAAATTGGCTTTGACCAAAAATTCTTTTTAATTTCTTCTGGCTAAGCACAAGGCAAGACTTCCAATTTTTCCAAGCACAGATTTTAATGTGAAAATATGACAAAAATTGTGTCAAAATTATACTAAAACTTAATCAATTTCAGTATTTTGTGGCTTTATAATATTTAAAAGTAAAGTTTCATTTAAAAATTTGCATAAATTCTGAAGTATGGGGTTTTTTTTTGTTCTAGTCAAAATAATAAACAGCCTTCATCCTTCCCAGGAAGGATTTTCAGCATCTTTATCACCTCTAATCAAAAGGTCCTACACTGAAATTCGTTAAAATAATGTGTCTATTTTGGTCAAATAATTCTTCTTCCAAATAAAATTCAATATAATTTCTAAACAAGATCAGGCTGCAATGTTGGCACAAACAGCCACAGATTCTCACTTACCCTGTGTTCCTACAACAAAGATTATGGAGAGCTGAATTTTTTTATTTTTTTTTTTTAAAGCAACCAGGAAGGAGGCGAATCTGATTTTACCTGATAAAGAAAGGCTACAATGAAAACTTATGGTGAGCTCTTAAATAAAATGTTATGCAGGATATTATAAAAAGCACAATGAGGGTCGCTGCTTTTGACTTTTGTAGCAGCCGCCTGTTTTCTGCACATGAGTGTATTTAATATATTTTAAGCAGATTAGATGAGGTGATGGGAGGAAGTGAGACAAAAGTTTATCAGCTGTTGGGAAGGAAAAAAAAAAAAAAGTCAGAGGCAAAGCGATCATGAGAGAAGTAGAAACAAAAATGTTCTGCACTTTTTTGATAAATGAAAGGTCTGCATGGCACCTCTGGAAACCCCCAGGGCCCAGGGTTTCCCACACCTTGCTGGGGGTCCATGGATTGGTTTCCATCCCTTTTCTTCCCTGGGATACAAAACTGGAAGCCCATTACATCGGCAACATCCTGCTCCAAACCTGCCTGCTCTGTTAAACTCCTGCTCCCACGCGCTCACCAACAGCTCTGGGGGTATCGCATATGCACAAAAACAGAGCCAACAGTGTCTGGAAATAAATAAATCATGGCATGCTGAAGCTGAGAAATTCTCCCTAAAATGCAGCAGAAATCCCTGGTGGGGGGAATCAAACAGTGTTCGGAGCGTGTCTGCTCATTTCCAACCCTGCCACTCGTGCCAGCCTCATTCCACAGCAGAGCTTTCCCCAGCCACTCAGTTTAACTTCTCTTAATAAATAAGATGTCCTGGAGCACGGGAATCTGCAATTCCCAAGGGAGGAATAAAACGGGGGATGAGAAAGGAAAGAAAAGATCAGTTTCATCCAACACGTCGTCAAAGTCTCATAACCTGCTTTTTATTTGCTAAAAATGGAAAGCTGAAGCTGTCTCTGAGATGGTTATAAAAATATAATGTATCAGTTTCCCTGGGCTCCCTTGTTCGTTAAAGGTTGGGACTTTTTTTTGTCCCTCTCCTTTAAGAAAACTGCCCTGCTTGCAAAGGGCATTAGAAATAAAGATTGTATTTCAGCTGAAGACAGAGTGAGCAAAAAAGCTTTCCTAATTATGTTGCTGATTACTTGAGCAGTCCTCCATTTGACAATGCAATTATACCAAAGTGAGGGGAATATCTTCATTACACTGAAAAACAGGAGAAAACATGGTTTTTCCTGCTTTGAAATTTATGATCTACTAGCCAGACATATAAACTTCTCTTGAACTCCAAAAGTCCAGATAAACTTTCTGAAAATGCCAATTTTTCCCCTACACAAATATCTTTGCTACATAATTCATATTTTATGTTCTTTGTAAGAACTCCCTCACCCACAGAGAGGAGCTAACCCCAGACTGGAGCAGCAATGCTGGCTCTAGGCTGTTACTGGCTCCAGTCCAGGGGCTGCTCCAGCATATTTCCATTTCTATCATGCAGAAGTCAGCAGAAAAAAGGCAATGGTCCTGCCACATCTGGCCGTGCCAGAGGTGCAACCGAGCTCAGCATCCCAGAAACACCTCAGCAGCTTAGAAGCAAAGGAAAAGAAACCCCCAGAGCAAGTCCCAGCTGTAAATTGGAACTTCATAAAAATCTGCTGTGCTAACAATCGGCTGGCGATGATTGCTATCGCAGTGATAAATCAGCATCTTCGCAGCTTTAACCTTCAAAAGAATCTCCATTTTCATTCTTCAAGCACTCTTTTTAACCCTGTTTTGCAGATGGTAACTCAGGGAGGTGGGCAGTGCCTCCCTGTGCTGATGGCAGTGGAAAGGCCCAGCTGGTTCCAGTTCCAGAACTCACTGGTTCCTCTGGTTATCCAGCACCAGGCTGGCCACAGCCAGGGCCTCACAGGCTATCCCAAACCCTTCCCAATGCCTGGCTAGACTTGGGTATGTTCCCAGGAACTGAGCACGAGCCAAGAACAGTCACCCTTTGAACACGGGAAACTAGGGGAAATAGAGAATCCATCAAAATGCATCACCCCAAAAGAGCAGCTTCCCCCAGCACTGGGGGTGCTGCTGGGCTGCAGGGTGTCAGGGCTGGGTGTCAGCCCCCAGCCAGCACCTCAGGGACCTGCAGGAGAAGGGATCTAATGGGGTTTCATGGCTCATCAAGTCCCGTGTTTAGACAGAAGATATGGACAGTTTCTCTACAGCTGAGTTAGGAGCCCTCAGCTCCAGCCCTGCAACCCCCCAGTCCTCCCCTCCTTCCTCATGAACTCCTCACTTTTGGACACTCCATTGCTGCCTGGGATGCAAAGGAAAGAGAAAGGAGAGCTCAGATACTCCAAGTCACCCTTGCCAGTGAATTCTGACTCAATTCCTTCAACACAAACCACACCTTCAGTTGTTACCCACCAAATCACATCGCTCACATCTTTAACTGCGGTATCCTTTCCACACCAACTCATTTGATTATTTTAAGATTAAAAGCACAACAATTAGCTGCCATTTAATGATTTCAATTAATAGTATTTTATGAACAATGGTATATGAGTAGTGGGACTGAGGAACAATTAAACTTGTTCATTACAGAGCACTGCGAGCTTGTTTACCGGAACTGTGTTAAGTAATCTTTCCCTTCTGCTTTAAAAATAAAAAGACTCATTTACATCACCCCCAATGGTCCAATTTGAAGCACAGTTTTTAAGGCTCAGATTTTCAGGAAGAAAGCACACATTGCACTAATAGTCCTATGGCTCTGAGGATACAAATAACAGGCACATTTTTCGATACCAGGGCAGACATGTTTCCACCCTAATTGCCATCAATAGCACAAACAACAATCCCAACTCCAGGAAAATATAATTCAGCTCTTTTTTTTTATTATTTATTTAAATGGATTTGGTCTATATTAGGGGATAAAAAGCTCAAATTTTACTATCCAGCCCTCAAAGCAGTAAGCTTAAGTATCTCAAGCTCTGCAGCCAAGAAAATTCACTTTGAGTCTCTCTCCATTCCTCAGCACCCCTTATCTACCTCTGGGAAACCCTCTGAAGGAAGCCAACATAAATAAATATACACATTGATAAAAGATGCCTATAAATGCACATCACTGTATCAAAGAGCAAGGACAGATGTATTTACTTGAGAGACAGCAACTCCTTAACCAACTCACCTGGAGGAGCTCCTTTCTTCACAGACAAACCTCCAGCAGAGCACCCATCCCCTCCTCCCTCAGCTTTTATAGGGGAAAGCTGAGCCCTGTCCCTCACAGGTGACCCTCAAACACCAGCAGCTGCTCCCCCTGCCTCCCCTGCTGAGGTGCAGGGGATGGGAACAGGGCCATCAATCCCTACTGATCTCACCTGGACTAAACTCAAACCCCAAGCTCAACTTCTCGTGCCAAAACATTTATACGTAGAAGCCTTCCAATATTCAGAAAATTCAAACTGCAAGTTCTCTGCAAGGCTGTTGCCAGCCTAGATTGTGCAAGGAATTTCTTAGTTCTTGTGCAATGCTCATATTTCACAAAGCAGCAGGGAACCACACATGTTCTCTTTACATGGGAAGTTAACTGTCATCACAACCACTGCTCCATCCCTGGATGCACTGGAAGAGGCAGATAATCCATCTCTTAAATCTAATTTACTTTAAGCAAAAAAGGAAGCTACATACATCCACAAGACTAAAAGGAGCGTGGCTTGGTAGCCTTGTGGTGCCTGTGTCCTGTGAAATGTGACACCCGAGTTTCCAGCCATATCACAAACAGCTTGTTTTGTGCTCAGTGACCTCCACCACAGGGCACATGCAGAGGTTTATGGCAATCAGGTGTGGTGGGACCCCGGAAATCACCTCTCACCAAAAAGCCCTTGGTTTGCAGCAGCAGCACCATCCTCCTCCTTACCTTCATCAGCACCTTACCTCCTCTGCCTTAATTCTGCGCAGCAACAAAGCCTGGGGAGCTCTCCCCATGACAAAACCCTTCATTTCTGCTGTAGGAAAGAGAGTTAAATGCAAAAGTTCCATTCCCCAGAGTGAAGAGTAACCACTAGGATTTGACATCAAATCTGGTTGCAGCACCATTGTCTAAAATGGCATCACTTGTTGGGTTGTTGGACTTTTCTAAAGACCTGGCTTTTGAAGCACAAATATCTGTTTTTATGATACCCTCTGGTGCCTGAATCTCCATTAGATTCATCTTAAATGTTGGCCTGTTCAGATCTCCATGTTCTGAGCCTGGCAGGAATTCAGTCACTCCTGCTGGTGAGTTCCAAACAGCCTATTTGGATTAAATATTTGGAGTTCCTACCTACACAAATCCATGCATTTGGGAAGCAAAAAAAGTCTCCTGACTTGGAGAGATTTCTACCAGCAAGCCCAAGAGTTCAGCCAGAACTGAGGGTGTCAACATCCATTATTCAGCTCAGCACTTTGTCAGAAATCGATGTTAGAGGTCCAGGTGCCACAAAGAACTGAAATCAATAGGGTGGAATCTGCTCCTTTTCAGAGGACTGAACTCCAGTTTGTCTGGAGCTTCAGAACAGGCAGGTTCTGAGTGAACAAGTGAAAATAAATGCTGAAATCTCAGAAGATTGATAAGGACAGATTCTCCATGCCACTGTAATTGAGGAGCTGTGGAGTTGTAACTCTGGTTGGGGCCCTGTGTAGAACTAAGGTAAATCCAGGAGAATAAACTGAGCCTTTAAACCTCCTTGTTGTATGTGCACAGATAAAAGTAGTTCCATGTTCATAAAGAAAACTTTATAAACATGCAAAGAGCACTTCACGATTCCCTTTGCATGTGTTGGGGGGGTGAGCACACGAACGGAGGGTGAGCACCCGGATGGAGAGCAAGGAAAAGGTGTGTTCCTTTCTTCTGACTGCTCTCCATGGGCTGATCCCACAGGCTCAACGGAGGGAGGGGAATCCTCAGGGAATGTTTGCGATGCTGTGCAACTCTTTCAGCACCCATGAACACAGCACGGATTAAATCTCATTTACTGCGGCAAGGATGAACACAAAGACCAGACCATGCCTGATCCAGGAGTGTCAGAACAACCTCATGGATACTCCAGTCTTGTGGATACAACAGCTCCAGTGCTCCTTCCCAGTGCAGAGCTGCTCATTTCAGGCTCCTCAGCTCCTAATCCAGGCCTTTCTGCACATTTGCTGTTTGTCAGCCACTTTCCACACTTAAAGCAGCTCTTCTGCTGCCCCACGGTTTTACACTGGCGTTTTGCTGGTCAATACCTTAGGAATCTGTTCCAGCGATTCTTAGGAATTTGTTCCAAGGATTTGGGTGGTGCTAAGGATGATCCCACCAGCATTCAATGTATTCCTGTGCCCCCAGCCTGCCTTGGCATGAATCCCCCTTTACTGCCCATCAAAGCAAAGCAAAGCAAGGAAGTGGAATTCCAAGGAATACCTGATCAGATTATTCACTGAACTCTTTCCAGCAGCAGGAGAATGAGAGCCTGCAAAGAAGCTGGAGCAGCCCTTATCTTTTGGGTATTTCAAAGGCGTTCCACAATTTCTCATGCTTCAGATGTTTTTGATGTATTTTTCTGTACCATTTTGTAGCTTCTTGATTCCAAAACCTACCTGGATATTTTATAATGCTCCTTTTACAATATAATAAAACAACTGAAATCTTAATTTACATGAACAAAAGGGATCTGAAGTTGGTTTAGAGAAATCTGAAAATTTATTAGCAAAAACTAAGTTCTCTGCTTCTGTCCTTGGCTCTTTAGGGCTCAGGTTTGCAAATTGATTGCACAGATCTGCTCAGCTTTCAGCACTTACCACAAGGATTTAAAACAAATGGCATTGCTTATGAGACAGAACATGAGCAAATATTTGTGAGGTGAGAGTTTACAGCGGCCTGTTTTCAAATGAAAAGGGTTTTGCTTTATTATTAACTCTTTTGAATATTTAGGTTGTTTTCTAGTAAAGATATATAGCATATGAAACACAAGGTAATGCAGCATGTGATTAAGACTGGATTTGGATTTCATTCAAATGAGCTACATAATTTAGGTATTCCTATTCTAATAAGAGCCCAATTAGATATATTTTCATACAAACAACAACAATCTATTTCACTTTGTGGCAACTTGTTTGTGAGCAGCTTACAGCTGAACAGCATTGTTCATTTCCACTCATTAATTTAGTCTACTCGAAGTATATTTATTCCTATAAACATTTTCTTTCCCCTGGTAAGTTTTTTTTTAAAATTTATAACAGAAGAAATGTGATCTGAAGAAACATAGCTCACGGAGCCACATCCTGATATGATAGTCAGCATCATGAATTTCAAATTACTTTCTGTGAGAGTTCACTGCTGGATAATAGAGTCAGAAACTCCACAAAAATCTCCTGCCAATCCATCATGTAGGGAATGTATTCAGAAACTCCACACAGGGAGCAATAAAAAGCCTTAAGATAGGTGAAAAATTCTGTCTCCTAACAACATACTGATGTTAACATAACAAAACCTGCTTTTCCCGGCAAGCTCATGTAAACAAGCACTAAACCCATGTATTTTTCCAGGCAAATGCCCCATGGAGGTGTTGCTACTGTGCCAGGGGTCTCCTTTCCTCCAGCAGCTCCCAGGGATGGGAGGCCAGGCAGGAACCTCCACCTGGATTTTGGGCCTTTCCTTTGTCCTCCGCTTGGCCTTCTGTCTTCCAGCACTGGGGAATGAGGTGCTGGGATTCTTTGGTGGCTTTCAGGAACAAGTGGGAGGTGAGAAAGGCGGGATGATGGAGCATGGCTGCTTTCATGGCTGTTTTATGAACTCCTGGCTTGTCTGTGAACTGCGCCGGGACGGCTCCCGGGCTCCGTTCCCGGGGATCAGCACTGCCAGAGCCGCTCAGGCTCGGCATTTCTCCGCTTCCTCCAGCCCTGCTGCAGTGCTCAGGAGGGGATGTTGTGGCTCTTGCCCGGCCCCGTCCCCAGCTGCTGGGAAATCTGGTTCCCATTACCCAGGCTCGAATCCCGGCGCTTTCCGGGCCTGCAGAGCCGTCTGCTCCCGGCGCTCCTGCCCGGAGCCGGGAGCAGGAAAAACTCCTTGGATGGCTCCGGTCAGCCCAGCCTGCCCTGGGAAGCAGAGCCCGAGCCCTGCTCAACCTGCTCCTCGCCAGCCCTGCGAGACCCCGGCCACATTCCCAGGGAAGGAAAACACTTCTGCTTTGAAGGCCGTGCTGGTCATCTATTGCGCTGTTTCCGGCCGGTTCCTGAGAAACGTGAGCGAAGGGCTGGAATGAGCCTGCTCCGATTTATAGGGTTTTCCATTATTAAGTGTGGCCTAGAAAGAGCAGGATTTCCAACTAATTCTGCTGTCAGCCAGAAAAAGCCACGTCTCCCGTGCAGCCCAGCCGTGGGGAGGCACTCAGGAAGGGACAGGGCTGTGAGTGTTCCCAAAATATCTCAGGGAAGTTATTAACAGCTGTAAATTATGCTCCTGTTTCCCTGACAGCAGCAGCTTTGGTGGATGATCTTGCTGTTGCTGCTGGCATGAGAACTTTCTGTGCCTGTTGCAGCGATCCCTCCCCAAAAACACAGCAGTCAGCAAAACAGGCGGGGTCCGAGCTCCCAGGTCAGAGCTTTTATCAAAATATACACGAAACAGCACTCTGAACCTCTTCAGTTTGTTAAGCTGCAGCCTTTTATTAAAAAAAAAAATTTAAAAAATAGGGCTGGATTAAAATGAAGATGTTTCCACCATGAAAAATGCACGTCAGCTCTGTTCCTGCAAGTTGTTTCAAAAGGTGAATATCCTGGTGATAAAATTAACCAGCATATGATAAACAAAAAGAATCACTTGTCCCTGATAATTATCAAATACCCCTGAGCAGCTCATTTGAGAGCCTCTCCACAAAGCACTCGCCCTTCTCCCTACAGGGTGTGGATGGGGAACTTTTTTCTTTTTTCAAACAAAACCAAACTCAGTGGTTCAAATGTGCACACAAACAGGCACTGCCCCAGGAAACAGTTTTTTAGAAAAGTAAAAAACACAAAAATATTAAAAATAAAGAAATAAAAATAGAGCAACAGGCACCATGAGAGAGCTGATAAGGTTTTGGATCCAGAATTCCAGTGTTTCCCCAGGGAAGGGCACAAAGGGCATCCCTGTAGATGGGCAGTGTCCCATGGACAAAGGCAGGAGAATCTCGTGTTTACAGTGCCAGTAGGTCAGACAAACACATTTTTTCACAAACTTTCTGCATTTCAATGTGTCCTGCATTAGTTTTTAGGGAGGATTTCTCTGCTTTGGAAATAATTTACTTTTATTAAATATGACATCCATGATCAGAGGAATCTCCTTTACGGGCTTTAGATACTGATACATGGTTACATTTCTGTGGAAGATAAACTGCGAGAAAGTAAGGAAATTCCTTGTTAAATCTGCTTACACAAATCTCTCTGCCTGATGAAACAATTAACCAGCAGTGGCTTTTCTCACATATGAATGAGAAAGGATGCAAAGTCTGGAGCATTCAGTCTGGAATCATGAGAAGGCTACATATTTGAATTGCTTTTATTAATTGCTTTGTTGTGACACTTACCCCAGGAAAATACTTTATCAGTTGCCTCTGCTATAATTTGGTATCAAATCCACACAATATTTTTTTTTCTTTTCTTCTTTTTTTTTTAGTCTTTTGTCTGGACCAAGTTGTTTCTAATTTAGTGCTGCATGTCATTTGCAACAGGATCCTTCAAGTTTCCTCTCTTAATTCATGACACCTGGTTTTTGTTATTTTAAAGACAGCCAAGGACATTGGGGCATTCACTCCACACATTGTAAAAACACTTTAAAAGGGTGGCACACAGATGTGTACAAGCAGCAGCAAAAAGTCTACTCTGTTCCTGAAAAAAATATGATTTTAAGAGTTTGGAATATGATTCTGGTTCACATGGAAAAGGTTGGGGGTTTTGGTGGTTTTTTTTTTTTTTTGCTCTCTGGTGTCATGTCACAGTTTAACATGGTCTCCCACACATGGAAAAAAGTCATTTCAGCTGAATTCCTGGGGTCACTGAGGGGGAAGGATCCCAGCAGGAAGCAGCTGGGAGCCATTCCTGCCCCTGGCCCTGACACTGCCAGGGTCCACCCGAGAACTGCACATCTGGAGTTTGAAAAGCCAATGAATTTAGTGGGACTCAATTCTGCTAAATTCATCAACGATTTTAAGGTGAAAGTTTAAAAGTATGTCAAGCAGATTTCGGGATTGGTCCTGTAATAAATTTTATATTTTTTTACTGATTCATATCAAGGTCCCAGAATGAGCCCAAAGGATTTAGGAGGGCCTGGGAGAGGAAAGCCCTGGGCTCCTCCCAGAAAAAGATGCTGCTCACATTTCCTGTCCACTTTTACTCTGCGTGTCCCACCTTCTTTTTTGGGCATCCTGGAGTTTATTTGAGTTCCTTTTAGGATTAGGATTGCTGGAGAAAATCCACCCTGCTGGAATGGCGCCTGCTGTGCCCCGCTGTCATGCTGTGGGGTGGAACACCATTCCCATGGCATTCCCAGTGCAGCCCTTCCCAGGGACCACGCAGCAAAATCAGGGATGAGGGTGGGCCCTGTCTGACAAAAATAAACAGCCACGGCTGGCGTGGGGCAGCTAGAACAATTCTGGAAAACTGAAGACATCTCGCTACAGAGTTACTTTGAAGAATTGTTGTAAAAAATTCTCTGTGGCCATAAATCACACTTTGCTCACATCCAGAAGTTCTACTGAACCCCAAGAATTAATTTGAAAGACAGCATTGTACAAAATTCTGAAGTGACAGGGTGGACATTTCCAGGGGTTTTGTTAAAATTGGTCACAGCCTGGTTTTCTGTCTCTCCAAACACTGCCCCCAGCTTTGCAGCCCATTTCGGACTTCACCTCATGCTGTATCTCCTGCGTGTCTGGGTCAGAGCAGCAACAAACCCACAGCATTTAAAGGTCCTTTGTTTTCTTTTATTATTTATTCTCTTTTATTGCTAGGTCCCAAATAACAGAACTCAACAGAAACCCTAATGCTAGTTGATTTCTTTATGAAAGGATTGTGGATTTCCTTATGAAAGTCCTTAAGAAAAGCCTTGAAGAAGGAAAAGCAATGTAAATAGTTCAAATATAAGGATTTGATGGTTTGGCCTATTTAATTCTTTCTTTGCTTGACCATGGTTTCACCCATCCCTTGCAAAGTGCTGAGCTCTTATCACAACTTCCTGTCAAGTTCTGAGAATCTTAATCTGATTTTATGAGCACTACAGCATTAACATAACATCACTTGTGTTAATTTTCCCTTCAGCATTCAGTCACCACCTACAACATATGGCCATTATTTTCATTTCACGCAATATTCAAAGGAGATAGAATTTGAAGTCCTCATTTAGGTAATGAAAGCTCGAAAGTGTGTTTAACTTCAAACTTCATTAGTAGGCCCCTGGCTCTCAGTGAGTGACTGAAAATCAAAGGGCCTGGGTCAGGGATCAAGTTTCAGAAGTCAATTTCCCAAATACTGATCTTCAGAGAGCGATTCGTTGCTATTAAAACGACAATTTGGACAATAGCCAAAGCCTCAGCTCTTCTGAGTCCCACAAAAATGTTAGTTTATGCAAATCTCCAATAGCTTCAGTGCAGGAATGCAAATTTATATTAGCAGCCAAGAAATTGGAGAGATGACAAGGATTGTTTCGTTATCTGAGATAATTCCTTTCAAATTGTTGAGCGAGGAGTGAAACTGCCTTCATCCTTACTGTGACTGCTGAAGGAAAGAGTTTGAGAAGCAGAGATTAAGACAAATATTAAAGAAATTTTACATTCTCAACTGTTTTCCTATATTTGTCCCAGTTTCTGAAAAAAAAAAACCCATTGTATTGTGTAATTTTTTAAACATGACGCAAAAATTGCGTCACCTTTAAAATATGAGTGAGTTGGTCATTTAAAACTGTTGCAAGATGTATTAAAAAAAGCATAAATGCAAAGAGAAAAATTAAAGTATCACAATTATTTTTTCCTTGATAGGTCTCAGGACAATGATTTCTGACAATATTCTGCAAAATCTATGCTGTGATATCAAAAGTAAAATTGATGATCCCTAGAAAAAGCCAAAGTCTCTCAAAATTTTATTGTGATTTGGGCAACTGAATTTGTGACTCATCAAAAAGGCTGATTTTCTCCAAATATTCATTGTCCAGGCACTGAAAATCAGGCAGAAGAAAGAATTTTTAAAGTTTTTCTGAAAATCAAAAGCAAACTATCAAATGATTTTTGAAATTCTGCAAAACATAAAAATACCTCATGGAAGCTGTTATTTTTTAGTAATGTTTTGCCAGTAACTAAACTTGAAAGAGTAGGAAGTACATTCTAAAATGAGAAGAGGAAAACAAAATTCATCATGGAACTAAGAATGGACAACCCAAATCCAGTGAATTTTGCCCTTTTCCCTTGAATGACCTACTAAAAAATATAAAATTAATTTTTGTTATTCATATTGTTCTCTCAATAATTAAGAAAAACTTACTTCAACCAAGTTTTTTTAATGGAATTTTTACTATTTAAATGTGAAATTTGTTGTAAAGGTCAAATGGACTTTTTTTTGGACTTTCCAAATGGATGCTTGAAAGTTTGGGAGAAGTAGGAAAAGGAATGAAAAATGCAGAAAAAGCCTCATATGAGGAATAAATTTTCCCAAGAATTTCTACAAGTGTGGAAGTGTCCCAGGCCAGGTTGGACACTGGGGCTTGGAGCAGCTTGGGACAGTGGGAGGTGTCCCTGCCATGGCAGGGGTGGCACTGGATGGGATTTAAGGTCCCTCCCAACCCAAACCATTCCACAATTCTGTGACAATTCTAAATGAAATTCGGGTTTCGAAGCAGTGCTCAAAGCTCTGCTGTGGAGAACATTTGTACATTTTTTCCCAGAGCAGGAAGGTGAAACTCAGTTATTTTTCACACCAGGAGTTGACAGTTGCTGGTGATGAGATCACACAAAACCCCAGCAGAGGAGCACAGGGCAGACATTCCCCTCCACAGACACATATATAAAAAAAAAATCTGTTTGTTTTGCAATTTCATTTCCCAGAACCAAATATCTGAGAGAAGTTTGTGTTGGTTTCTGAACAGCTTACAGAGCCCAGGCCTTGAAGGTTTCCAAATGGAACCGCAAAGTTTTTCAGTGATATTAATGTTTGCTTTATTTTTCTTGTAAATACTGATTATTGTTTTGTCCTGGAAAAACACTTGGATACAAAGACCGCAATGCTTTTTTTTCTTTGTTTTGTTTGATACCAGATACTTTCAGCATTAGAATAAGAAAACATGCAAGAAAATCAGCCAGGGCTATCAAAATAATTGCAGTCACCGGGTGATAAATCTGCCTCTGGTCTGATATATAAAGGAAACATCCAAATGTTTCATATTCAGGGACATCATTTAAATAAAAATCACAGAATTGGCTGCCTCAAGATATACAACACTTACCTTTACAAACCTTTGTCTCCTCAGGAATTCTGAAGTGGGTTAGAGATCCCCCAGGACTGTGAGAGGTGTAAATGTAAATGCTGTAAATGCTTGATAAGCAATATTTTAGTTACGGTGGTGTTGGACAGCATCTTGTCACTGTCATTGCTGATTTTCCTGGCCGTGATTCAGTTATTAAATAGAGTAATGAGAAACCCAAATGAGTTGGTGCTGTGCAGACTTAAACACACTTTCTCCAACAAAAAGCAGGGCAATCAGTTCTGAACTATTAATTACTCTTAATTGCCTCCTACGCAGGACCGCTCATGGAAATAGTAGGAAAACATGAACTCGTCAAAACCAAAACTTTGCCCAGAAACTTCCCGGTTGCCATAAAAACTTCTGCAGAGGAGAATTTGCCCGTTTGCAATGCCAAGCGAGAATCACCGCGGCTCCGGGCGGGTGCAGGGAAATGCGGCGAGCGGCTCGAGGGGAGCGAGGGGAGATGGCTCCCGTCCCGCTGGGAGCAGGATGAGATCCCAGGGATGCAGTCCCAGCACCTGCTCCCTCTCAGCACCCTCTGCACCCACACGTGTCAGCCTCAGGGTGCCAGGGAGCGCTGCACACCCTGCTCTGAAGCTCTCACCCCGGCTGCAAATCCTGCCTCCTTCCTCTCCTAGCTGGGCCATGCAGACATTTGTTGCATTTGTAAATACTTTCCATTGAGCTGCCCAAACCCCAAGACATTCCATTATGTTTTGAAAGTGCATTTAATTTTAAAAAAACAAATAAACAAAAAAAACCCTAAAAAATTAAAATTTAAGTACAATTTCCTTCTGGGTCCCAAATACAAAGGCCAAGCCAGGACTAATTTTGAGGCACATGGGTACATCAGTTGTTGGAATGTCAGCTCCTTCTGAGTGCTGGAGTCAGACCAAACAACACACAGTAAAAAAGAGAATTGGATTTATTATTTTTATGATGCCATAAAGAGATGTCCTGCCTCCAATTTTTAAAATGTATTCTGGATGGTCAGAAGTGCCTCTCTGATGCCATCGTGCCCTTCAGTGGATTAAAAGGAGGGAAAATAAATTCTTATCATATACATACTTCCACACTTAATAAATGCTTGTACACCACAAAGAAAAGCAGCATCAGCACACTGACTGCATCTACAGAAACAACAGTGATGGGTATATACAGGAAAAAAAGTGTGTAAAAGACTTTGGAATATAAATTCTCAGCTGAAAGGGTTTTAATTCTCAAATTCCTAAGTCAGTCAGCAGTGCGAGAGCTGCACTTTGAGGGGGACAGGGTGTAAGGACACAGGGGCTCAACCCAGAGGCTCATGTGCTCCATCCTCCCGTCTGTGGCACCACAAACACAAGCACCTAGAGCTGCGTGAAGGAGCAAGGCACGCACCCTCTGGTATTTTCTCAGTACCCACCAGTTTGCATTTTCACCTGAGCAAGGTGTTTTCTCTGCATTCAGCGATTTTCACCTGAGCAAAGTGTTTTCTCTGCATTCAGCGATTTTCACCTGAGCAAGGTGCTTTCTCTGCATTCAGCGAGTCTCAGTGGCTGTACCAGCCCCGAGCTCCTCCTGAGCCTGAGCTTTGAGCATGCGGAGCTTCCCGTGGGCAGCCGAGCCCAGCGTGCTCACACATGGCATGAGCCAGCTGCTGCTCTGCTCTGATGTGTTTGTAACCACTTTGTTCCTCTTTCCTGCCCACAAAAAGCACTGAACAGTCAATATCCAGTGATCAATCCATGGGACACACCCCTGCCTCCCTCCCCAGCTCACAGTCATCTCTTCTTAGGCTGAAGTGCCCCGGTCAATGTAATTTTTTGCAGCCCATGAGCCATCTCCTGCTTTTGATCATCCTTGTTTCCTTTTCCTGACCCTTTTCCAGCTGTGTGGGATCTTTGATGTGGCAGAGCCCCACACAGAATTCAAGATGCTGATGAGTCCCACATTTATACAGTTCTGTCATGAGGCTCCTCTCCCTCTTGCTTCCTCAATATCTAATATCTGACCTCCTTTTTATATATTTCTCTGAATTAACACTTTTTTAGAACTTTATTGTTCTGTCCTGAATTTTCCTAGACTTACCTTGTTACTGAGAGGTACTGGGCAATGTTTTCACTTCACTTTGACCCTTGTTAACCATGTTGTGCTTTTCTACATTTAATTTTGTGGGACATCTCAAAGCCAATTCACTGGAGAGCTCACAAGATCTTTCTGCACCTTGTTGAAACCAGCCCTTGTTAGGCAGGAAAGACCTACTGCTATAGACTTAAGAGGGTTTTAATAAGAGGAGCTAAGATAGTAGTTGTTACAGCCATCCTAAAAATTGAAATGAGTGAGTGATAAATAAAGATAATTTAAGGATGTTCACCAGGAAGACAGAGCCAGTTTAAAGTACATGGAAAAGTTTGAAGTATATGAAAATAAAAGAAGCAAATCTTCTTCCTTTTGCCCTTCCATTTGTTAGGAAGAAATATCATTTTCACAGTGAACTAATGCACTGATACTTTTTTTTTGTTTGGGTTGGGATTTTCCACCAGTTCTTTTTCCAGTGACCACTCATTTTCAGTTCCCATCCTGGTCAAGAGACTGGAACAGGTCTATAACTCCTTCCAACAACTTATGACCAAAAAAAACCCCAAACAAACCACAACACACACAAAAGCCCCTTTAGACTAGGGCAGCTCCAAAAGTGTTTTAAAATAGTGCCTTTTCCAAAGCAGCAGCAGTACTTCCCACTGTATTGCCATCTCAGAGCCACCAGAAGCCCCGGGGCCATGGGGGCAGGAAGCAAACCTCACTGGCATCTGATGGAAAATCCCTGTGCCTTTTCTGCTGCAGGATGGGAAACTGGAGTCGAGCAAACAGTGAAGTGTGCTGACTCCAAAAACTGGGACAGGAGCTGCTGGGCAGGACTCAAATGCTCTGAAGATGTTTCCACTCCCCCTCGGCACCGAGCTGGGTTTGAACCTCACCAGCAGCAGAAGGGAACCGTAGGGACCATATCAGGAAGTTTTAATGAACTACTGAGTCCACCTCAAGCACAGCCAGCCCCTGTCCAACAGACCTGTCAATCTGCTGTTATTAACTCCCACATCCCATTAAAATAAAAATCTCCCTGTCCCACAGGTCACAGTCCTTGAGCCAACACAACACAATCCCAGAGTATTAATGTCAGAACACGGATAATTTAACAAATGCTGTCTGCCAACAGCATTGCCAGGGAATGCTGACATCACTGCCCTGAGCTAGGGAAGGCTTGGGGAAAACTCCATGAGGTGTGATCAAATGTGTTCCAGGTGATTGTATCTGATATAGTTTATTTAATGAAATACCTCCTGTATGGTCAAACAGGTAAAAATATGTCAGTGCAGTTAGAAGAACAGAAAATGGGAGAATCTTTTTCTAACAAAACTTCTCTAGAAGCAAATATCACCCTGAAATATAACAGAGTTATCTTCTGCCACTGGGCACAATTCTTCTTTCATTAAACAGACAGAAATTAAACATCTCTAGCTAAAACTGAGATTATTGTCTCTCCCAGCAAACCTTTTTACTGAAGATTTTAAACAGATGAAAACACGAGCAGCAGCCAGGAATCAGAGTGTGTTTGTACAAAAGAGATGAGGACATTCTGCAGCCTTAAATAATTTTACTAAATGGATGAAGATGGGAAACGCAGAGTTAGAACCACTGTGAACAGCCTGACAACATCTTGCCTGTTTGAGTGGATCCTAATGACAGACATGTTCATTAGTTAAATGAGATGAAGGTACCAAGGACATCTCATGCATGATTTTATTGCTTACAACCAAATAGAAGTTTAACTGACAGCCTGTCACTAAATTAAGCAGGTAGAGAAAAAAACTCAGCATGTCATGACACAAAAGATTATTGTCTGATAAAGGGGAGAGAGGAAAAACAAACAAACAAAAAAAACCCATCTGGTAAAAGCAAATAAAGCAGCTCAGAGTGCAGAAGCAGCCTCGTGTCCTAACAGTGCCTTTGGAAATCAAACCAGTTTTAAGGTAGGAAAGTGTAATGGGCAAACCCCTCCTGTTCTGGATTGGTATCAAAAGCAGTGGAGTCTTCTCCATTTCTGGGATGGAGCTGGAGCTTCCACCCCAGACCCTGCCAGGTGCCAGGAGCAGCTTTTGGTTCCCTTTCTGCTCCCCGTTTTCCTGAGCACTCCCAGGAATGAGACAATGCCACCTCCTCCCATAATGAGAGTAAGAGAAATGAAAGACAAATTCCTCATTTGATCAAGAATTTAACTGTTACAAAGGAATGATTATATTGAGATATAATTGTATGGTTTCACCCTTTTCACTGCAAGGTTTGGGGCTTTGGTGGTGCTGGGTCACAGGTTGGACTCGATGATCTTGGAGGTCTTTTCCAACCTGAATGATTCTGGGATTCTCTTGGAATGTGTGTATAATTCACACATCCAAAGCTTTTGGGAGTACAGTCAACAAATCATCAACAGGTCCAAAGGTCTCAAAGTTTGTAAAATAAAATAATAAAGCACAAATAATACAAACTTACATATTGTTTATCCAGTTTGCTTTCTGTACATTTTTTGTACACAATTTTTATCTTTTTCTATGAAAAAAAACCAACCCAGAGCTAAGGCTGCTGCAGTGCTGTGACTACAGCACAGGTTTGGCACATCAGGAGGAGTTTAAAAGCTCTTGCAAAGATTACAGTATTAAGAGTATAGTGAGAAGGGATTAATTTTGTTCTACTTTCTCTCCTCATTAAACTGTTTTCAAACACTCACACTTTCAGTTCTTTTCATGATCCTTTGTGTGAAAAGCCATCATAATTTAATTAGTAATATTAGTGTTGTGTTTTTTGTAATTCATGTTCCACATTCTCATGGTCAGTGCTCTTGTTCTCCAAGAAATCACCATCAATTTAATAACTCTGAATTTACAGACCACCCCTTCAGCCCACTGAAAAAACCTGCCTGGACTTTGGGAGCAGAGATGGGAGATATCTCAACAAAGCAGGGTGTTCACAGAGGCTGGGACAAGAGCCGACATCAGTTCCACCATGTCATCTCAGTCTGAGATGCAAGTTAAGAAATCAGAAATTTTCTACAAATCCTTCAGGAATGCACAAAAATTATTCTTCTGCAGTATTGGGACTAATTACTTTAGATATATATACACCAAATAATTACTTGTTGCGAACAACAAATTATGCAAAAAAAAATCAATCCATTATTATAAAAGATCTTCAACCCAGATATGGATGCACGGACAATTGTCCCTTCAAAGAATATCAAGCAATCAAAGGTGCTGAACTCCTGATTCTAAAAACCAAGCGGCAGGAGTGTGTGTGCTGCTGTATATTAATTCCACCTTGGCCAAGAAAATAAATGGGATCTTCCTGACAAATTCACTCCTTGAAGAGCGGCAGAGGCAGATGATAGAAACTGTGTTTCCTTGATTTGGTATCAAACTCAGTTCAAGGCTCACTGAACTTATCTTGGCAATTTCTGCTCTTTTCGGACATTCCTGGTGCCCACAGCCTGCCTTTGGACAAAGCAGTCTGGCCACTGGCAAAGCATCCCTGCAGGTGTCCACAGCCATTGCCCTTCCGGTCTGGGTGATGAGTACATTCATTAATACATTCATTAAAGCCTCTCCAGCTCCCAGGGCTGGCCTGGGGGTGTCCTGGACAGGTTTTGGGGCAATGAGGCTGCTGAGGAGCTGCTCTGCCCGAGCTGCAGGCACAGAGCTGCTCAGTGACTCCACCGTGCTCCCAGCACCCAGGGCCTGATGAGGGCTGCAATTAATGGGGAAGTGCTGCAACAGTTCCCCACTACCCGCTGCAGGATCTCTGGTCCAGAGCAGCTGCAGGATGAATTACAGCTCTGTGGATTCTGTGTGTGCAGCACTCGCTGAGCCATCTTATCTCCTTGTTGTTTCATCATAGGCACCGCTGATAAATCTGTCTAATAACCGCACCATTCCATATCTGCTTTTTCCCGTTAGTCACACCCGATGATGGAGCTCTGCACAATAAAATGCTGCCTGGTGGCAGCTTCAGTGGAGCACACAGCTGAGGCAGGTGGTCTTTCCTAGCTGGAGTTTTTGTCCTGCCAGAATGTCAGGACTTCAGCCATTTGCCCAGGATTTCCCAGCGAAAAATCCCTCCCACAGAAACTCTTCAGAAAAGTTAAAATTACGTATCCAGAAAATGCTGGATTACAGACATGAGGTGTAACCCCAAAATATGTCAGTCCTACAGGATCCATATGGGTTTCCTGGTAATCCCAGGCAGAAAAAGGAGACTTCCAAGTGCATGGTGATCTGTGTGAAAGCTGCGTTTCAGTGCGGGTGGCACGTCCCGGCTGTGAGCCAGCTGCCACCCCAGAGTGTCAGCCCTGCCACCACCCCAAGAGCAACAGCAGATAAAAAGGGTGCTGGGGATAATGCCTGTGCTCAGCAGTGTGTGGGGACACTGGGAATTCTGCTTCCCCAGGCAGCCCAGCATGCTTCAGTCCTTTCATGGCAGGAACACTTTTTTAATAATCCATATCCATTCATTTAATGCCACTCTGCCATCATTTTGGTTTAGCTTCCAAGAAATGTAGAAGCAGGAAAGAGACTGAAAGAAAATAAAACATAAATCCTTTATGTTACCAAGTTACCAAGGGATGGCAAATTTGTTTCTTTCAAAGACACTAAAAATAATTAGTTACACAGTAAAATTGTATGGCTATTTCTATAGGGAGAGTTCTCATTTTATGTTAAAGCAAAAGCATTTCAGGCTATTTACAAGGGCCTGGAGTGACAGGACAAGGGGGAATGGGTTCAGACTGACAGAGTAGGGTTAGTTGAGGTTTTAGGAAGGAATTGTTCCCTGGCAGGGTGGGCAGGCCCTGGCCCAGGGTGCCCAGAGCAGCTGGGGCTGCCCCTGGATCCCTGGCAGTGCCCAAGGCCAGGCTGGACATTGGGGCTTGGAGCAGCCTGGGACAGTGGGAGGTGGCCCTGCCATGGCAGGGGTGGCACTGGATGGGCTTTAAGGTCCCTCCCAACCCAAAGAATCTTCACAGAGCCACCAAAGAAAGTCCAGGTCAAGAGGAATTAGGAAAAGACCAATAACCCTGCCTGCAGGAGCTGCTGTGGATTCAGACAGGAAAATGTCAGGATTTTACAAATCCCACCTCAGCAGTGAGAGCCCCGTGTGTGTTTGCAGATCTGTTCCTGCCCTGCGACCAGGAATTTCTCCAACACAAATGCAAAGACACAGTACAGGAAAGACCAGTTCATAACAACAGTTACTTGATTTTGCTTTGCTTTACTGCAATCAAGTTGAAAACACTTAAAACCATCAGAAAATAAAATAGAAGAGCTCATGCACTGGACAGTGAGCACCCACGTTCAGCAGCTTTAGCACCACTCAGGCTTAACTGAAAAGTGATTAAGTCCTTGTTGCCATCATAAACTCAGTCTTACAGCTTTAAATAAAACGTTTGACTCCAGTAGCCTCTTAATGAAACCAGCAATTTCCTATGGAATGGAGCCATAAATGTGACAACTTTCTCTGCATTTTGAAAGATTATTGAAATAAAGCAGAAAAAATTAGCTTTTTGGGCTATCCAATATGACATTGCCTGCTAAATACAGAAGTTTGCATAGAATGCAGTGCTCCTTTCTCAGAAACACTTCAATTTAAGGACTGAAAATCCATGCAGTGTCCTTGTAAATAACTTGATAAAGAGGTTTAAGAAGCCAGAGACTTCTCTAAATGTTTTAAAGAAATTTTCCAAACATTTAACTCATTAGTCATAATAAAAGGAAAACTACACAGAATCATAGAAATGAATTTGTGAACCTGCAGCCTTTCTTTCTGCTTCATATAGGGAACAATCATTCCATCTGAAATTGTGTAAAATGGTAATTTCACATAAATATTAACTTATGGTACAGATACATGCTACTACATCCCAATATATGTACTCAGTGAGTTAATGGGATTGGCTGAATTTGTCATTGCTGTTACTGACAACTAAAGTCACTGGTTTTTTAGAGATTAAACCCACAGTTTTAAAGAAATTACACCATGTAAGAGTCAGCTGTTTTGAGGCACATTTTAGTGCTCAGTGATTTATCACACTGCAAGAGGCACATTCCCATAAAATCAAAACCTCTAAAAACCATTTTGATTCAAGCCACCCATACAAATAAGTTAAATGCCTGCCACTTAAAAACAAGCAAAGGCTGATCTCTAATTTCAGACAAGATAAATGATAGCACCAAGCACTAACAGACTGTTAAAAGAGCATTAAAAATCACAAACTTTTAATCTCAGGTTGGCACCGGCACAGGTCTGGGATCTCACTGGTAGCTTCCCTCCCTGCATTCATCACCTGGGTCACTGCAAGGCCTCAAAATCTGTCCAGTTTTTGCATTGTTTCAGGACCAAATGATGCCCTGCTGTGACATTGCTCCTCACTGCACATAAATCAGCCCGAGGCTTTGCCTGCCAGAAGCTCAGCTCATCTTGTCTTCTGCAATCACTTTTATTAGCACTGCCTGCTCCTGTGGGCACGGCCAGGGATGTGACTGCACTCAGATGCCCCATTTATTGCTTCTTGTGGTGTGCCTGGAGAACGTGAACCTGCTGCACTTCTTGTTTCCCTGTCCTCAGCGGATAAAAGAATGAACTTTCTATATCTGACACACGAGCACTCTCCCAGAATAAAAAATCTGCCGTGGCAGGCCAAATACCTTTGCCAAGGATAAATAAAGGAGCTGGTTATGCTCCTGCCACATCAGAGACTGCTGCAAAAGACAGCACCGCTACCCTTTTCACACCCTCGGTTCCAGCTCTGCAGCCTCCCCTAGCACAGCCAGTTACAGAGTCATCCTGTGAGTTTTCCTTGATGCTTTTGACAGCTCTGGCACTGCACAGGCAGCAGAGCAGCTCTCTGGAAAGCTGCAGCGCTGCCTCAGAAGTCTCAAAGGTGGACATTCATCTTGGCTCCGATTTTCTGTGGTGCACAGGTTACGTTTCTGCTTTAAAGCTGGAGAAATGTGAAGGGAAACAAAAATACAGCACTTTGATCATATTTGAAGCTGGCAGCGTTTGCTGTGAGAGCTGAGTTCACTCTTAGGGAAGTGGCTGCAGTTACTTGGGCCCAAAATCTGTTTATCACTGCTCTGCTTTGGGCAGCGCTCCTTAGGCAGAGCAGCTCTGTCCATACTCATTTGAGCAAGGCTTTCCCTGTGCTTGAGGCATTGCACTTGTATTTCATGAGCCATTTTTAGCAGTTATGGAAGCATCTTGGGACTCCCAGACACTTTACAGCCCCATTACAGTTCATGCCCAACAGCTGCATAGGCAAAAGTAGCTCCTGATTTAAAGGGCTTAAGCATTTTCCTCAGCCAAACAGGGATCAACATGTTGGATGGGGTTTCACTAAAAATACTTGTCTGGCTATAGAGCAGATACAAACATATGTTGTTTGTCTGCAGCTAATTTATCCTCTCACTTCTGTAATGTTCCGTGTTCCCACTGGGGGAGGAACAGCCAGGGAAAAGTTAAATCATAATCACATGAGTAAATGATCAGTGACACCTAAAAGCAGTTGCAAACTGCCTTATCATCTCAATTAAGTGGAGCCTTCAGCTGCCTCATGTCTGCATTATTCAAGCAGCACCAATCAGTGAATTATTGCTGAGGCAAACACCATAAATCTTCATTGACTAACAGTGATGAGGAATTTCTTGCAACGTCTCCTAATTGATCCTTCCCCTGGAATTTCATCCCTCTTGATGGGAAGCACGGCACTGCAATGTCTTGGAGCCACCCTCTGTCCTTGCCCATTTCCTGTGCCCTGCAAATCCATCACCCTTCCGTTGGTGTTTACACACAGAACCCAACTCATGCACTGAAGATTAACAGGAGTTCTTTCCAAGAAATGCCAGCACAGTGCTGATGAATACACAGGTTTGCAAAGCTCATATTCAGAGCCTGGGGAGCTCTGGCCCAACGATAAGGCAGTAAAATGCTGTAAATCCGGGTTTGGCCCCCTGCCATCTGAAAACCTCCATGGGACACGAGGAACAGCTCGCCACACTTAGCACAGCTTAGCAGCACTTCTTATCACATTTCTGGCACCGTTTGGTGGCACAGTCTCTGCCGGGAGCTTCTGACTTCGCAGAATAATTTTGGGTTAGGGTGAAATTATAGCTCATGGTAGAAGATCCAAAGTACTCGGATGTTGCTGGATCTGAAGATTTATCAGAATATAAAGTGCTGAAGTGGCCTGTCTGCCCTTGCTCACAGACAATATAATATGTTAAAAAAAAAGTACCTACCACTCCTAGGGCTTGGTTTATTTACCAACTGAGCATTTTCAAAGGCCCTTCCTGGGGACAAGTAATTCCCAACACTCCTCCTATGGCCTGATACATAATGTATAAGGTTAGAGGAAATGTGTATTCATGAGACTTGTTGGGCTTTTGACAAAAAGAACTGTGAAAAATTATGATGGAACAATTTTCATTTCTGACACATTGTTTTTATAGCTCATTCATGCCTGGGAATTGAGTGCTTTAGAATTTCGTCTGCTGCAGATGTCGCAGAGAGGAGAGGAGCTGCAGAGCTCCTTCCTTGCTGCTTTGTTGCTGACAGGGACAGGAGACCTAAAGGAAATACTTCTCCTGACATGAAACATGAGGAGAAAATCCCCAGGCCACTCTCCCACTTTGCTGCATTAGGAAAGCCATGGCACCAGGCATTGAGGAGCACATAAAAGGGAGAGTGTTTTATAACCTCAACTAGCCTATGGCAAGAAAATTTAAGTTTCAATACAGGACCCTGGAATTGTTTATAATAATAATGCTAACAATGACAACAATAATAATAATACATTTAAAATCTAGGCAAATCTCATAGAGCTTAGTAAGCCTGGCAAACAAAGGAAATATTTTCTTTTTAGACAGAACTTTTATTTAACTGTCTTCTCTGTGCACACTTACTTTCACTGTATTTCCTTCATCCACATTTTTTTCTCTGGTTACAACTGGCAGCTTGACAAATTCAGTGACAATTAAGGAACACAAAATCTTTTAAAATTACCAACTCCTCCATTATAAGAAAAGAAAAATAACAAGACAGCAAAAAGCAGCGAATCCATTTAAATTCAGTTAGTTGTCAGATAGCTCAGATAGCTTTGATCCTTTTGCAGGGGTAGAAGTTCTGGAGAAAGGAACAGCACTGGAAACCTTTCAGCTTTGGTCCCTGCCTGAGCCATGCATGACCACTGTGGAATTTGTGAACTTCCCTCCCTGTGAGATTTGCCAAGATTGCTATAACCAGACTCAATAATTTGCCTGGAAAATGGAAATATCCCTCCGATGCATGGTGTAGCTGTAACATTTTGAATTGCTTTCTTTGCTCCACCTTTTTTCTGCGATTTCAGCAGGTGAGAAATGTGCAGCCCGGGCTCTGGTGTCCTGGGCCAGCCCCACCTGGGGAGCCCCAGCTCCAGCAGCCCCATCCCTCCTGGTGCAGGGCTCCAGCAGCAATCTGGCCCCAGCCAGGCACCTCCTGAGCCTGCCTTTCCCTCAAAGCTCAGCTGAAACCACCGCTGGCTCTCGTGTGCGCTACCAAGCCCAAAGAGCCGGTCTTTGTCCAAGGAATTGCTTAGGTCACGTTTCCTCCTTAAAACAGGCATTGCTTCCCTGGTCAAGGCACTTGCTGAATGTAAAATGTGATATTTTATGTCATTCCAAATGGCATCTCACCAATGCCTTTTCCAGGAGTATCCAACCTCTCTCCAGGTCACACCTACCCGTGCAAGGGAGGGTTTGACATTCCTTTCTCCCAGGCACGGCCATCCCATAACCCACAAACACACCGGCCATTCCATCTCCTCACTGCCCAAAGCCGTCCCACGCAGAGCAGGAATTCTCCTGCCACACCACAAAGCACAGCCCTGCCCTCTGATCATTAATGGCATCCAGCAGTTCTTTTACTCCTTCCTCCTACACAATTCTCCCATTTCCTCTCTGCTGCTGATTTCAACTTCAGCATCAGCAAACGTCTGCCGTGTTCTCACCTTGGATGGGCTTCACTGAAGAAGGGACTTTTGTGATCCCAGGCCCTTTATTTCAAGAATTCTGGACTACTCTTCTTTCATCCAGGACTTTTGTGATCTCTCTGAATTCACCATTTAGAAGTGATCAGCTTAAGGAACATTTCTGCCAGTGCAGCCAAATCAGCTCCTCAAACACGGACGTTCCCACCCAGGAAGTTTCTGCCTCACCTCAGAGATCAGATCTATCTGCTCTGAACTTTTCATTGCTTTACTCACCACTGTCTTCCCCTCCAGTTCCCTCAGTGTTTGTTCTCTAAAAACACCCATCCAACCAAGCCCCCCCTCCTTTTTAATAAAAAATATTCTGGTTTTACATGTATCTAGTGATATCCATATCTTTATACACATTGCTACTAAACCTTTCCCTCTCCTTTCCAAGTGATGTATTATGCATTATTCTCCTTCCTCAAACCCCAGAAAAACCCTCAGTTTATTTTCTTTTGCCTTTTTTCTGTCCTTGCCCCTTGCCCAAGCAAACTCCTGCCCAATTACAGCCAGGGGATTTCGGGATCCAGTTTCTCACACTGATGAAGAAATAGCTTGTGAACACCTGTCTTGATCCAAAGGGCTGCACCTGGCATTCTCTTCCCTGGCAAAACATAGATGCTCATATGTGTTTCCTTGTGTTCCCTAGAATGTTATCTTTTAATTCAAGAGGTTAATCAAGAAGGACAGGATTTTATTCTCCTGGCTGAGAGCGGCTTTTTCATCTCTGAATTTTGAAAATGTGAAAAAGACACAGCGATGAGAGAACTTTGAGGGAGATTACCGTGCCAGCTTTTCCTCATCTGCTGCCTCAGGCACTCAGATGTTTATAAAGAAACAAAAGTGGAAATATTAAGTTTTGAGAGAGCAGTGACAAAGCCTAAGAACTATTTCTGTAACAGGCACGGTTCAGGAGGCACAAAGTCATTGAATCTTAGCTAAAGAGAAATCGAGGGAATCAAAGACATCTTAATTAGAAGTTCAGGGTAAACACTGCAATTATTAACCTTCATGAGAAACAGGCAATAAACAAAGGGAGCTGTTCTGGAGCTGCCTGTTCAGGGTGTGGATTCACTGCTCTGCACCCAGCCAAGCTGGGCTGCTCACGGAGAATTACACTAAATTAGGTGGCTCTGCATCGCTGCAACTTTCTTTAATCTTTAAGGAATTCATTTTTAAGTGAAAAACTACAGGAGTTTTTTTTAAGCTTTGCTTTGTTAGAGACAGAAAGCAAGGGCTATCATGAGTCCACTGCCATTTTCCATGCTTTTAGTTCATATTTTCAATTTATGGAGATAATTGATATATAATAATTTAATTCCTTTAAAATTTCATAAAATCATTTAAAATGAGCCTTATCCAATGACTGTTTCACTTTATAACCTGCCACCACTCTGATTCTCTTGCTATTCTTTTTGTATTCAATAGTTTTTATTTTTACAATGAAGCTTTATCACATTCAAAGGCTGTTCCTTTTTTGTTACTATTTTTGAGGAATACATTGGCATACATCATTCTCTTAAAGCAATACATCACTCAAAGCTATAAAAATGTAACATTTTTTGTGGAAATCCAGTCTAGAAATAACTACTTTAAAAAAATAAAATAAAATAAAAATCTCTTTTATCAATTGTTTCAATTTCCAGTTAAAATCTAAGTAGATTTTAGGAGGCTTCTGCCAGATCACAGCAAAGTGTTTGCGTTGATAATCACAAAGTTCAAAAGCATAAAAGTAAAATTATTGTTTTTCCATTTGGTACAAAAAGAATCAACAGCAGGACAACAATCTGGCCAGTGAGATCTCCACTTTGTTTCATTTAAAAATTACAAATATATCTGAACTGCTCCTAAAAGTCTGACAATAACACACGCACAGCTCCAGCAATACAGCCATTTTTCAGACTAAATTCCCACTTGCTGGACTGAGCTGCACCATCACTGGAGGGCTGCAGGGAGGGATTTAAAGCAGGGGCCAGTTGTGCTGGAGAACAGAAAGTGCATCAGGGAGCAGGGAGCTCCATAAAAGCAGCATAAAGATATCAGCAGGCTCTGTGTCATCACTCTCAGCTGTCCCTGACAGCCGGTGACATCTGTGACATCTGTGATGGAGCCAGGAACAATCCCCCATGTCCCCTTTTAACTCGATGCTGTTCTCAGTGAACATTATTAACCAAGAAAAAAAACAACCCAGAAACAAACCTGACACAACATTAATTGAAGCCTGGTGATTTATGTTTGTTTTCTTTTCATCCAGACCAATTCAATACCTTTCTGAATCTTTTATGATGCTTGTTATAGCCTTTACACCTGATTTATTTCCTGTGCTATCCTCTGAATCATCCCAAATGCAGATGTATTTGTTTTTAAAGATTTTGCTGAGACTTGGAAATATTTTTCCCTTTCTGTAAAGGCTCCATAAGCATTCTCTTAAATTATTCTTTGCACAAGCATACAATGACAGCTCCTGCTATTACAGAGTTCAGACAGGTTAATTTTTATCTGCTCCTGAGGTAGTAAAGGCAGAAAGTACAAAACATCATCTCTTCTTTCTCTTCCAAAGGCTGGGAGCACACAAACTGCTCCAGCATTCCTGTGGAGCTGGGAATGATCCCCTGGCAGAGCACCAAGGACAGAGGGGTCTCGAAGGTGATGTGGTGCCATCTTATCCTTCAGCTGATTTGGAAGAAGATCAAATATTTTTGCAAGATCTGCCAGTTCTATAATTTCCCAGCCACCTCTCCTAAAGCTTTGTTCAGTAGGTGTTTATGAATAACTGGTTGCTTTGTTCCGGTGGCAATGCTGAAAGAATGGCAGGATTTTGTCAATGGAAGATGGGAGGGGGAAAAGAGCACCAAACCTAATGTTCCAGTCATTTCAGAGTTAAACTTTCACCTTTGATGAAGGTACTGTTGTATTTCTCTGAGGCTGTTTATGTAAAGAAACTGTAGAAAAAAATCCAGTAGAGAAAATTAAATAATGGCAAATATTAAAAATATCCTTTGCCCGGCACTGTCTCATCAGCTTTAAGATGAGGAAGCACTTTTTTGTGTCAGTTTGATGTTTCAAAGGAGACAGGTTGTCTTCTTGAGAGCTTCTTGTTAAAGATTACTTTGGTACAATTTCTCAATTTTACAGCAGGAATATCATAATGCATAGTTAAAGCACAGCTTATTGTGGTTATACTAACTGGAGATGAATACAGAAAATATTCCATTGCTTTTCTGGTGCATCCAGTCCTAAAATAAAGGAACACCCCTCAGTGACACAGAGATGCCACCATCATCAGCTTTGTGATGAAACACAACCTTTACCTGAGCAGCAGAATGTTTCCTTGGTTCAGAACAAGACTCTCAGGGACTGTAAATCTCTTGCAGTGGGAGTTTTCACAGAGATGCAGTTCCCGGGTGGACAAGCAGTGCTCAGGGCAGCTGAGAACACCAACAATTCGGTTTCCATTTGCACACCTGCTCAGGAGAACAGCCGAGGTGCCCTGTGTGGGCAGCCTGGCACAAACTCACATAAATGTGCTAAAAAAGGGAGAACCAGCCAGAAAAAGTGTAACCCCGTCCAGGAGAAGCTCCAAATGCTGCACTTGGCCCAAGTTCATGCACAAACGCAGAGTGAGGAGCGGCAGAGGTTCAGCACAGGATGCAGGGCTGGAGCAGCTCACGGGACACAGGACAAAAACGGCCACAGGGAGCAGGAGCAGCAATCCCAGTCCTGCCCCGGCCCAGCACCTGCCAGAGCTCAGCTTTTTGTCCCTGAAGGAATTTCAGGCCCCGGGATGAGCTCCGCTGGTGCTGACACAGCCAAGGCTGTGGTTTGGATCCCTGGATGTGCCATTCACTAGAGCTGTTTGGATCCCTGGATGTGCCGTTCACTAGAGCTGTTTGGATCCCTGGATGTGCCATTCTCTAGAGCTGTTTGGATCCTGGATGTGCCATTCACTAGAACTGTTTGGATCCTGGATGTGCCATTCACTAGAGCTGTTTGGATCCCTGGATGTGCCATTCACTAGAGCTGTTTGGATCCTGGATGTGCCATTCACTAGA